>BLKM01007458.1:851032-1329159 GCA_013340265.1 Coptotermes formosanus | reverse complement strand
TTGAGCATTAGTGTTCACATCTCTTAACATGTACACCACAGCCTGCAATGTTGCATTGAGCATTAGTGTTCACATCTCTTAACATGTACACCACAGCCTGCAATGTTGCATTGAGCATTAGTGTTCACATCTCTTAACATGTACACCACAGCCTGCAATGTTGCGTTGAGCATTAGTGTTCACATCTCTTAACATGTACACCACAGCCTGCAATGTTGCGTTGAGCATTAGTGTTGACATCTCTTAACACGTACACAAGCTACTGCAGTGTTACGTTGGGCATTTGTGTCTTCGACTCTAAAACTTTTACATTAGATTGCAATGTTATTACACTGGACGTTAGTTCGTGACTCTCAACATTTACGCCACAGTCTGTAATGTTTGATACGGTCCAAAATGTTTTGTTCCTTCAGTCATCTACATACCACCCATGCATCGAGAAGCAGGGCTTTATGTCATACAGCATCTTAAAAATTCAACAAGAAAATTTGAGAATTCCTGTCTGTGGTCATGAATTCCGTAGATAACCATTTTATTTATGCACTCTTGTATATTATATCCTTTGAAGGAAATTATGAAGTTACAGTTTTACGAAACACATACCGCATTAACTTAAGAAGTACTTGAAAGATCGTACGGCGGAATAGGCGATGCTGAAACGTAGAGATAACCCGTTAAATGTCAAAGACAGCAGCTGCAATATCCACTGAAGCAAAATTTGTCTGTGCTAGTTTCTAACGACAGACTATCTTCGGCGGTCACTACAGACTGGAGCACTATAAGTAGGCGTCTGTGTACTGTGTAATGAAATCCTTAAAGAACAGAAAAACCGGCCTGAAAACCAAAATACTAGCAATTTCCAAACTATGTTAAGACGGAATCGATTAGTAAGAATAACGAGTAGTAATCAGGAACAACGACTGAAACATACCTCTAAGGGTGTGGATACAGGCTGGAATTGAAACGTAAGTAAAGTACGGAGCGCATCTTTAATCTTTTCCCTCAGCACGGCAGAGCTGTCGTGGGAGATTGATAGCTTAAGAGGAAGCCTCCATCCACCGGGAATCTGGAGTTCGCTTTCCTCCTGCAGTGCGACTTACCTTATTTCGTAAGAGTCTCGAAATTTTAACCTCTCCCTTCTGCGTAGGCCGTTCACCTTCTGAAAATGTTTCCCGTCGCACAACGGACGCCTTGTCATCAAATATTAGCAAAATGTCATCGAACGTTTAGTTATCGAACGTTATGGATACGAAGTAAATAAAGCACTGGAATGTTATTTCTGTTTATGTGGACTGAATCTGTGTGTATATTCAGTAACTTCAGTAATGTAATATCTTCGCTAATTGTTCAGTTTATCTTCTACTTTCTCTATATAATGGAATCAGAACTTCTAAATCCCGACATTGTTTGATATAGGCTCTATGTTAGGCGCGCGTTATTTTGTTTCTGTGCTTGTATCCTATCACTATATATTTCATTCTTTCTCATCTCTTAGTCTCGCGCTTTGATTCCCATACCACAAGTATAACACTATTTTAACAGCAGTCAGAAATTTATGTACAAACTCTCCTCTACATTCAACGTCTTTCGCTGTGCATACCTGTAGTACAGCGCTGATCTCCCTTGTCGTGCAGTAAGGGAACTGCACACCTGGAAGCATGGCCTGCGCCGTCTGGACGTTCAGCGCTGCTTCCTGAATCGTGTTTCTCGCTTCAGTAGACAGGTGAAACCGTGTCTCGGGCGTCCTGAAATGTAACACAACGTGTGTCCATGTTCTGTCGCTCAGCAATATAACCGGGCGAGAAGTCGGGGCGATTACTGGATACGAGGCAGAATGGTTCCCGCGCCCTGTTAATTCATAACATAATATAACGTAAAAGGTAATGTTCACCCTAAAACCTCTCATGAAGGCACAGAGGGTGAGTAGGGATATAGCTGTACTCTTTCTTTAACCTCGGCGCTAGATGGGGTTGCGTGGTTAACACAACGCCTCGGCCGCTTTACACCCGGGAAAGAGACCCGGTAGCCATTGTACTGGAGGATGGGTGGGCTGCAGATCCGGTCTGGACGGGTGCGGAAAATCTCGCCCCAACCGGATTTCTGTACGGGGACCGTCAAGCCCGTATCGAGTCGCTACACTGACCACGCATTCCCGGCCCACAACATACTGTACCCCACTATAATATAATGATTAAATTAAGTTAATAAGACCTGAGATAAGTCATCAGGTTTGCGCTTCTTTTTTCTACGTCCAGTGACAGTCCGCGATTTAATGGAAAATGACGTTTAATGACACAGTGTAATCGGTATGCTATAAGTACGTTAAACGTCAGTAATGTTATATTGTACGTTCGAAGTATGCTGAAAATGTAGTCTTTCATCTAATCATATTTCGATCACCTTTGATATTTCTAGCTCTGTTTACTGCCTGCTTTTATAATTGTCTCTCTGGATTTCCTTCCCATTTACACCTACGTTTTGTTGTCTAACAGTAAGTATTTTGTAACAGTTCTGTTTACACCACGGTGAGGTCACTGACTGAGAGTCGATCTCCTTCCAGCAGGTGACAGCTCTGTCCAGCAGTTCTGTGGCGGACTGCACCAACGTGGCAGCCTCCTGCCACTCCAGCAAGCCGCCCGCCAGCGTGTCGCGGTAGCTGCGCACTTTGTCCAGTTGCACCTCGATGTGCTTCTCCTCCTCGCTGCCGTAGGTTTCACCGAACAGGCCTGCCAGCAGCTCATCCTGCTCTTGGTACAGCCCCTGCAGGTAGGCTACCTTAGATTTGAGTAATTTTACCTCTTCCGCCACTTCCTCGCGCCGTCTCTCCAGCAGAGCAGCCTCGTTACGGGCAAGCACCTGCAAGAACCCGAGCCCAGTGTATACAAGGAGTCAGTAATGAAGAGGCAGTAGGTGTGCATGGCCACGGGTCGGGCCTGACCTGTGCTGGGTAGCACAGACAATGTTCGGGTTTTCGCAAAGCAAATTTATTCGTACTTGCATTCCTTTGCCGACAGAGAATCAACAGCTGCAATGCTGCTTGTGCTTCGCGAACTTACCAGCGAGTTAAGATGGGGATGCATTTGAATGTAATGTATTGGAAGAATCTGTTTAGAGAACAAGCATGGGAAACGGAGTTCAAATGGGGTTCCGGAAACGAACCCAGACTTGAATTGCTGGTTTTTTTTTTTCGCAGCTGTCCCTTCCCGGAACTTGAAGAAGTGGGATGGCGGGGCATGGAATGGATTGAGCTAGCTCAGGATAGGGACAGGTGGCGGGCTGTTGTGAATGCGGTAATGAACGTCCGGGTTCCATAAAATGCGGGGAATTTCTTGACTAGCTGAGAAACTGTTAGCTTCTCAAGAAGGACTCTGCTCCATGGAGTTAGTTAGTCCCTTCCCGGAAATAATTCGAAATAACACCTTACTCATTTGACGTCCGATATCTATATACCGTTCTTCAAACGCCAAAATAAAGCTACATGTTCTTGAGTGTCGTTAAATAGTCACTCAAGGAATATTTACATCTATCATTTAGAGGAACATGTATTAGTCACACGGTAGACAGGGCAGACTCTAAATAGATCTCGTTTTGTTCGGGCTAGATTAAAAAGAAGTGGGGGTTCGACTGGGTGTAATATATTTGAAAGTATACTTGGGAGTCGGGCCAGATAAAATTCTAAAATTTTGGTCCCTGCAAGCCTCTTTAATATTGCAATATAATATTCAGCAAAATGTGGGCCGCTAAGCGGTCTCATCTCTCGTAGGTCCACTAAGGATATGAAAAAATCGTATTTTTATATGTTTAATACAGAAAGAAGTGTTAAGTACTCAATAAAACTGGAACTACAGTAAGTAAACATCTTTTGTCCCAGAATTTCTAAATAAATTTAAAACAAAAGTTTAAAATTCCCTTAATTTATGCTATTTATACAAATAAGTAAATACATTTCACCTACTCTAATAAAAATATACTCGCATTTAAATGAGGAGTAACGAAAGCGAACAGTAAGTTTAAAAACGTTTTTGATGTTGTACTGTACATTACTACTTTGTTTGACTTCTCTGTGTGTGTGATGCAGTGAATCTTAACTTTATTAACAAATGTACCTACTGTGTAACAGTCCGAATCGATTTCTGAGTATGCATGCCGTTCCGCAGCGATTTTTGAACATACATACCAGTGTACAGCGACTTTTGAACATGCATACCAATGTACAGCGATTTTTGAATATGCATACCAATGTACAGCGATTTTTGAACATACATACCAATGTACAGCGATTTTTGAACATACATACCAATGTACAGCAATATTTGAACATACGCACCGTTCCACAGCGATTTTTGGACGTACGTACCGATTTAGAGAAATGTTTGAAGATACCTGCAAGTCCGAAGCTATTTTTGAATGTACGAACTGATATACAGCGATTTTTGAAGATACGTACCCATCTACAGCGATTTTTGAAGATACGTACCGATACACAGCGATTGTTGAACATAGGTACAAGTCCGTATTACCAAATGTATGAGAACCACTGCTGTTGGTAGCCTATAATGTCAGTTGTGATGCCGGTCAGTCCGTTCTAAACACCTGTCATTATGCAAAGCTGGAAAGGACTTTTGAATTCCGCAGCAGTTCTTTACCTTGTACAAATGAGCAGACTCGACGTCATTTGCATTTATTTATATGCAAATAAGTAAATAATTTCAGCTTTGACAAAATAATCTTTCGGTAGGTTTAAGGCATGTCTTACTTTCATGCATGATTTCCCTGATTCCAGAGGTTCGTAAATTTCTTGATATTATCAGAGTAAAATGTTTTATGGTGACCCTAAGCCATTCTTGTACCTTTTCTTTCTGCGATAGTCATTTCAGATTCAGTCTTATCAGTAAAAATTGCTAGGGCCCCCCGAATGTCCTGTTCTAATTGCTGCTAAGTTCAACACATGTAACATTCTACGGCCGCCCGTAACACGCGTCAGTGACAGTCGCCACACCTCCTTGAATGTTCTGAGTCATTCGTAAACTCCGCTGTTACTTACACAGTTACTGTCATAATGCAGATGCACTGTTCGATATATTGTACGTCACCAGTTTGCACAGTCGGTGGTGCCAAAGTCGCGCCACCGACTGTTTTTGTATTCTGGTGCTGTCTGTTAGTGGAACAAGCGTGGTAAACCCCTCACAGTATTATTTCTACTTTGCTGACTATGAACAAAAATTAGGTGCAGTTGAGGGAAAGTTCAGAGGCCTATTGCTTATGTCAGCTAATGTTTTCAGTGCTGCAAGTATCAGTTCTGAAGTGAATCAAATTGCATTTACTTTTAGAGTCATCACACAGGTACAACATTGGATCCACCATTAACCGATATGATTTCCATTAATATCTTCACAACCCATTTATCTAAGATCCACTGTAATATTATTCTTTCATCTGCGCCTGTGTAGTATTTTATTTATAGTGATATCGAAGAAATTAATTCCTGCCTCCTTCGCTGCGTTGTTTATACCTTGCATTTGATTGAATTATTAACTAGAAAGTACCAACAGTAATGCAAAAATTTAGCATATGACAAAGCCTTTAGAGGATCACTTTAACTCAGACATGTTTCAGTGGCATATATACCACCATCACCAGGGAGAAAGTTACACCGAAACCTGGGACACCGCTAGTCCTTCTTGCTACGCACACATTGCTAGAGTCCTGTCTCCTCTTTGCTACAGGCACAAATTCGCGTCTTCCAACTCAGTTTAAGCAGTGTGTTATGTAGTATCTCTACTGCAGGTTCAAGTTTTCTGAGATGTTGCACCGTGTCGCCAGGTCAATAATTAGGGACTTTCCGGAGGGGCATCCATTATAAACATATTCATGGTGACGCATACTTCTCGATTCTTTTATCCTGAAGACAGGGCACTGCACTTCTCCGAAATAGGGCAGTTATTACTAGGTGACAGGGCGTACCGTCCCAGAAGCCTCGAATCTTCATCAGCATCGCCGTGAGAACCTCAAATGTTGCATCATATATCTAACGTTGATTGGCTGTTAGTAGAATAACAGCACGCCTAATGAGGCGAAAATGTACGTGGAAATTCAGGGTTCCTTTTTCGATGTACAGATAATGGAAGATCCCTGTGTGCCTGGCCTTTGCAACCAAGGAGTTAGGGCATCCGTCACGTATCTCGTTCGAAACTAGATCGCCCAGTGATGGAGGCTAGCTCTGTCTAAGGGGCCGAACAGAGTAGGTGTTCTTCTCTTCTCCCCCTCCATTCACCTGAGGACGGAAGCAGAGCCAGCTTCCGAAACGTTTTGTGATTTTAATTTTTTAATATTTTTAATGTTTTACTCTTCGGACAATGGATAAAGTCCATAAACCCATCACCACACAATATTATACACCATCGCCAAAACGTTTTAGAATTCATTTCCATGAGTTTGCTACACGAATATTCGCTTACTTCCAGATCTATCGGGAATCATCTTTCATGCTCGTTACTATACATTGTCTGCTACATGACCAGAGCAGTTGATACAGCATCACTAACACCATTTATATTACCTCGATCATCACATAATTAAATTCGTGTCCACAAAACATATGTGACTATCCGAATGGAAGCCTTCTTCGGACCTGAGATCTGCGCTGTTCTGGGATATTACGCAGCGTCTAGTAGTAATCCTTTATCGACGTTTCGGGACAACATATCCCTCCCATCTGCAAAGGTCAAGAAAAGCGCAGATCCCATCAATATCGCAGCGGAAGCCTGAAATATTCGCACCTGTCTGTTGATTGTGGATATGAAGTCCTCGTGTTCAGCCGCTCTAGCCTCATTCCTATGAATGCCGAGTTCCTGCACCACCCGCCTCATGCTGTCGTCACTCCCGCCGTCACCCGCGCGACTCCAGGTAGCTATGCTCTGCTCTGCCGCGTGTAATTCCACGTTCAGCGCCTCTAATCGCGCGGTTGCAAAGCTTAAGGCTGGAGCCGGCGCTGGAACTTGCTGCTCTTCCCGCCAGATGGCCTGGTCTAAACCCATGTACGCTTCCAACACCTCAGGGCTTGCATTGACCTGGGAACAAGCGGAAACTGTCTGTGGTTTATAGGGATTATGCAACAAGGTTACTCGGCAGGAGATCCGGTTCCTTCACGCATGCGGGTAGGGTAACATTTGCTGTCCACAGTGCTGTTCCCGTTTCACGGTGGGTTCTTCGAAGTATCTGGAAATAGCCGAAGTCCTGTCGTAGCTAAAGCAGAGGATTAGAGGCGGGTACAGAATTACTCTGATCTAATTTTTAATTTTGAGAAACGTTTGTGGCAAAAAAAAAAAAAGCAATATGAAACAGTCGTTAAACAAGATATATGCACTGTGGTGGACAGTCGGTGGTTTTTGTAATTTTCAATGTACCAGTTGGGTAAAGGGGGGGGGGGGCGGCGGTGAGTTTCCGGATAAGTTGAAAACTGTTGAACTGTTGAACGTGGAACAGTTAGCGAAGGGAATGCATTTCATAAAACATTTTCATGCAAGTGTTTTTTAAGTGTATTTTTAATTACCTGTTCAAGGGTTTGTCGAAAACATAAAATACCATAAACAAAACATAAAAGTTTTGTTGGGCGCAAGTAAGGAGATTGGCCGAGAAATAAAGGCAGAAAAAATACATATGTATGTCTAAATATTGACACCAGAGGGGAGGATAATCATAGTATAAAAATAGCTAATAAATTCACGGAAATGTGACAGCCATCAGTGTTTGGGAAAACTAATAGGAAATAAAAGTTATATTCAGGAGAGCAGATTATATTCAGGAGAGCAGATTATATTCAGGGAATCTTTGCTGGCATAAAGTTCAAAATCTTGTATCTTGCTGTCTTCTGTTGACACACCCAAAGTCTGTGATAATGTTACTTGTTATATATTTGCATCTAAAATGAATTAAACTATGAATTTGTAAGTTGGATTCAACTGGCTGAGGATAGGGTCTGACAGCGAATATTTTCGAAAAAGATTAAGAACATCTGGATATCAAAACGTGGCGAATTTGTTGAACAGCTCCTCGATAGTTAACTTCTCAGTAAGAACATAGGCGTTAGTTAATTTGGAATTTTGGAATTTGTTGTCCCACAAGAAGAAGTAACATCCGTCAAAATCCCTTTAGTGGCAACTCTGTTGTTGTGGCTGTTCGAAATTGGGAATATACATGGCGCTGCACGTACGAAATTGTGTATAAATCCATTTACTGTCTTGGGAGGTGAAACATGCCAACGGCTACACACGCTCTCCTCTTTATGTCTTTTGGACTAGACCAGTGGTTCCCAAACTGTGCGCCGCGGCGCCCTGGGGCGCTGCAGAATATTTCAGTATTTCATATTCACATCCCATTAGTAATTGTGGTTATTTGCAAATGAAAGAAAAAAAAAGTGTTTCTTCCAATTTATGTGTATTTTTCTTTCAAACGGCTACTAAGTTGTTAGGACATGAATACTTAATAAGTCGTTTGGACCCAAGTACTTAATAAACATAACTGTTACGTATTTCTTTCGGCCTAGGGGCTCCGTGAAAAATTTGCTGAGACACTAAGGGCGCCGTGAACCGAAAAAGTTTGGGGACCACTGGACTAGTCTTGAGTTTCCTTACTCAAAAGGGCACGCCTGCGACCGTGAGGCACACCCAGTGGGGGGGGGGGGCAAGTTCTATCCCCTTAATAAATAAGTTATAATATAAAGCGTACTTACACGTCTCATGTACACTTTTATTACTTGATGCTAGGACACAGAGCCGATCCCAGTGCCCGCTCGGTCTAAGGCGTAGGGCTGCGGCCGAGCGCTTGGTGGGATTGTGGGTTCGAATCCCACCGGGGGCATGGATGTTTTTCTTGTACAGTGTTTGTGTTGTCAGGTAGAGGTCTCTGCGACGGGCTGATCCCTCGTCCAGAGGAGTCCTACCGAATGTGGTGTGTGCTTGAGTGTGATCAAGTGAAAAACCAAACCCTCTACACCTACTGTGAATAAGTAGGTAGAAGAGGGAAGGACTACAAACAAACAAACAAACAAACAAACAAACAAACAAACAAACAAACAAAGCTAGGACACAGGCAACACTACCTGTTATCGTAACAAGTTTCGTTACTCCGAACCTCAAAGAAAATGGTTTTTCTCGCGTTAATGTCATTCGCAGTTTCTGGTTTATTAATTTGTCGCCTCCGGGGGGTTAGACGCTCGTGCTACGGATTATTGATTTAGTGAAGTGTTAACGACTTCTCTTAGTTGGGGAAGCTGCGTGTAATACGCCCATGGGGTTAATATCTCCCGACGTTTCTTTATAGCCTCGCACTCGAATTGAGTTTGAAACTTTGTGTGTTTAGAACTGCGCACCACTGACGTTGTCAACAGCTAGGATTCAGCAGCCATATGCCTGCAGTCAGCTTTGTGTTGTCGGAAGGGCTTTGGGTGCCTGCGAGGATTTTAAACTAGTTATATCAATCTTTTCACTGTTTACTGATGATAACAAAGCGTGTAAGGATATTCGCTCTTTGAATTGGCTCTATCCAGGACCGAGGATGTCTAAATATTTTATGTACTTCTGGTATTACATTAATTGAGGGGTTCGGGTTTTAAGTAGGTTAATGACAAATGACACGTGACACTTTCTAAGCAACTTGCTCTCTGTTATTTATAAGGCATTGCTGTGTGGTGTGGCGTACCGCAACAGTATTTCGGAACACGTCTTGACATGAGAACAGAAGCTGCAGTAGTGTTCGTAAAGTAGGCTAATTACCCAAATCGATCATCATTTGCTATATTTATGCGGCGGTCGTTCTAACTTGTAACTTTCTTCCAGTTCCCGATGACCCCAAAAATGTATGCGCCCTGCGTTTCATATCTCCTTCCTACAGGAAGGGACCGGAAGCTGTGGTCGGGTGGTTAGCTGTCCTGTTCTATATTCTGGTAGACCTGAGTTTAAATCTCATATCCTACGGCCGACTATTCTGTCTTAAGTCTTTCCTGGTTTTCCTCAGTTACCCAGCCAAATATCCAGATGAGTAATTAAATTGTACCACATTTACTTCCGTCCACGTCATTTACAATCCGTTGTTCACTAATAAGATACCGTTCGGCACTATATAACCCTAGCAACTTAAAGGGTTCTTGAATAAACTAGGAATGAAGCAGTAAGTAAATAGATATGGCGTCGTCAAAAACTAATGTTTTTTTCTACTTACCTTTTGTTTATAGTTGCCGCTGGACCCGCAGCCCATGTCACGTGACAAGCTCCATGTAGCCAATCACATGAAGGCAGTGCTGGGTTCAGTGTGCAACGCGGATCGACTAGAACACAAGTAACATAGGAAGCAGGACTCAGAATATGTGCACTTGCCACGAGAACGTATGAGTAGGGATCTGACTGTTATTACTGCTAGTGCTGTCATCAGTAGACCTTCTTCACGCATTCAGACCGGGGAACAGGTGTTTATATTTCACTCCCGCCTATGATTTCTCGAACTGGGGCTTTCCACTGTTAGCTATGCAGTGTGTAAAAAGAGTTACAAGTCAAGAATCATGGCAGTGATCTACGGGATTGAAGGGTCAAAAAAATTCAAGAGAACTTGCGCCGTAGAAGAGGTGTATTAATCCATACTTTCCTAACCTAAAAAAATTTGGAAAATAGCTAAACGGAAAGCAGCCTCGTTCATATGATTCTTGAACATAGCCTCGTTCCGGTACATTTGGACGGAGTTCCTGTTACTTATTTTACTTTGTTGTTTGTAGGCCTATTTGCTGCATCTTCTTCGGAATATGTACTCTCACAGTTGCAGTGCAATATAGGAACAGAGATTGCACGGTCTGGCAAAACTCACAAGGCCCTTCCGCCGTGTTTCGTTATCGCTGCTAATAAAGAACAAAAGGGTGGAGGATTTCAAAAAGTGTGACAAAAACAGTACGAAGAGAATTATTAATATAAAGAATTTATTTCAAACACGGATGTAAAAGACGTGCTGCAGTGCGTTAGCTGCAGATACAAATTTACAGTCAAAGGATCTGGTTACAAGCAAAAATGTTATCTTGCAGTCACAAACTTGATTTTCTCTTCGTAATCAAAATTGCAGTAATTTAGAAACGTTTTGAGCAAAGTTGCTGGCCTTATGAGACGTACGTTTTCTGTCCCGGTGTTTTATACTGGGCGCAATTCTTGCTCAATCTGACGAACTCCGTTTTTGTTGTAAAAATACGTCTTGTAGCGAATCGATTATGAAACAAAATTAAATTGACGCTTTCCGTATTTCCCTCGCGCTGTTACGCGTCTCCCTTAAGAGAACTTCCACATATTGCCCTCCAGTCGTCTAGCAGTCATTCTGTTCTCAGGAATGTTGGTAGTAATAAAGAAACGACAAACTTCGCTAGCCACAAGCACTCTGACTCTGCCAGCATAAACCCAGAGGGTGCTGGAAGGGAATGGGGCCGTAGGCGGAGAAGCATGAGCCTCGATAATTGTCACCCCTACAATACAAGGGACTTCTTTCCATTGCTTTGGTGTAGTACCTTTACTTCACACTCGCGCCGTGTTTGTGCACACGGGGCTTTGTGCCAATGACGTAGCGTTTATGTCTGCAAGTGTGTGTGTGTGTGTGTGTGTGTGTGTGTGTGTGTGTGCGCGCGTGTGTGTGTGTGTGTGTGTGTGTGTGTGTGTGTGTGTGTGTGTGTGTACAGGAGACAGAACTACGTAAGGTCCATTTAAGTCCGTGACTCGTTGTCACTCTTATCGCTTAATCTGCAAATCCATATTCCATTTATAGATATGAAAACGCAGTAGAGTACAGTGCGCAATGTGAACTTCGTTAAATAAGAAGTAGCACCATAATCACACGTAATGGTCGCATGTCTGCACGTTGCTTAATGGAAGGTAATCTGTTATGAGCAGCACGGTGTTGAATAGTCTAGAAAAGCCTGTAATGTACTTTATACAACATGGGATGTGCCTAAAATATTCTACATTCTCACTAGAGACTGTCGTGAGTTATCTGATTTTTAGGCATCACAGTATTAACACTGCAAGTCACGAGGGAGGTTAGTTCATGTAAACCAGTCTGAATATCAACCGTCTTGTAAAGAATTTGGTGGTTTTTCTCTGCTTCCATACGTACTCCTCGACGCAATATTCACAACTGTTTCTCATCGTCCGTTATTTTTCTCGAAATTTATTGAACATTAAAGAAGCATTGAAGATAACATAACCCTAAGAATCACTTTTTGTTTTCTTATACCACTTATTCTCGAATTAAAGCACATCGCCAGGTCTGCTTTCAATTTACTCAGCGTGGCTGAGAATACAAGTTTGAGGTTAAAATGTTTTTCTCCAGCTTGCGTTTTCTGATCGATAAACACAGACCTGATGTCTCAAGTCTAAAACAGCCCTTTGACGCGCGTTACACATGCACTACATGTTAATTTCCTGTTTGTTTCTACAGTTTTCCACTACATCGTCGTTCGTAGCTTCCGGCCGTCCTGTGACGGTCTTCTGCCTCAGGCGTTTGAATATGAAACTTTATAACGGCACTTTTCAGTTCCCTCTGTAATATTCTACTGTTTGCTTTCGCTCAAGTTCGTAATCTTTTTCTGATTAACATGAGAATGATCAGTGTTCTCTTCCTGAATTTCTTGTCGACCGCTGTAAATTCTATTTTAATCTTCTTGTTAAACTCATACTTCAGTGCCATGTGTCAGTAAAGATCTTGTCAAAGTCTTGTAGGCTTTGATAAACTTTCTTTTCATTCCCCTTCTTTCGCTTTTTCGATTAGGCACTGCAATGCCTGTTCCAGTCTCAAAATCCTCGTTGTTTCGTGTCATTCCGCGTTCTCTTGTTTATTGTCTTCTAACTAACTAACTAACTAACTAACTAACTAACTAACTAACTAACTAACTNTCTTCTAACTAACTAACTAACTAACTAACTAACTAACTAACTAACTAACTAACTAACTGACTGACTGACTGACTGACTGACTGACTGACTGACTGACTGACTGACTAGGTAAATAAATAAATAAATAAGTAAATAAATAAATACGAGTTCGTCCATAGAGCAATGTCTTTCTCGAAAAACCAGTAGGTTCTTACATTGTTTGTAAATTTCCGGCGCATAATGGAACTTTAATGTTGAGTACCGTGTTTACAAGAGCCCGCCACATGTCCGTATCGTGAGAAAGATGAATCCACTCCACAGTCTCCCACCCTACGTGTATTTCTTTAAAATACGTTGTAATATTATACTCCCGTCTATATATAAGTCTCCCAACCGTGTCTTTCCTTCAGGTTTTCCTACCAAAACCCTGTAAGCATTTCTTTCTTCCGCCATGCGTGCCACGTGCCATACTTATCTCATCCTCAAATTTGATAACCGTAATAATGTTTGTCGAGGATTAAAACTTATGAAGCCTCTGATAATGCTATTTTCTCGAACCTCCGACCTGTTTCTTCCTCCTTGTTAGGCCCAGAACTTCTTCAACAGAATTCTGTTTTTGAAAATCTTCAGGCTATATTGTACTCCTAGTGTAAGATGTTGTATTTTGCACTCATGTGCAGTAGCATTAAAATCATAGTTTTGTGTGTGGTAGGCTTTATATTTTTAGATGAGAAATGGAAAGACGGAAGATTCTGAATCGAATGGCAGACACTTAACTCCCTATTTTTATAGATACATGCTGTCATCTCCATCCTTATTCATCATTTTACGTACGTTGTTTTCTCGCGTACGTAATAACCCTAAATTTCTTGCGTGTTCTAATATAGGATAATAGTTCTGTGCGGGGCTCTTTTTAATAGCCTAATGCGTCTTCGGGTTCCATAAAAGGCAAGGAAATTCTTGATTAGCTGAGGGATTATAAATTCTTAAGGACTGTGCAACATGGCGTTGGTTTTACAGTAAATATCCAGCCAATGTTCTTGGCGCTCCTTATTCTGCTGTTTCTGTTTCAAACGGTTATGGTCTTTTGGAATGTAACGCCCTGTTTTGTCAACTTCTGTGAGAACCCTACTCCGTCGTTCAGGTTGGAAGAGAGTTTCTGTTCTTCTTCACCCTCTACCATTCCATTTCCATATTTAACCCCTGTATCTATCGCTGGTGTAACCAGTGGTTTGTATACGTCTAATTCCAGATGTGGAGTCAAGGGCAAAAATTGAATTATTGGCAAGGAAGCTATCGTTGGCTATTTATTGTGTGATTCCCTTCGCGTAGTGCGACTGGGGAACGCCGTGAAAAGTCAGTATCTTTGGTGTCCGGCTGAGGCTCGAACAGTGTGTCGGTCTTGTTGGAGACATGCAGTTGCTGATGTCTATTTTCCGACCAAGGGTTTACTTAGTTCCTTCTCATCCTTGAAACAGGTCTTGACAAATTCAGCCAGTACGAGAGTAGCAAAGGCCACCAGCCAGTTTTCGTGGAATTCTCAGCCATGTCTGTACATAGTCACTTCGGTGCTTGTGTTCGGACGTTGACAGACACTGGAAATCACACAATGTATAATTGGATCAAACAACACATTTGACACATCAAACACATTCACTTTAAGCTGAGCGATTAGACCCACGTGAGATAATTTTCTTATTCACAAAAACCCCTTCTCTGCTGTTAGTAATTTTCACGTAGTGACATTTGTTGGCGTACGTTTTACTTGGAACGGTTGTCACATTTTTATGTTACGCATAAACCTACACGAAAAATTTTCTTAACAAAATTCGAACATGTTTGAACATAATTGCCTCAAAGTATAATTCAGCACCATAAGAAGACCCCCCTTCTATATCATTTATTTATTTATTTATTTATTTATATTTTGTGGCTATGTAAAGAAGTTTTCGATTGCTAGGATTATCTCGTATGGAATGGATACTGGGTGCTCTTTTTCCTGGGATAAAGAGGCCGAGGTATGAAGCTGATCATTCGCCTTCCTCTAGTGCTGAAGTTGAAATGTGTGGAGTCACGCCTGCATTCACCTGTGGGTTTCATGGCGCGGTAATTATTAAAGCACAGAGAAAACTGTAGGGTCGACTGACAGGATGATTTGTGAAAAATGGATTGGAAAGCATGTGGGCGTTATCGCCCTGACTTAATTTGATGTAGAATGAGGGTTGTGGGACTTTCCCGGAGGCTGAGGAAAACTACGAGTAAAATGACGCCTTAATGATAAAATCCGGTCTCCGGGCCCATATTTGAACCAGAGACTTGGTTGAAAGTGCGTTGTGTCCTCTGATGTTGACATCCTGCGGAAGTATGTCTAGGCGGTTAATGCCAAAGATGTGTAGTAGTCCTTTAAATTATGGTGTGAGGGATGAACTATTGGTTCGTTACTTCTCATGGCTTGCATGTGATTCAACGAAATAATTATGTTTTATGTGGGTGTAAAACTTGGTCTCTTACCGTGCGGGAAGAACAGACCAAAAATCCTCGAGAACAGGATGCTGGGGAGTAAAGAGGAGGTAAGTGAAGGAGGATAGTGAGAACTGCATAATGTGGAGGTTCATGATCGGTACTTATATGTTATTATTAGGGTGATGAAGTCAGGGAGGATGAGATGGACCGGACAGGCAGTACGCATAGAAGAGATAGAAAGGCATAGAGTTTTCTGGGTGGAAGATATGAACAGAATAAGCCGATTGGAAGATTTGTATGCAAATTGGAGGATAATATTAAAATATTTCATAAATAAATAGGATATGGGGTGTGGATTGAGCTTGTGTGGCTCTGTATTGGTACCAGTTGTGGGCTGTTGTGAACACGGCAAAGAACCTTCCGCTTCCCAAAAATTCGGGGAATTTCTTGACTACGAGTATTAAAGGACGTATCAGCATCTCGAAGGGACTCTACTCCATAGGGTTAGTTACGTAGGTTACAGCATCTGTTAAGAGGAAACACCCAGAGGCAGACGGTATGCACTGCGCTGTGAGGATGGTTATTAAGTATGAAAGTACGCTTGTTCCATTCCGCTGAATCACCAAATAGACGACATTGATAAAAGAAGCGAAGCCTTGAATTACTAGGTTACACGCAACCAATTATAACGCCTGTCGATCGATGCAGCGCTACAGTTTTCAGCGGTTACGGGAAATTACAGACGTCGTTATCAGCGTGCGTATTGATCTGACGCTGTTTAACGGCGCTGCAAGCACCAGCAATGGCGGCCTCAGATGTAGGAATAGTTGAACAACGCAGTGTTTTGTGCGGGTGACAGATGATAGGATGAAGATGAATTGGTAGACAGGAGACAGTCGTGGGCTATTGTAAGGTACTCTCCAAGTGCGGAGTGATTGATGACGAAATCTCGGTACTCCGGATAGTTTGTTTAACAGCGAACTGTTTTGTGTGGGTGGCAGGTGGTAGGATGAAAGTGATGAAACAGGGTACTTACGCAATTTTTTTTAGTAGATATTAATTTGAAACTTGACTGAACTTACCCTTTAACTAGCCAAGTGCCGGGTCATAGGTGAAGTCCTCAATTTAGGGGCCGAGAATTTGATAAAGTGCTGCCTAGTCAGAGATATCGCGAACCTCGTGGGCTAAGTGGTACATGAATATGGAGCAATGGTGGAATGGTGTTTAGCGGGGGGAAACTGAATAAACTTGTAGAGAAACCTGATCCAGTGATACTTCGTCTACCAAGAATCTCACATGAAGACACCCAGGGTTGAACCCGAGATTTAAGAGTTAAGGGCCAGGACTTGGTGGCCTGTTCTGTGGTATTATGCTTCGCAGTCAATCTTATCGCAGATAAATTTGCAGCGGCACTCATTTAGGCTTTCCGCCCCTCTCCACAGTACACAGACGGACAAACATACACTGTCTTTACCACACAAACACGCATTTAAGATATGCCGCTCTATCAGAGTACGTGTCGTGCATCTTATCGATTTTGAGTCTGAAGTATGTGTGAAGTTATTGATATTGTACTCAAATTGGTATCTGACAGTCATTTTTCTGCAGGCAGTTTTGCTGTTATTAATATCAAACCTGTTTCAAACCTTCCTTTTCTGACACACGGAGGGTTCTGCCTGCGTTAGGAGAAGTTTGACCTAATGTAAAGAAAGGCAAGCTGTAATTAGGCACAGCTTCCTGGTTGGTGAAAATGCATACAAAATTTTAGTTTATAAACATGAAAGAACAGGAATGCTTAGGAGACAGCGTAAATGGAAGGATAATGCTAAAACTTACTTCAAACTAATGAGATGTGAAGGGCGTCGCCTGAATTCGTGTGGCTCAAGTTATTGTGCACTGACGGGCTGTTGTAAAGACGGCGATGAACGTTCAGATTTCATAATAGGGAGAATCTTTTCAATACCTTCTCAAAGGAGATCCTTCTATATAGATTTAATTACGAATATGTAACAGGACAAACATGACATACCGTACCATAAAATAGTAAAGTGACTGACTCGTAATTGGGTAACTAGCATAATTACAAAATTGCAAACAAATTTATATTTACAGTAAATGAAACTCGTGTAAATAAGTCTCTAGTACCCCACTGCCTATGATCAGATTATCCAAATTCCAGGAGGTGGACATCAACTTTAAGAAATCTGGACGTACATTAAAAGTTTCCTTCTTCATACTGCCGCCTTAGTTTCAGATTTCGCATGAAAATATATTGTCATGAGTCGCCGAGTTTTCAAGCCTTCCTCCCCTTTTAAAACGTCACTTTCAGTCCTGAAGCTATGCCATATAAGTACGAAGTTACATTAGCCCTCCCCCAGTCAACTTTATCGGCACCGGTCAGTCATTGCTCTTTGAGTGGATCGGAAACACGGAATGCGTTTCACACATCTCCGTCCCTGCAAATTAATGCTGACGTGATTGCTGAATTTTCGGTCTCAGATTTCCAACTTTATGTGGCAATTTGTGACATGATGGCCAGAATACTTCAATAAAGACTGACTGCTGTTGCCATCCTATTTAATAGGACACGTCCTGTACTGTCAGCGAGGTATATTTGCGGTTTTACTTACTTCCTGTCAAGCTCCCAACAATTCATTGTCACCAATTTTCTTTGGAAGTTTCCCATCCTGAATCTTGGCGTGCCTCGCGCGGCCTCTCACTGTCCGCCTCAGTTCCACAACATTTCAAGAAGTCTAATATAATTTCTTGTGTATTTTCCATGTATTCATGCCTACAGATATGCGTATGCTAAGTATTTTTGGGCGACCCTCATGATGGAGATGGAGAAGTCTCCGAGATGCTGGGCTTTGACTCCAGTTTAAGCAGCTAGTCGTCCAATAGGATTTTAAGTTTGGTCCCCGTGAAAGCACCAAATATTGTAGTGCATACGTATTTTTCCTCTGCATCTTTTAATTCCAAGCACTGAGCTTCTTTCACTGGTTCAGTTTGAATATTAATTCCACAAATGAGAGAATGAGGATATTTTGCCTGAAGACTGACTAACGGAACTTCCTAGAAAATGGCTTGATGTATTTTTAAGCTAACGGTGTAGTTGAAGGTTACGGTCGTAGAAAAGAACGAATATGTGAGATGTGTCTGTCCATCAGAAATTCATATTCCTTATTGGTCAGTTTGAGGGACGTGAGAAAGAATAACGTGTATATGAGTTTTGCAGCGGTAGTTGATTCTAAAATCGAAGAGACGCTTTAACGTGCATGTTTCAGTTTCTTATGTGTATGTATCTCCTGAACGGAGCAAGCAAGGAATTTCAATTTTATATGTACAATATTTTGGTCTTCTAGAAGTTGCAATTATATTTATCGGATTAAACACAGCCATGTCCTACGAAAAGTATTTGTAACTTTATTACACACATCGTATGTTTCTTTTGAAGTTACGCTGAAAATGAAAACAATTAGAAACACAGGAAAATTTCAGTGACGCCTTTCTCTTACCGATGTTCTGGAATTTAAAAGCTGCTGAAGAATCATATAAAATATTAAGTAATTTGTGATCGTAATAGATGATAACTTGTGCATGTACTGTTACAGGTGCTGTAACATGTCAGTGTAAAGTTGTGCTGTAATATGTCAATATAAAGACGTGCCGTAACATGTTAATATAAAGATGTGCCGTAACTTATCACTATAAAGATGTGCCGGAGTATGCCAATATAAAGACGTGCTGTAACGTGTCACTATAAAGATATACTGTAACATGTTAATATAAAGATGTACCGTAACTTGTCACTATAAAGTTGTACCGCAACGTATCACTGTAAAGATGTGCCGTAACATTTCAATACAAAGATGTGCTGTGACATGTCACTATAAAGATGTGACGTAACATTCCTATAAAGGTGCGGTTGCAGTACTTAACCTCTTACCGGAGTGACAAAAATAATTCATGTGGTCGCGTTGTTGTTCTTTATTACTCGAAGTAATACATTAAAAGAAACTAAAATTCCGCCAGTGCACCATCCTGCATTTCAGGAAACTCCTGAATTGTACTAGCGTTTTTCGTGGCCACCGTGCTATTTTGCTAGTTATTGACATTTAAAGTGTCCCCTACGCAGTGGTCTCGAATGGCACTTTGCAAAAAGCTTGGTATACGTTGGGGCGAGTGACATCGATGCTTAAGCCGGGCCACATGGTCAATGCCATCATGGCTGTTGTAGTCCCACAAAACGTACTACATTCTCTTATGCTGCTCTTCTTTCAAGCATTGCGTGTGGGACTGTAGCTTTACCATAACATTTGCTGTGCATTAACCGACTAACAGGCAGTTTATAGATTGAATTGTATGAATATTTTTTTCGTGCATCTATATAAAACAAAGAATGTTAACAGCTCGAACTCCTGCTGTAGGGCGAAATAAACGTTTTTATGTTTTCGAGTGAGAGTGTAGAATTATTGTTATGCGGGACTGTATAAGATGCTAAATTCGGAGGAATTTAGCAGACGTTCTGTATATAGATGTAAGCCTATGTGAATCGTGAGCAAACAGACGGACTGAATCACACTGTCTCTTCTTGAGCCTTAGAATAGTGTTTTAACAGTTTAATCCGTACGGCTTGAAGTAAACAGACGTACCTGGCTGTATAGTTGTGGTGTGTACACTTGTTGTCACCAGAGCGTCTCCATAATCTATGTATGCCACCCGCACTGCAAGTGTTACATTATGCTTTATTTATCATTTCCGGCGCACATTTCCTGCGCATTGACGTGCTATACCTTCTTCGTATCAAAAGTGGATCAAGGCGCATACTCACCGATTAGAAAGATAACCAGCATAAACAGGGCAGCGGACTGGCCTTCCATTTTGGTGTCCTTCACTTTACTGCCCCTGTTTTATTTGGTCCTTTTAACATTGATTGTAAGACTGAATTACGTTAGGTCTGGCGGAACTTTATTGTATTTTTCGCTTCAAGTGACAATTCTTGAAGATCAAATTTACGAAAATATAAGCTTACCTATTAATATGAGTAGGTGTGGAAATTGTTCACGTTATGGGAGGGACATAGATTGACGTATTAAGATTAGGCTGTTGAGAAGAATATTTGGAGGTAAAAGAGAGAGACTGATAGTCACTGAAGAGAATTCAATATAGCGTAGCTTTGTGTTTATACAGTTCCTCTGTAACAAAGTCGCGGAGAGTGGTGCGGGCGAGACGTGCGTTACATTTGGGAGAGATGAGAATTGTAAACAAGATTTTGGTCTGAAAACGTGTGTCGATTGTTTGGGAGACATAGGCGTATTTGGGAGGATAAAGTAATATGTATGTTAGAGAAACAGGCATGACAATGCGGACTAGATTCGTATGTTTCACAGTGAAAACGTGTGGCCGACTGTTATGAAGACGGTAGTGAATCCGCGAGTTCCTTAAAACGCGAGTAACGTCTGTGCATGTTAAGCGACCACTAGTTCATTAAGGATGATTCTGCTTTGGGATTGAGTTCAGTTGAAATGCTTGTACAGTGTGGCAGCTAATACCATCGTTGTTTCTTCACTGTTTTACTGTTTTGCTGTGCCATAGCACATGTGTTTCGGCGCTGCAAAGCCACGTCATTTTGCGCTTCATCTCCCAGTTCACGTATCAGTCGTCATTTTTAGTCTATACCAACAGATGCAACGTTTGGCCAGTGCCATGCTTGGTTTAGTTAAATTCGGTAAAGACAAGAGTCGGTAAAATGAATGAATATAATACCGTCAATCATAACTCTTGTATGCGTGGTAATTTATTTTATGTCACATGTTTCGTACTCTTTTGGCCATGATGAGGTATATCTAAACACAAAAATAAAATGTAATAAAACATGATATAATGCTACGTAATGAATAGCCATATATACAGGAGTAGTGACTGAAGGTACATTAATTTATTTTAGTTTTATCTTTCACAGTAGGATGCATCGAACAAAGTTGACACGAACTGGTACTGATGTGGGTAAGTTACGGAGTGTGATGGCAGGAAAATTTCAGAGCGAAATGAAAAGAGTTTAGCCAAATGTGAAAATTGTAAGGATAAATTCGGGGGTCTCAGAGACTTCACAGGATGTTAGAGACTCTATATAGGCCTGTTCCGCGCTGTCATTATAACAGGTGTGCGGATTTTGTCGAACCGTGTCTCAGTAATATCCTGCTTTGTTACATAGGCCTGCGACGTACGTGCTGACTACATTATTTTCTGCTACCTCTTTTACGTCTGATCCTCACTTCTTGCATGCTGTCGTCATATATGATCCCTCTGCTTTTCGTTTAATTTATGTTACGTTTCTTTTTATGTGTTCTGTGGGATCTAGTTTCAGATGCGTGAGCTTAAAAGCGGACAGGGTACAACTCTTGTTATTATACGTCTTTGTTTCTCATAATTTCACAGACGTATACAATTCCATTCAAAACATCCAAACAAAGCATCTAAGGATAACACAAGGTATGAATTTTATTAAAACAATTCATATCCTGTACTTATTTCTACACTCATGTGTCATCTTCCTCAGAAGGTACCTCAATAAATGAGCACAAGCTACCTCCTGGAGTTGACCCATGAGTTTTGAAAACATGTAGAGGGTATCAGCGATATTAATAAACCTCGTTATTGTAACTGACAGTGTGACCAACAAAGTACACAACTTATCAATGACAACTGTATTTTATCTCCTTATATGGTCATCTTGAAGGAGACTGCTTTGAATGAGTACATCTGTGTAATATTTAAAATCGCCTGTGGCTGTGTGGTATATGTCTATGTAGCAAATGCTGATGGAATTTGAAGATGAAGAAACGGCATATCTTGCCACTTGGCGTGGCAAATACATGTCCTGGGTAATTGCGTTTTAGAAATTAATTACAAATCTAAATCGTATTTCCACATAGTTTGAAATGTCTGTTTTTTCGGGCCTTCAAGCGATTTGTAAATAGGATTTACATCCGATTTCTCTATTACTTAGCAGCGAACACTTAACGAAGTTAATTTATCTGTCAGAGCTACAGGTCAGCTTCGAAGACAATGCGACATTTATATACGTATTATAAAATTGCACATCCCTTGGTTGTCGTTTGCTTTATTTATTTTTAATGAACAGCTACGCTGAAGGCATTTTGAGGATTGTGGGTGAATGGAGCTAGAACTCTTCTGCTATCAGAGTTGTTCGGTTAATTGACGTGTTCCGCGCTTGTCCAGTACTCTTAATCACCACAGCTAAATATAAACTCTTCTTTCGATATGTATGTTGTTCAAATGTCGGACCTATTACCGACTACCCTACTTTCTTGGTGATTTTCATCGGTTCCCGCTCGTGAGCGCCTTCACATTATTTTGAAATATACTACTACAGTCTCCTTCCTGCTCCTTGGTTACTCACAATTAGTGATCATCTCATTTCATTCAGCATTATGTTAACTCTTGAGTTAATACATCACTGTTACGTCATATATAACGTAAGGCTTGGTTAAGAAGAACAGAAGAACAAGTAGATAAAATAGCGTTAGTGGTTGTACAGGGAAAAAATATTTGTTTGAGATAAACAAGTGATATTTTGACGTGTGCTGTGGATTCCCCCCCGCCCCCCGCCTCGTCCCTGCTATAGATACAACGCAGCAAGGCGCCGTGGTAGTTAGTGACTTTCCACTCTTGTCATCACCTGTGTCGTGGCAAAGCCGACGGTCTGTAGTTTGTTATTCATTGTTTTGTGGCTTCATTATGAATTACACCGCACACATGTAAGAAATTAGGCTATCGTTTTTATCTGCGGTTGCATAGGCCCTAATAGGAGACGGTTAATGATTGTTTCATTAAGTACATATGCTATTCACGCGCAAACGACGTAGTTACTGTCAGTGTCTGACACGATATTAATCATCGAACAGCCTCGACATAGACATCTTTCTACAAGAGACCCCTGGTGTCTCTCAGATTGCTTTAATCTTCATACTGCCTTGACGTGTACATAATTTCGTAGACTTGCCGCTGAATTTTCAAAGGACCTTTCCCATAGTAAATATTATGAAACCAGACCAATGATGGTGTAGCGGACACAAAATCAATAAGACAGATCGAAGCTAATGAGAGGGACACAAACAGGCCCACAGCTGCGTGTAAACGTTTGGGATTGATGTAAAGCATTATCGAACTGCCCGCCAAGGTCGTCACCCTAGGAACGGGGCGTTACTGTGGCAACGAGGAAAACAACGCCACAACGTATGCCGCTCTAGCACTCACATAACGGTGGGGTGGCATCACAGTTCAATATAGAATACGCCTATCAGTCTTCTTCTTCTTCTTCTTCTTCTTTACGGATTGCCCGCTCTGGTCTGTGTCACTTAAGAATTAACTTACGAAATTATGCTTTGTAGATACTTAGCAGCAGATCGGCCATCGCAAATCCTCTGCCTAAAAAGGACAACACAAAAGCAGAACAACGTAGACAAATATACATGCTGCCTATCGGATTCAGTCAGTGATTAACCAAGTCTAATGTGATCTGGCAAAGATAAAGTTTTCAAATGGATCTTCTCTTTTGTTGTCCACCGCGTCACTGTATCAGACACGCTGCCGTGCTAACCGCTGTATATTACCCACTTATTACGGCGGTATTTGCAATTACCAGAGATGACATGCAATGCCATTTATATTAATTTCCCCCAAAATTTTTGAAGATGAATAAACTGTCTGGTGGCACTGTACATCTAGCTAATGGTACTGTATTTCATAACCCCTAGACGTCCGGCATATCAGGCCCAATACGTCCAGTTTTGCCTCAGTCTGTCCGGAGACTATGTTGACGTAACCGTCGCTGCCACTGGTAAGGCTTCCGTAACGTGGGCAGTGAAGACTTCCCGTCATGGGTGGCAAGATTTTCGTTGTCGATTTTACCTTCCTCGTGTCATTCAGTCCAGAAAATCTTGTGATCTTAAAACTTTCAGAACTAGTATGCTGCTGCCCGGCGACCCGGGCAGTAAAGGGATACACATTTACGTATTTGTCGTGGAATCCCAGAAACCCGTGGGGGCAAGGCACACTTCATGTACGCAGTTACTGTGGAAACCCCACGGCCCGAGCAGGGAAGACACACCCATTTACTTAGTTACATTTGAAACCTCGCGACTCGTGGGGGCAAGGAACACTTCATGTACGCAGTTACTGTAGAAACCCCGCGATCCGGGCAGGCAAGGCACGCACATTTAAGTAGTTACCGGGGAAACCTGAAGAATGTATATGCCTGTGTATTACAATATCGTACTGGTACCCGCAGTTATGGTGAAAACCCGAATAATGTGTACGTGTATATATTATACTGTCGTATTAGTGCCCGGCGAACCTTTACGTAGTTAACGTGGCAAGCCCAATTAGTCGTGTCTGTTACATACCATCCGCGCGTCCGTAGAACTAAATTCTATGTCTTGTCTTTTCCTGTCATTTGGTGGCAGTCCATGAAACTTCAATATGGGAGTGTGACAGAGACTGACAGTGTTACGGTGTATATAAGATGGACTTACTGCTTGCTCAGGGCAAAAGGTTGAAGCATTTGAAGGAAAAGCCACAACGTAAAACCCCATACCATGATTTAAGTTTTTTGTGGAGAAAAACCCCGCAGCAGAGGCTACGGACGCAACGCAACCTTAAGGCTTCTTGTGCAACCGCATGATGAAGCTTATTATTATTATTATTATTATTATTGTTTTTGTTGTAATTTTCCTGGTAATTGAGCACCGACGGAATGAAATTGACTGGGTAAGACCGAAATACTCGGGGAAACCCTGTCCCAGTGCCACTTTGTCCACCACAAATCCCACGTGGACTGACCCGGGATCGAACACGTGCCTCCGCCTTAGGAGGCGGGCGACTAACAGCCTGAGCAATGGCACGATCTTAAATCGTAAGTTACACCAAAGAGAACACTGTTTACGAATATTTCTTTGCTATTTTGTATCTTTGTGATTAACCATTTAAAGACTGAGATTATGATGAATTATATATTAGAGGCTAAGGTCGTACCGCGCAGTAAACACCCTCCGTATCGGCTTTAAAAATCGATCAGTTAATGCTGCATAGGAAGGTAGTCGTTTTTTTGTTCCGAAATCCGTAAACAACACGTAAATAAAGATGAATTATATTACAGGCTTAGTCCGTACCGCGCAGTAAACACACCCCGACAGGGTTTTAAATTGAGTCATTTAATGCTGTATGGGGAAAGAATCGCGGTTTATTCCGAGATACATACAAAACATGTAAATAAAGCTGAATCATATTAAGGCTAAGATCGTACCGCGCAGAAAACACAGTTCTCTGTATTTACGTTTCCTGACATCTAGTGGCGGTCTGTGAAATTCGAACATTCTCATAGTTGTCCTGCCATGTGGCCGCGGCCCATGGAACTCCAAGCGTGACATACCTTTGCATTACTGAATTTTTATATAGATAGCATGAGAGCACTAGGCATGTTATATTAGAATGAGCGCATCAATTGCTGCAGCATTGTCACACTGAAATGCTATAATATGTGCAGTTATACAGCAGGAGAGCATTAGGCATGTTATAATAGAATGAGTGCATCAATTGCTGCAGCATTGTCACACTGAAATGCTATAGTATGTGCAGTTATACAGCATAAGCGCATTAGGCATGTTATATTGGAATGAGTGCATCAATTGCTACAGTATTGTGACACTGAAATGTTGTAGTGTTATGTTACGTGCAGCTGTATATGAATTACAGCATATAACTGCTGTTGCATTCCAATATTACCACATTTAAAACACTGGAATTTCGTGGTGGTGTTGTATTACCTTCATTCACGCTTGATTCCGTATACATATTTACCTTAACAGCATAAGTATCGTAAGACCAAAAATGTCCACTGTTACCACATTCAAAGTTTGTGATTACACTCGCAAGCGTTTTCATAGGCCTGTTTATTTGCGTCTCCTGACATCTAGTGGACATCTATGGAACTCCGTTCTCATAGTTCTGTTTCCTGCCATCTGGTGGCGATCCATGGAACTCCATGTCAGACGAAGCAAACATTATTGAAATTTATATTAGATTACACGCTTTGGTGTCTACCACAACTGCAGTAAAACATTGAAAGGCTGAAATTAGATCCAGAGTCGTAATGGAAATAGAGGAACTTAACTATTTATCCAACAATTCGGAACGGCTAACTACGCAGAACTTTAATTGGTTTAAAATGCATTCACATGTGTGTGAAATCAACAAGAACTGTTTATACTAAACAAAATATATCAGTGCCTTACGTTCAGTGTTCTCATTCCAACAATTCACCGCTTTATGTGACTGAGTTGCTCTGCTTGTGCTGACCATGTTGAGCTGTTTTTATTCTCACCCCTGAACTAATCTGGCTACCAACAACCTGCATTACCATACGAGTACGCATGAGTGTTAGCTGACAGGTAGTTTTTAGTTCGTGGGAGCGAGAAGAGAATTCGTGGCAACTAAATATTGAGCTGGTGACGTGAAATGAGCGAAATGGTCACGGAAGTGACCCGCTGTATTGCGCGATATTGTCAAGCAGCAGTTCGGTGAAAGGAAGGGCGCAGCAGGTTTGTAACTTCTAAATACGACACGGGAAATTTTTGCCAGAGAAATGTTGTTTTCGAACAATTTATTTATAAAATTTAATTGCTCAGTCGTGACACCAACAATGCACATTTGCTATATACAAATACAATCTTATATTGCTGCTGCATGTTTCGGCGTCATTTATGCCATCCTCAGGGAGCTTCACACCAAGATTTAAAACTTACTAAAGTTAATATTACGGTATTATTGCAGCTAGTGTAAAACATGCGGTTTTAACCCACATGTTTTACACTAGCTGCAACAATATTATAATATAATATGAATTACTTTTTAAATCTATTATATTTTAGTAAGTTTTAAATCTTAGTGTTAAGCTCCCTGAGGATGGCGTAAGTGACGTCGAAACATGTAGGAGTGATGTAAGATTGTTTTTGTATATATCAGAGGTGCATTTTTTGGCATAATGGATGGAGAATTTAATTGAATCAAAACGCATGGAATAAATAACGTCAAGGTTGTTTCTAAAGTTTGGATGGTGCGCAGACCCTTTCAGTGTGGCAACGCATCGCACGTATCCCTGTCTCTGTTGGCCCATAGCCTCTCTTTCTCTCTCTGTTACCCCCCCCCCCCCTCTTCCACTTTAGCGAACTAATGTCTGATCGCATCAATGTGGCTTTCTTTTTCTGCAACAAAACAATTATCTGGCACAGTTTTTTTACATGTTGCAGCTGTATGTATGTCCGCAAATTGATCGACACAGAACGTGAAATTGACGAGCCAATTGTCTTACAATTTTAAGGCCCTTTCCGTAGGGAGAAACTTTTCAGCCGCTAGTCGAAGTGGAAATCTGAAAGAAAAAGACCACTCTGGATACCTTGACGTCGACGGGAGAGTAATAGGCCTATTGAAATAGATCGTAATGCGAGTGAGTGGACTGGATTTGTGTGGTTTAGTTTAGGGACCAGCGGCCTGCTCCTGTGAACATGGTAAGTTAATGAAACTTCGGGTTCCATATAAGGCGAGATATTTATTGACCAGTTGCTCAGTTAGCATCTCAAGGGAGGCCCTTTTCTGTGGATTTGGTTATTGGACAAGTGGACTAATTACGGGGTGACTTGAAGTCCTGGCACCACGACCTTAGCTTGTTCCATACGTGGGTTGCTTTACGATAGTTCTCTATTCGGGGAAAATTACTGTGTTCTATGGTAGGACGCCATGTACTTGCATAGAAGTGTGTCGACATTCTGAGAGAAACTTGCTGCCTGCATTCTAGGACATTCCGAAACGTCTGTATGATACACTTTTACCAAACTACGAGGCGCCGCACCCCAGAAGACAGCAATATTCATAGTCTCTCCTGATAAAACCTCAAGTAAGACGTATTTAGAGGAAACTCATTATCTGCGATAAGTAATGGAAAGAGACAGCTGTCATGCTGAGGCGAGTATGGACAGAAATTGAACGTCTCCTGGAAGTTTCTGTGCCTCAGGCTAAGTACAAGTTGGGACCTATTAAAATGGCCACTAAAATTTGAGAATTTCTTGACATTTCAAACAAAATTAGCACGTTAATTTAAAATTTAAATAAACGTAGCTTTTGTAAGATATAAAAATTATTACCTGTTCGGCTGTTTGTTATTACTTTGTTGTCACAAAATGTCGTCTGTGTTGGGCAGAATATTGGTTCCTCGTTTTAATTTTCGGAGTCAAACCACAGTCACTAAAATTGCCCTTCCAACAAAGAAGCCTTATATACATATTATTATATCTGGAAATCGTATATTTCAAATGGGTTGGAATAACATTGCCGCAGTTTTGTTTGACTACTATTCTGTTCCTGGTCGAGGGGAAATCTTTGCACGCTGAACCCGTAGTTCCGACACAACCGCCATCTTTATTAAAATGTGTCAATCTCGTCGACGCCTCTTACTGTTGTTCTTGTATGAGAACGTCCTTGCGAAACCTGCACAGGCCTGCTGCTACGCACAGTAGACCTCTGTGTACACTACCTGACTGAATGTAATATGCGAATGTGTTTTGCCTTGCTATTGTAATCATCGATCGAGTCTTGGCTTATTTAACGACAATTTTCAAACTTCTGAGGTATATTTATTATTATTATTATTATTATTATTATTATTATTATCTCCTTTTGCAGGGTATTCACACTTATACAAGTATACCTGAAACAAACCATGTTTCTAGGGTATACAGTGTCGCAGCTATTCTGCGCGTACTGTTAATGGTGCATATAACGCTGTCTTCAATATTAAACTCTTTAGTGCTTCTACATTAGCACTTTCCGCAGGATGTGTGCTGTGCCCAATATAGCTGTTTTCTGTAGTTCCTTGGTATCGCGCTTTCCAGCTGTGCTGCTCAAGTATTTTCTGAAGGATTTTGAAATGGTTCCAGTTGCTCCTATTATTACTGGCGTCACCTTTGTTTTTACATTCCACATGCGCTGTATTTCTATTATGAGGTCTTTATATTTTAGAATTTTCTCGGCGTCGTTCTTTATCACATTTCTGTCTCCCGGGATTGCTACATCAATTAGCATACATGTTCCTTTTTCATTATCCCGGATTATGATGTCTGATTTATTGTTGGGGATGGTTCTGTCGGTTTGCACTTATTATTATTATTATTATTATTAGTAGTAGTAGTAGTAGTAGTAGTAGCAGTAGTAGTAGTAGTAGTATTTGATACACTATCCTGTTATAACCAACTAAATGCACAAATTATGCATTTAGTTGGTTATAATATGGTAGTATTTTGGGGTATATCGCAGTATCGTGGCATTTATCCGGAGGTACTGAAAAAACCACAGTCTCACCAGAATAACTAACTTTTGAATCGAGGTTTTACTCGGGACCTCACAGTGCGAGAGACTAGACTACGACATTCGGTAGCCTAGTTCTGCACCGACTGGAAGATTGTTATGGCAGTTGCCGTATCATTTATCACGCACCTGTCGCGTAGGGAAATGATAGTATCGAATAATTTCGTACGGATTTCCAAAACTCTGTTTCATCTGGCTGCAGGTTTCGTGGAAGTTTACGGGTTAAAATTTCAATTCCCCCCCCCCCGTACACGAGCAAGTCATTTTATGTGGAAACATTTCTTGATGAACGAACTGACATTTATTTATACGTAGATTTGTTCGTGTGTCATTGAACGGCAGTTCTTGAACCTCAGAGTTTAGACCTTCATAGCGTCGAATTGCAAAATATGCGGAGGCGATCGATTATGGGGGGGAGGATTCATTAGTGTGAGGAGAGAGAGGAACGTTACGGAGTTGCTAAGCTTGTGTAAGCGGTAAATCTTTTGAGATTCGAGCCAGTTATACACTGTTGCCGGTAAAACCAACGTGCTCTGCAATGTGTCAACAGGACGTATGAATTGCATTGTATTTCCTAAGCGAGGATTTATTCGGTTCAAACTGATTCGTGCACATGACAGTCGGAATTCTGGGAACTATACTAAATATTAACACCGGGTTGTCTGTGGCGCAAAGTGCAGATTATGCGTAATGAGTAGTGTTTCACACACGGACGGTTTGCGCGACGTTTTATCGATTTCCGATTTAATGGAGCCTCTGTAGCATACATGTATGTTTTGATGCAGGAAACCGCTCTTTACCCATAGGTAATATTGAATAATTGGCTGAACGTAGTAACGAACATAGCTGACGCTGACAAACAGACTGATACTTTGCATTCTTGATGTCGTATGAAAGCGTCTGTGTACAGAGACGGTGATGTGAACAAGTGAATGTGATATTGGCAGGTGGTGTGATACGGACAGTTTGTGTTGTGGAGAGATGGCGCGATAAATAGAGATCATATGATCAAACAGGTGGTGCGGTATGAACTAATGTAACACCACGGAACAGAGTTCTTCTGGAGAAGCTGCTAGTCGCTCAGTAATCCAAGAAATTCCCTGCATTTTTTAATACTGAAGTTTTATTGCTATGTTTACCACAGTTCGTCGCTGATTCTTTTCCCGAGCCGACTACATGCAGTGTTGTGTGAGCAGCTGTATAGTATATAATAATAATAATAATAATAATAATAATAATAATAATAACACAGTCTGACACACTACCGTATGTATTTATATTGGCATACTATACCATTTATTATAATATGCGTGAATAAAATGTTATAGTGTGTCAATATAAATACATACAGTGGTGTTTCAGACTGTGCGTTTGTTATTATTATTATTATTATTATTATTATTATATAGTTGAATTAACACAGCGGGATGACCCAAGTGAAGATTTTGTATTGTGTTATGTATTCTGAATTTATACCTTATGAAACTGGATTGTTATATTGTTATATAGCTGGAATATTGTGAGATCATTATAATATATAAAACTACATAACGATGCTTTTCATAACTATGGTGACATTGTAACACAGTATTTAAGATTTTACAGCGTCTCTAAAGCGTTGCACACCAGAGTAGGGATTCCTTAGTCTTGTGTCCCCTGAAGACAGAAAGAGAGCACATTATGGGTTTTACATGAGAAACTAGGATAATGGGCAAGTTATAAGAGAATACTGACACTATTTTGAAGCGCAGTGGTTGCTGCATACACCAACAGCTTTGACAATAGAAACTATATTTTATCCACAACATGTGGTTATATGGTAAATAAGATTCTCACGAAAATACGGCGATAGTTTGCATACACAGCATTAGCCGGGCTGTTCTTGTCTGTAGACTATTGGTGTTCGCAGTGAAGTGGGAACTAAATGCTGAAATGGTTTTTGCATGAAATCATGCTTCAAAGAATTAAAAGTGGACGTTACGAATTTGTTATTCTTACCAAGTACGAGGCTTGTCAAATAAAGACGGCTTAGATAAAGGAGACATTTAGCACGTAGGGGAAAATGATCTGGTACATTTTAGTCGGACGGTCTGAAGGAAAGAGACTACTTTGAGGACCTAGATGTAGTAGATGGAGAGTATTATAATGTATCTTAAAAATATACCGTACGAGAATGCGTACTTGGTTCGTCAGGCTCAGAATACGTGTAGGACTGTTGTGAGCAAGGTAGTTGACCTTCTGGTGTCGTTCTCACCTGAAGCCTCTCAAAAAGGGTTATGAACCTTAGAATGTGTTATAGATTACACAGAGGAGAATGGTGAGGTTACTGTGAACGAGGATTTGACACAAAAAGCTCCTGGGCTATATACTTTTACTATACCGCATTCGTAAGTAACCTTGCACAGTAGCTATATACTAGACCTACATACAGTTAACTTCTGCCAACTTTTATTTATGATTGAACTCACACAGCAATATATTTTATGCTTTCGGCCATCAGCACGCTAAGATGTGTAATCCGACATCACAGGTTCAATACTTACGATTACAGTGTTGAATACTTTACAAAATACTAATCACCAACAAATGCACAAAGAGAGTTCTATCCTCAACCGTAACACACTCCTACATGTTTCGACCCTGCTGGGTCGTCTTCAGGGAGAACTTTTTTGTTATCGTTACATTAAGGTTGCACTTTATAGTTGAGTGAAAATGTGCTGTTGACTGTGTACGCAGAGAGTTCACGCCTCCAAAAACAACGCAGTACAGAATCAACAGCACATTTTCAGTCAACTATAAAGTGAAACCTTAGTGTAACGATAACAAAAAGTTCTCCCTGAAGATGACCCAGCAGGGTCGAAACATGTAGGAGTGTGTTACGATTGAGGATAAAACTCTCTTCGTGCATTTGCTGGTGATTAGTGTTTTTGTATAATATAGTGCACGGACATGGAACACATTAAATTTGTTGAATCGTTTATAGGTTATTACAAATTAGGCCTGGTACGTTTTTCATGTAGATTTTCTACTTTTGAAAGAGTGTTTAATACAAGTCTAGAATTTGTATGCCCTATATTTGTGCCCTAAATATTTATTTTAATAGTTCAGCACGTCCAAACATAATGAGAGTTGGCTGTTTTCATGTATTAACCCAGAATTATTCCGGAGAAGCTGTACAAAACCACGAAAGACCTCAGTTAGGTGTGAACTTGAGGCTTACCCAACACGGAACATCAGTGCTTGGTTTTCTGTTCTGCTGTCGAAGTTGAATTGTTACGGCCATGAAAGGAAAACGAAATATGCAGGATTCCCCCTGCATTTAAAAGGGTTGCTGCTAGAGACGTGCTGAGTTGAGGACATCCCCTGTAGCCTTTAAGCAGACGTAGCCTGATCTGGACATCTGCCTCAGAGGTGCAATACAGTGAGTGTCCGGTCAGGCACGTGTTCACATGTAGCTGTCTGAAGCAGGTATGAACAAATAATGGCTCTCCTGGCCTAAGTGGTTCCCGGTGGATTAGAAGGAGAACACTGTGTTTAGTTATCTGCAGGACAAGACTCTTGTTTTGTATGGGTGCGAATCTTGGTCTCTCACACTGAGGGAGTTCGACAATAGGGTGCCGAGGAGGATAGTTGGGCCTAAGAGGGACGAGGTGACAGGGGAGTGGAGGAGATTACGTAACGAGGAGCTTTATGATCTGTACTCATCACCAAATATCATTCGAGTGATCAAATCGAGAATGCGCGGGGCATGTAGCATGTAGGGGCGACAAGAGAGATGCATACAGGATTTTAGTGTGGAGACCTGAGACAAGGAGACCACTTGGGAGACTCAGGCGTAGGTGGGAGGGTAGTATTGAAACGTATCTTCAAGAAGTGGGATGGGGGGCATGGACTGGATTGAGCTGGCTCAGAATAGGGACAGGTGGCCGGCGCTTGTGAATGCAGTAATGAACCTTCGGGTTCCATAAAATGCGGGGAATTTCTTAACTATCTGAGGACCTGTTACCTTCTCAAGAAGGACTCTGCTCCGTGGAGTTATTTATTTAGGACAAGACTCGCAAAATCTGAACACGTACCTTTTATCTTTGACCTGCTTATGTTATAGTTCCTGTGGGTTTTATGGTATTTTCATGTTCTCCTTTGCATTTGTGACTTCCCTTAATACATTTCCAAACACAGATGGGATTCCATGACAGCTAAGATAAGGACATGTTGCTGAAGATTTCCGCACCTGCGTACATTTTAATTCTGTATCATCAGTAATGTCAGTATGGTGATTGTGCGGACGTCTGAGCTGTCAGCGACACTGACGTTGCTTAATAGGGAATCTTGACATTTTGTGTGATAATAGAGGTGAGAATGCTACACAGCTTTTGTTAGGCTCGCAGTGCTATAGAATGTGATATAAAATGGCGTATTTTTAAGGTTAAAACTAATGCATATTTTGATACGGAGCTAGGATATGAATACAGGCCTGTCAACAGAAACCCGCGGAGGACTCTGTGTTTTGAACGTTACTTATTTAGCGACAGTGTGAAATTCTGAAGCTATGCTTCAGAATTGTGATAATTTATGTCAATTCCCTGGAACGGAGTCTTTCTTCAAATGCTGGGAGTTTTTTTAGCTAGTTAAGAGCTCTTATGCCTTTAGTGGAGTCCAAAGCCTCATTACCGTGATCACAAGAACCCACCACTTTTCTGTATCCTCAGCCAGAAGAATCCTGTCCGTCCTGTTCCTGTAAGACCCATTTTAATGTTCTCCCATCTACGCCTAGGTCTACTAAGTGGTCTCTTTCCTACAGGTCTAAAAATGATTTTCTGGGAATATACATGAGCATAGTCGTATTTCGGTATTGATCCCGCACTTTCTTGTTAAAACTTCATACTTCGCAATATTCGAGTAACGGAAGCATAACAAGCAGTTCCACAACATGAAGAAAGTGAAAATCTGGTTTATTTTGTTCGAACTTTAATAATGCAAGGCCGATTGTGGAGATATTTTTTGTCTGGTTTAGAAATCACTGCTTTGCACAGTATTCAGGCGTTCTTATAAAAGCGCGTAGTTTGTATTGATTAAATAAGTGTAAATGGTAGAGTTACAATAGAGCGATGAATGAAGATATAAAAGCGGCAGAGAATGACGGCTTTGGAATAAGACTGTGCTATGGGCAGTTCTGAGAAACAAATGCATGAGGGTTACAATATCCAATCCTTATGTACCCTCCGTCAGACTGTTTATAGCGTCGTGTGGATTATGTTGGACTCATTTCAATTATCTTAAAATTGTGAGAAAGAAACTGGGAAAGAAAAGAAGGAAAGCGTGGGAAGATAGAGACAGAGAGAAATAAAGAAATCGATGAACTAGGACAGTATGAAATTAATAAATAAAGAGAAAGGAAAAATGCATTTAATTCTCTTTGTTTGTCGTTTGATAAAAAGAATAGCCCAGTGGTTACTAAGCACATGTACCGCACGCTTGGGCACTCAAGAAATGAGAGTGTATTTGTACTCTTCGTATGATTCTCATAAAAATTAGCGATTGTTTCCCGGAACAGGCTTAAACTTTTGATCTTTATTGTGAGACTCGCTTTGTTTTTTTTTTCGGTAGAAACTGAGGTTTTGAATCTTATGTAGTTACAGTTGAGGCTTCGGTTATTTAACGTGGAAAATCTCGCTCTCTTCTAAGACATGATTCCGTGTAGAAATACAGGCATAATAAATTGGATCTGTTGAAGTATCATATGTGAAAATAACATGGATATAAGAGGATCAAAGCTATCAAGGCTCAGACGGCAGAGCACTAGACGGCTTTATAGGTAAATTAAATACGTGAGAAACTTGCGGTTCACAGCCTGTGACAGAGAGAGAGAGACTGGAAGGCGGTATATGTAGAACGAGGGCAGAGGAGAATGTCGTGGAATCGCAAACTTACATCGCGAACAGAAAGAGGTAGGCGAAGGACGCTCTGGAAAGAGGATTTTGTATCTGTTACAGACATAAAGTTGTCTAATCCACGAAGACAAGATGTAGGAAGCTTCCAATATATTTTGGATTTTATGGCACAGCATAGTTAAGAGGGCCGTTCGAGACATGTACAGACATAGAATTTAATGCCTTTCTTCAGCCTTTTCAGGTAAGTTCTGGCAACGTGCCTTTTAATAGGTCAGGACCACTTCCGTATACCCCTTCCTTTGTTGACCACCGACAGTTCTTCCACCGTTGAATGCTATTTAATTTGTGTTGTTAATAAAGCTGCTTTAAATAAAAAAGGAAGTAACTGATAATGACAACCCGGAGTCATGTAACAGCTCTATGTCAACTGCAGAAATTTTGGAGGAGATTATAAATGCGCAGGAATTTGAAAGGAAGCGACAGTGTATTATTTAAAGGTGCTATCCAAGCATTTGTCTGGGGAGACTTGAAAACCGTAAAAGTATTTTTATCATCCGGGATTGGAACGGGTATCTCTGCAGTATAAGTGTGTATGCCAGCGTGCTCTGTAAGCAAATACTAAGGGACCTGAATAACAAAATAACTGGCGAGTGACAGACAGGCGGGTTGAAGAAGACGGAACGGCATGAGCACGCTTAAATACTTCTGGGTATATTCGTGGCTTCGAGTCGCTTAGCCCGAATCTCGTCTGAACATGTAATATTGTCAACTTGCTGTATGGATATGTACATTTTGTAGAATTAATTTTGAAACAAACATGCCATATTGCTTGCCTAGCAATCTGTTCCGGCAACAACTGTGACGCATGTGAAATACAGACATGGGAATAATCGTTTGAGTCCAACTGCTGCATAGGGACCATGCATTATACTTCACGTACCATGTCATTCTGCAATTACACACGTACACATTAAAATTTAAAAGAGATATTAAAATATTATGAACGAACTGTGGAGTCGAGATAAAATATTGATCGTGCATTTCGTATTCGGTGATATATAATCTTTGTTCTTTTGCACCCTACAGACTAGGTTTTAGGTAGTATAAATAAGCAATGACGTGCTAATGCAATCTGGTAAGAGGCAGATTCATCGATTTGTACTGTTTCGTATATAATATTAAGCTTCCTGGCCGTGCTTGACAGTGACTTTCTTACGCCTATGTTATGCGATTGGACCATGAAACTGATTACCCATTTTCAGTTGTGCTAAGGTTAACAATGCGAGGATATTTATCTCATCTTGAGATTATATTCGCCGCCGAGTACTTAAAGGCAGAGGCAAATTTACATCCAGGCGGTTTGCTGAAGTATGTGTTGCACAGAAAAAAATACTTTAAAGAAATAATTCGATTAAAAGAAAGGCAGTGAGTGATTAATAATGAAATTCAGAGCGCGCCAATAGAATGTGAAGATTTTCAACTCGCTGTTTTGATGAATGGGGTTTAATGTAAGAAACGCAAGAAAACTACGGAGCATTGGTAGTAAAATGCCATTTAGTATTCGCCTTTTACTACTTAAAAATTAGATCTCTTATTTCAGCCCTCCTTGACCTAGGGTCCACGGATCCCTTGTGGGTCCATGGGTAGGTTTCAGGGAGTCCGTGAACTTGGATGCGGAAAAAAATACAACTTCATTTTCACAAACCTCTAGCTGAAATTTAGCTCTTGGTTGAAAAGTGAATGTGTCCACTAGACTTCAGCAATATTTGTTAACGTCAATAAATCTCACTACATCTATTTTATGCATTTAAATACATTTTTTTCTGAGAAGGGGTTCTTAGGTTTCACCAGACTCTAAAAGGGGTCCATGTCACAAAAAATGTTAAGAACCTCTGTCTTAATTGGTCTCCCTGGTATGCATTACATTCATGTAATTGTGATAGAAAATTAACCATAACTGCACAAAGGCACACAGTGTGCCCCTGACGTTGCAGTTAAAGTTGAGTTTTGAATACAGTCACGTTAAAGGACGAAAGGGCACGTCAGGGTCGAGATTAGAGTCACCTGATAAACGTCTGCTGAGAAGTTATTAATTTCCGATCACAATTACAGGAATGTTCTGCAGGCCAGAAAGATCACTTAAAAGATTTAATTTTGAGCAAATGACAAACGTGTATTAAATGGCAGTTTACTACTGGCGCTCCTCTTTTATTTTTATATTCTATTCGATTCGTCAAAAAACTATCTGAAAATCGTCACATTCTGTTGCCGCACCCTGTATGGATTTATGTATGTATGTATGTATGTATGTATGTATGTATGTATGTATGTATGTATGTATGTATGTATGTGTGTGTGTATGTATTTATGTATGAATGTATGTATGTACGTAAGTATGTGTATGTATGTATGTATGTATGTCTGTATGTAAGTACGTAAGTAAACCAATATGTGTGTATGTATGTATGTGTGTATGTATGTGTGTATGTATGTATGTATGTATGTATGTATGTATGTATGTATGTATGTATGTATGTATGTATGTATGTATGTATGTATGTATGCATGCATGCATGCATGCATGCATGTATGTATGTATGCATGCATGCATGCATGGATGGATGGATGGATGGATGGATGGATGGATGGATGGATGGATGGATGGATGGATGGATGGATGCATGCATGCATGCATGCCTGGATGAGAGCGACGTTTCTGTTCGTGTATTCGTCTCCATTTTATGTTCTTTTACGTGTTGTTAAATGTGGTCGCCATCCCTGCACTAAACGCATTTCAAGACCTGTCAGAAGCAAGAAACAGACTCGCCGTGAACGCGCGGCAACTTCTCTGACAAACCTACTTAGCGGGTAAGTCAGCCATGATCTTGCATGCGTTCGTGGAACCACAACTCCTTCTCACTTGTAATCGATTTCAATGTCCGCCCACACCTCTCATTCATGAAAGCACTTGACGCTTACCGGCGAATCTTAGTGCGGTAGGTCAACGTACTTCATAAATATTTATGACGCATTTCCTGTTGAAATCGGCGTAAGATAAAGGTGCTACGACAACTGCTTATAATTTCCATCAGAGTATTATATCAGGAAATATTCAAACATCAGAAAGGACTGTAGTCAAATTTGCACCAATCAGGTATTCAAAATGCTGGTGGCGTAGTTAGTTGCTTGATGACGCAAGTAACGTAAATAATAAAGCAGAAATTAAGTTGGAAGTCAGAAAAGAAGTTGGTCTAGAAATAAAGATACTAACGTGGCAAGAAGCTAAAATCCGCAGTATACCTGTACAACAGCTGTACGTCAAAAGTAACTTCAAAATCGATGTGTCTGGGAGCAAAGTAAGAAATGTTCGTACTGGGATAGGGTGGTGGAGGACTGAAGTGAAAAAATGTTGCCATTATTCGCTATAGAAATGCCGTCTTTCTCATTGCTTGCCAAAAAAACAGTAATATTGGTAATTGTTTTTCGTGGCTGTGATACGTCGGCGATTTGTTTGAAGGAAGAAACGTAAAGTTAAAAAATTTGGAAATAACATGTTCAGGACAATGTTTTGAAATGTGGACGAGACGTCTAAACTGTGTAGGTGATGAAGATAAAGCTAATAGTTGAATTAAACAAGGAATCGAGGAAATTACGTGGTTATGATTGTCGCGATTTTCTAAGTACTTTTGCATTAGTTAGACTGAAGATACTCGTAAAATCCGTTGTGTCTCTATCTGTGAAGGAGAAATGCATACTGAACTTGGCTAGGTTTGAGGAGTCCGTTCTTTTGGGATACGACACCATGTCACTGGGCAGTTGGTTCCCCACGTTTTGAGGTAACGGAGTGGTGCGGCATCATATTCTCGGCTATCCCGCCGCGAAAACCTCAGAACATTTTAGGTAGGGTTGCCTTTGAAGAGCATCCATTTGAAAGGCTTAGAAATACAGAAATTTATTCAAACACTTTATGTTTTATACACCTCGGAAAAACCAGTAAGGTTAGAGGATAAAATTAACATGAATATCAAGGGAATTGCGTGTAACGATGGGAAATGTACGGTAGTTATTTACGATTGTGTCCAGTGGCGGCCTTTCTTTCTAGTAGTTTCGAACCTTCGGGTTATACAACTAACAAGAAATTGTTTGTTAGTTAATCACCTTTTAAATTATTGGTAAAATATGCAATTTGTTTTCTACGCCTTTCTCTCATCTTTTGTGCAAGATAATATTTTTAGTATAATGTTGCACTCGCCTTCCACACAAATATTAAAATGCTATAAATGCTACTTACGGTGCTCCGCATGACAGAGGCTAGGCAACACCGAGTTACGCAACTTGGTTTAGCATTTAAGGACCAGTAGGCGTACTAGGTGCCGATCCCAGTGGCCGCGCGGTCTAAGGCGTGGGTCTGCGGCCGCTCGCTTGCTGGGATTGTGGGTTCGCATCCCGGCGGGGGCATGGATGTCTTTCTATTGTGGGTGTTATGTGCTGTCAGGTAGAGGTCTCTGCGACGAGCTGATCAGTCGTTCAGGGGAGTCCTACTGGCTGTGTGTGTGTCTGTGTGTGTGTGTGTGTGTGTGTGATCTAGAAACCTCTACATTGAGGCGACCTAATCCTGAGTTGGGCTGTAGCGCCCCAGGAAAGGAAAAGTGTGCTAGGCTTTCTCAATTCTGTACAGCACTGCGATCTTCTCAGGGCTTCCAGTGTATCGCTGAGCTGCATGCATCCGTATGTTGCGCTTGGGAAGCTGTGTGATTAGAAGCAAGCTGTCAAGCGATAGCCATGTATAACTGATATATGTTTTATGGTGAGTTCTAACTTATTTTTGTATTTATTAACTGCAGCTGGACGTTAGCTGCCATGTCTGTGTGTTTATGACTGTGTCTCTCTGATACACCATAACGCTTGTATTGTCTGACACATTTGCATGAATCTCGTTGTTAACTTCGAGCTTTTAAGAGACCAGCCAACGCCAACGCTTTTAATTCCGTGACATGAACAGTGGCCACTGCTGGCGGCTGAACACTGCAGCCATTTGTCACAGCATAACGGAATATTTGCGTAATTGCTCTCTTAAAAGTATCAAAGTTTGTCGAGCTGCAATAGTCCGCTGAGACATAAAATAAATATACTCTTAGTCATTTGCGATGATTTATCAAGTAAGAGTCACGAAAACTAGAAAAGTAATTAAATAAATTAAATGTCATTTTCCCGGCTTGAGAATGGATGGGGTAACCTGATAAATATGGAAGAGACCGGACACCATGCTTGAACACTGTTATATTTGAATTATAACACTTCCTGATGTTTGCTTGGAAAAATTCGAACATTCATTTACAGTTAGAAAGTTGAACACATAGTTAAAAGTTGGAGATAACATTGTTTTAGAAATGTTAGCTTTCAGATGTATTTTAGAGAAGCATGATTAATAAAGAGCATTTCGTGAAGTAATTCTTTTCGTAGTTTGATCGCGAACCTCTTTTGTAGTGTGTTATTGGAGTCCCCAGAACTTAACAGTAGGGAAGAATTTGTCTTATTTCCTGTAATTATACTATATACGTGCTTGTTTATTATTTTGATACCATGTTCTATGTTCAGTTTTCTTTGTAATTCTCTAAAGAAAAACATCTTATCTAGTTCAAAATATACACTTTTATTTTGCCAACTACCGCACATAACTTTTTATACCCTTACTGTTTCTTCTACATGTTTCGGCTGTTACTTCCGGCCATCCTGAGGGAGTTAACATCCAATAATCCACACAGCATGCAGTCTGTCCTTGAATGACAAGTCATACACTTATGTGTGCATGGTGCTTGGATTATTGGATGTTAGCTCCCTGAGGATGGCTGGAAGTAACAGCCGAAACATGTAGGAGAAAAGGTAGGAGCACAAACTTTATGTGCAATAGTTGGCAAAATAAAAGGGTACAAAATGAAAGGAGGACTGCACGGAACATGTATAATATTAAGTATATCTCCTCTAGTCTGTGTATTAAGTAGTGCGAAACTATACTCTAGTTATAATTTGTGTCAACAACTCGTTGCCGTTAGGATTTAAAAGTATCTATTTAATTCCAATGTTTTTTCTTCAGGATTATATTGTTAACACTACTTGCAGGAAACTGGAATTAGTATGTTAATACATTTACAATACGTAACGTGCCACATACATTTTTATAGCCGTATATGACTTTATAAATTGAAAATTGAAATTCCCATGAAGTAACGGCTAGTGGATAAGTAGGGACCTAGAACTACGTCTGCCCATTAACTTTAATGATGACCATTTTTTTTCACTCGAATTCCTTGTTTGCGGGAATAAGCCTTGCGGACGGACAGATAAGCCAATACTTATATACGTACGTTTGTTTTATGCGGTAGGTAAAAATAACGCACAAAAATGATGAAATATTATATTCGCTTTGGCATCCGAATGACGAATGGCTGTTTGGTTTGCAAACGCCTGCAGCAACGTGGCAGGCTGGCCTGCTAACGATACATGCTGAAGAAGTTGCCGTACCTTCACGGCGAGTCTGTTTCTGCCACCGGAATGCTCCTGGCAGAGTTCGTGCCGTACTCACCTGGAATGCCAGAGAGGTCAGCATTCGATGTTTGGAGCGTCACAATTAACTGCTGTTACTGAAGAGCAGATTAACGTTAAAGACAATCAGCGTAGAAAACTGGGGCTGTGAAGTTGTGAGCGTGATGGCAGGCTGCGGCGCGGTATGAATGGTGTCTTCGCTCTTCTGGGATGTTACTCAGTGTTGATTGGTAGTTAGTTACCGATGTTTTGGGATTCACCGCTGATGATTGCACCGGCACACTGTCCGGAATGTCTGTAACTATCTACCAATCAACACTGCTTAACATCCCAGAAAACCAAAGACCCCAAAAGTGTGTGTGTTTCAGAAATTGCGTAAATAAAACCCCGCAACTGGAACAGTAAGAGAGAAAGAGAGAAAGAGTAGGAGACAGAGAGGAAAGAATGTAGTAACCTTTCATTCGGCAGGAACAGTTTTCAGTATAAAAGCTACGAGCACCTTGATGATATTCTGTCGAATGCAATATGTCACCCGAAGAGAATGTTGAAAATGTACATTTCCTTTTGTAGGATTCTGACGATAGTGTAGATCGTTCAGGATTCTTTAGCTTCTGGGACCCACCGTATATAGTGTTCCAGAAATAAGAAAAACCGTATCACAGTGTTTAGGTAACTGGAATTGTTTCCGTCTGCAGGTAAGATTCGGGGAACGCATCGATTCTTTTCAGCCTGTCAGAAGACGCTATTCTTAATCTCTGGAGAATTTAATTCTCCTTTTGTGAATTTTATTTGTGTATGAAAAAATAAATGTTGTCCGTATATTTCGGTGACAATTTTCAGATTAGCTAAAGTTCTAAGAAGCTGTGTATTTTAAGACGCTGCCAGTATCTCGATATGTATATCATCTGTGGTAGGACGGTTAGGGAGAGATGAATTCCAGAGGATTTGGAAAGAAGTTGTCATGATATAATCGAGGCAAAAGTCCTCTATATGCTTGGAAGGACTGAGGAAAATCTTGAAAATCTTTATCAGGGTCTTGGCCAAAATCGAACTTGGTTCTTCTCTAATACAATCTGCTTTACCGGTTTTGCAGCCTACTCGACTGTGAAGCTAGAAAACATGTTAGCTACAGCAACGTGTTGCACTGTCTGCAATTCACCGAAGTACATCTAAAATAAATCTAATTTAAAGTACTGCCATTGCACGTGTGTTACGGATATTCTGTGTAATGATATTATGTTACATGGTGACGTGTCGTTACTCGACAGGGGTGATGCGAATGGATCAAGATCGCAACGCGCAGTGTTAGTGACAGTGACAACACAAAGGGGCGGGCCACAACACTATCCTGAGCTCTTCACAGGGAACAAAGCAGCCAAAATGCAGCCAGTCTGTTTGTGGGCTTACTGTTTCAATTTTAATTTTTCAGTTCGTGAAGGTATATTTACTCCATTCCTCGCATATCTGTTACCAAGTTTAATTCTACACTCATGCTGTTTGCAGTGTTCTCCTGTTTAGCGCAGTGTTGATAGCTGCTGTAACGGAGTTCGAACCCCTGTTGTGGCAGAGGGTAATGTAATAGGTACGGGTGGTCTTGCCGCCTGAGTTAACTAGCCGGAGTGTGGACCTCAAAACTCATTCTCATATAATGCTGAGATTAAAAATTCATGAACTTTGCCTCGACTGCCTCATAAATTTTCATGATGTGGTGTTTAATCGTAAGGATAGATTTTTCATTACTGATAGCCTAGTGTGTATTTCCTTAGAGGCCTCAAAATTGACAATATTAGAAATTACGCAGTTTTAAGAGAAATATTTGTTTGTCTTACATAAGTTCTGTCGATATGTTGGCGCTCTGTTTTAACACAAAGTTTCAAATGCCTGGCTCCAGTTGTTCTTTAATTATCACCATCAAAGCGAAAGTTACTCGCAGATTTCATTTAGTCTCCGTGTCGTTTTACTGCACTCCAAAGAAGAAGTATGTTCACAAAAGTAGCACAGTTTTTCCAAGACAATATAGTAAATAACTTCAGGACCCTGTAATAAGCGTCAACAGTATCGCCCCCCGCTTACACGTTTGTGTGTTCTCCGTGTTTTATTACCTGTTATAGGAAATCAAGGATTATAGTGGCAGGACCGCGTCTAATAGCACACGTTTGTAACATGGTTCATAAAAATCAGTTAACTGGCTCGAAAGTTAGAAGGGCACACACAAACACACAGAATGTTTACCTCTGAAGCGTACTGTCTTAAAGGAAAGTAAGGTAACAAATTGTACGTGGTGGAATGTCATATTTTAATATATATAAGGTGGGTAAATTTTATAAAAATTTTCGCGCACACTTCACTGAAGAACATATTTTCATAATGTCATGGTCCTGCCCTGAAGTTTCACCCACTAACTGCCAGTTGTAGCAGCTCAAAACAACGAAAATGACTGATCCGATGCTGTATGCATGTGCAGTGTGTTTGAACAGACGTCTGCCTTGTGGTGATACACAAGCCTGTACAGTTCTACCATGTCAGTATTAATGTAACGTTGCTACCTACGGGCTCGCTTTGTGGCAGGCGTCAGCGCTTCCGAGCATTTGGCTTATGAACTGTTGCCATGATTTGTAGCTTATTTAACGTTTGGTCGACTTAAGATGTTATTTAGCGTGGAATATGCATACGAATTGGTAATTAATTGCGTGTGTCTAAGGACACATATCTAAGCGAATGTGATTCACTTTACGGAAAAATCCTGGTATTCTTGAAATAATGTTCCGTTGACAGGGTGATCGTTATCGGCTGAGCTTCGAACCCGATGCTTCCAAAATGAATTTCTTTTTTCATTAGATGAAATTTTGCAATATAGACTGAATCGAAAATCTCTTAAAATATACTCCAGAAAATGTAGCTGTTATTGCTAAGCGGTCGTGTGCTTAGTCATAGCATCAAATAGAAGTCGATGTGAAAAGCATGACACTTGTATTGTTTGATTCATGGTACGGAGTGTAATGTTTGTGTCACATTTCAAAATTTAGCACACTCGACATTTTTATTATTAGAAGATTAATGCCGATCCCAGTGGCCGCGCGGTCTAAGGCGTGGCTCTGCGGCCGCTCGCTTGCTGGGATTGTGGGTTCGAATCCCGCCGGGAGCATGGACGTCTGTTTCTTGTGAGTGTTGTGTGTTGTCAGGTAGAGGTCTTTGCGACGGGCCGATCCCTCGTCCAGAGGAGTCCTACCGACTGTGGTGTGTGTGTGTGTGTGTGTATGTGTGTGTGTGTATGTGTATGTGTGTGTGTGTATATGTGTGTATGTGTGTGTGTGTGTGTGTCTAAATGTGTGTGATCTAGAAGTGTCTACAATGAGGCGGCCTAGGCCCCAGATGGGCTGTTGCGCCACAGGAAAGAAAAGAAGATTATTATTAGTAAGAAGAAAGGCTAACTGGGTTGGTCACATCTTGCGTGGAAACTGCCTTATAAAACACGTTACTGAAGGGAAGTTAGAGGGAAGGAGTGATGGGAAGAGGAGGAAGAAGGCGTAAGCATCTACTGGATGACCTTAAGTTAAAGAGAGGATACTGGAAATTGAAAGAGGAAACGCCAGCTCGCACCCTGTGGAGAACTCTCTTTGGAAGAGGCTACGGACCTGTCGTAAGACAGACTACAGAATGAATGAATTGTGAAGTTAACAAGTACAAAGTAGGAATGGTATATAGTGGGGTGATTTTATTATACAAGTTTCGTAAAAATGCTTTATTCTGTAGTGTTCTACCCTGAAGAAAGATGGGGCACATTTCTCCAAAAGACTAGCAGGCCCTATTTCTGTGCCAAAAGTCTCTGCCTCAAAGACATCAGTCTTTACAGTCACTGCACTGACAACTTCTAACTTCAGCGATATTACGAGGTTGTACCGCCCGTGTTGTTGAGTGAACCTTTGTTCTGAAGTTGGTTCGTAATTCGTCGCGATCAACTTGGTTGTGGTGGCACACCGTTAAACATGGCGGTGACACGCTCTTGTGCAGGGCACATAAACCATCTCGAACAAAGAAGGTGGCTTCTGCCACGAAAAAATAGAGGAAACGAAAACTGAGAAAATTAAGAGGTGAAAATAGAAAGGGTTCTACGTAAACGTGATCCAGTAAGCCTCAGCTTGGGGTTTGCATTGCCAGTTGCACGTGTTGGAGCGCAATGGCTCATTTGCAGGGCAGAAGTACATCTTGGTTTATACGAACGCACTGTAACCAACAATTCCCACTATGGCAAGTAAGCTACGATTCTTTATTACAAGTCAGTGGCACGAAAACGTATTCATAATCCGGCAATGTCACTCTGTTTCAGTTACATAACGACATGGACCATTGTTATCCTTGAGAACGTATTAGTTTCTCATGAGGTTGTAAGATGTCCCACCCGTGAGATGGAAAAATAATATTACTAGGCAGGCAATTCACGTGTAACGCAATATTGATGCGCGTTCGCATAACCATTGTTGCCATGGAAAGGTAATAAGTATTACATATTTTAGGTGTGTTTGTAGTCTTATTTATCCACCATACAAAGCGCATGCGCCGTATTATATTGTCATCTGTGGCCTGTCAGGCTCTAGTACGTTTTTCCACATTATCTCATAAACGGTACGATATTCGGAAAAAGGTTATGAAACAGAAGTATGTGTTTTGACTTTCTCTGCAACTTTTGTCTGAAACACTTCTCATTTTAAGAAGAATTTTGGGGCATATTGTCATAAATGTACATAGGTCTTCATGTAAAGGACTCCTTATACGTGTCAGGTTGTAATGAAACTTGAATTTTCTCGACAGAGTTTCAAGACATATTCAAATATAAAATTTAATGAAAATCCGTCCAGTGGAAGCGGAATTGTTCCATGCGGACAGACGGACGGACGGACGGACGCACGGACAGACAGACGGACGGACGGACGGACGGACAGACAGACATGACGAAGCTAAGAGTCGCTTTTCGCAATTTTGCGAATGCACCTGAAAATGGATCTGAAATAAAGAGGTGTGAGAATGTGGGTTAGATCCGTCTAGCTCAGGGCAGAGTACATTGACGTCCTCTTTTGAAAACAGTAATGAACATTCCGGACCGTGGAACGGCAAGGAGTATGACTAGCCGAGTGACAGAACAAAGGACGGATTTTGCTGGTTGAATTCAATTAATTTGCAGCTATCTCTGACCTCACTTTTTTGGCGCAGCAGCCCTACTCAGGCCTAGACCGCCTCATTTTTGAGGTTTCGAAATCACATTCAGACATACCACACGCTGTATGACTCCTCTGGACGAGGGATCGGCACGTCGCCGAGACCTCTACCTGACAACATACAATACTCACAAGACACAGACATCTATGCCGTTCGGGGTATTCGAACCCGCAATCCCAGCAAGCGAGCGGCTGCAGACCTACACCTTACAATGCGCGGCCACTGGGATCGTCTGATTTCACATCCAGATTTTAAGTATTACATGGAAAATACGTGTTTCTCTGAGAACTTCTTGTTTTTACAGTAGGAACGCTTTGTGAAATTCGCAGTTTCGGTTTAATGACTTTGATGGTTTTTGAATAATACAAAGCATATTACGCCGTCGCGACACATACGAAACCTACGTACTCGTGATTGTTATTTTATTTCTCCCGTAAATGAAACATGTGCCTTGTAAGAAGGTTTTTTTTGTGTTTGTGGTTGAAAAAAAGAATCATAAATTTTGTAGCTTGCTGTATTTTGCTTAGGTCTATGCGAATTTGTGTTTCTTAAATTCATGTTTTTGACCATTCAGCTTATTCTGGAGACTCGAATTCGGAAGGAATATTGTTCGAATATATGTTCCGTAATGTCTCTTCTGACAAACAGTTGCATATTTTCCCCATTCTGTGTGGGACGCGGCCGGGAAGAGACCGCAGTCTTCTCCTTCCGTATCCGTACACTGTGTATTCACGATTTATGGTATTTATATCTCATTGCTTCTGCATATACTCTTTAGATGATACAGCGTCTTTAAATAACCTATTAGTCGTTCACTAATGTCCGTGAATGTAATTACACTGAGGGTGAGTTTTTGTTTGGTAAAAGGATTAAAAAATGCGGATTTGTTCTGAGCAGAAGTTTGTATGTCAGACCATTTTCTTCGACGAAATACGATTTGTGCACTTGATAAAACGCTTGATAACTTGATCGTTTAACTCGGCCTTTTATAAAACGTGATTTTATTTCGCGACATTTTGCTCGTTTGCTCAGTCAAGTCTCTCATTAAGGGCTTCATTTCCTGGTTGCTAAGAGAAGTTTTGTACTGAAGTCTATCTCCGAACTACCCGACATAATTATCTTTTAGGGTTCATTTTCGTAATTTGATCACTTAATTGTAAATCATGAACTAGGTTTGCTCGGATCGTAGCTTAGCAATTTAGTGCAATTTCTAAAAATTTAACTGAAGAAACTTTGTATTCGTAACTTAATGTCGTTAATATTACCGCATGGATATTGCATTTCACTTTTGTTATATGCATGGAAAACTGAAAAGTCTTTTAGTAATAATAGCCAATTACGTTTAGATGTAAGTAACGCACTCAGTTCGTACTTATATAACGTGTATGACCGTAAATATGGAAGTTGGTATTAAATTTGCAACACAGGGCACGTAATGCACACCTTACTGGGCAGGAGATTGTAACATTGAGGTTGTTACTTTTCTGTTGTGTTACGTGTCAGGATTTCTGAGTAGGCTTATTATCATTGCGTAGTATGATGATTGATGAATGATGAACTAGGAAGAACTTGGAAGAGAGCGGCCTTATCCCCGGAATTTGCCTAGAGGCAGTGTGGAATAGAACGAAAAAATGTAGGAGATTCGGTATCCCGGCCCAGATTCGAATTGATCCAGCGTTATCGGCAGACCAATATTCTCAATAGAAGAAAGGAAACAGGAATTCTTTTATGACTTGATATGTCTCCTAGAGCACAGGCCTTATTTATGAGTGTTTTTTCTTCTTTGGGTCTGTTTCTTTTCACTTATATGGTAATTTTCTTTTTGGTTCATCGGCCCTTTCGCCTTCCTGAACTTTTTGTGCCTTTTGATTAGTGGAGTCCAATGAAAATAACGTAAAGCGGATACATATTTAATGCTATATACGTTGGCGGTGAAAGGAACTACAATAAATTGTTTTGTCAGTTCCTTCAAAACGAGCACAGTATCAGGGTTTGTGTGAATGAGAGCACACAGGTCTAGCTCAGGTTAGAAAATTCCTTTTTTTTTATGTAAATCATGGCTTGGCGCATTTCTCCGCTCTTTACGGGATGATAGCCCACTCTGAAAACATAAAATGAAACCTTTGCTTGTTTATAGACTGATTATTCGCAGTGCGGAGGATTGAGTTCGTAGGGGCTATTCTTTTGTGGTACGATTGTTGATCATTTCTTTTCATTATAGAAGTCAATATAACGTAGCAGTAACATACAAAACAACTTTAATAATGACTGGGTGTTCATCGCTGTCAGATTCTCGCATTGGGTTACTGGAAGTTTAGAAAGATATTTTGTATTAAAAGTGGCATTGGAGTCTCAATCAGTGGTGGTGGCAGAAACACGATTGTTTTTCAGAGAAAAGACTGACTGAGGGTGGGTAGATGAAATATGTAGTTCTAATGAAGTCTTAAATGTGCCCTATCCTCCGATATATGTTAGATCCATAGTCCCGTCTCTGAGAGTTAGTGGATGTACGCTAATATAAACCTGGTGTTAGCAGTCACGTGCAAAGGAATGTACTTGAGATTTAATAAACAAATTTGATTTGATATCTGACAGTCAAAGCAAACGTATGTTTGTAATGTTACTCCTAGCTATGAAAACGTCTTTTTAAGACTGCTGTTGTAGTGTTTGAACATGCCTCAGTTTCTTAAAACCTGCAATATTTCGGCAAGTGGCTCTGTTTTTTTTTCTTTCATCAGGCGAATATGATAAGAACGAAATTTACTTTGTTGGTTTCCTGGGTCCAGGATTTAAAAGCAGCTGTAACTGGGGACCGATAATTATTATTTTTATACTGCTTTCCAAACTTGAAACGTAGTCTACCAGTCCCTTTGTCAGATGTTAATTGCCGATAAGAATATAATTAAACAGTAATAAACAAAAATAAAAGCTGTTAGAAAATCAGAGCGTAGTAGTTATCTCATTGTTTAGATACTGCTCTTGACGCATTTTATTCGACATACAAATGCTAGAAAAACTGATAGTATCAGCAGCTGATAGCCTAACAGTGTCAACGGAAAGAGCATCGGCCGTTCCAACATGTGACGTTCTTCTCAGTGCTGAGTGGATATTTTTCTGTTTACTTATAAACAACACTTCCATTGTGTTCAACTAAAAGCAAACATGAACACTGTCAGTCTTTTATGAGTTGTTGTAATGCTGAAGAGCTTTTTGCACTTGTGTTTTAAGGGGTATATGCTGCTCTTGTTTCCGACCTGCTCTCCCAATTCAAACTCACATCAAACAGTTAGTGTGGTCTGCAGTCACAACCACAAAATCAGTTATAAAAGAAGCCCATAAACAACGGGGGACGCTATGTGTACGTATAACGTAACATAGAGGGGGCGCTTTCGCGTAGCTGTTGTTGCAGTGGAAAGCATTACATACATATTCTGAGCGTGTGTCTGTAGCGTTAGTTTTCCAGCATGCAAAGTGCGTGCACATTGTCATCTGTGTCCTGTACGTGTGTATCATAGTTTTGCACATTATCGCATAAACGGCACGATTTTCGGGAAAAACATTATTGAATATAAAATGTGGGTCTTGATTTTCTTTACAGCTTTTGTCTGAAACACTTCTTATTCTAAGAAGAATTCAGCGAGATACTATCATAAAAGTACCTAGGTCTTCATGTGAAGTACCCGTTATTCTTGTCAGATTGTAATGAAACTTGAATTTTCTTGACAGATTTTAGAAACATACAGGAATAAAGTTTAATAAAAAATCCCTCCAGTGAGAGCCGAGTTGTTCCATGCCGACGGACAGAAGGACAGGCATGACCAAGTTAATAGTCGCTTTATGAAATGTTGCGAACGCTCTTAAGAATTGACGCTGTCTTGCGGGTAACAAATTCCAGTGACCACTACTCTTATGGAGAATATAATACTCGCTCAGCTGATAAAAAAATTAGCAGATAGCATTAATTATGTTAATGACAAAAGTGGGGCGTAAAATTGTGTGATAGAGTTATGTGGCTCAGGACAGGGTCCACCGTGCTGTTGTGAGTGCAACAATTTATCTCATATTTCCCAAAACGGCAAGGAATTTGTCTGGTTGAGTGACTCTTCGCTTCTGAGTGCGGGATTTCGTGTATGGGGTGTTTCTTTTCCTGCTTGACCGATAAGCGCCAGCCCGACGCTCTGTGAGTTTGTGTTAGACTTTCAGAAGGTTGTCATCACTGCAGTTATTTGTCTAGCTCCCGTCATCGACTGTTACACCTCCACGAGAGGCGGCATACGACGCAACGTTGGCAGAGCGTCGGGCGGAGCGTTAGACCGAGGGGTGTGGAGTCGGTATACAAAAGCTCCGACTCCGACTCCGACTCCTCGATTTTTAAAACATCCAACTCCGACTCCTTCATAAAAGCTCAATATGTATTAATAATGGTAAACCTGTAAGACATTTCATCGCCACCGCGTGAATCATGGGGCTACTTTTTAGACTTATAACCTATATTTAAGTATAAGTCTAATGGTTACTGTAGCTATCAGGGCTCTGGAGTTGGAGTATCTAGTTAAGATTTTAGACTGAGATCGGAGTCGGAGTCGGTACATTTTTACCGACTCCGACTACGACTCCACCTAAAAATTCCTTCGGACTCCGACTCCACCTGAAATTCCTTCCGACTCCGACTCCGACTCCGACTCCAAAGCCCTGGTTAGACGGGCGCTTATCGGTCAAGCAGGAAAGACAACACTCTATGTTAGACCGTGTAATACACATTAGTGAGGTGCGACGCGCTGCTGTATATGGCCTTCATTTTGTTGAGTGCGTTAAGCTGTTATGACAGACGGAGACAGAAATATTTTTGACGATCCTTCGAATGCTTTAACCTCTTAAAGCCTAGCGGTAGCTTTACGTACCACCAGGTTTAACATTAAAAAATTCTACGTGATGCCCACGTTGCGTTTATGTGTTTTGTACGGATCTCAGAACAAACAGCAACTTTTGCCTTATAAAACATTAAGAGACTGGTTTTTATAACCGAAGTGGAGAGTGTTTACAGCGCGGTACGCACTGAGTCCTTATATAAAACAGATACGCTTCGTCTTTAAAGGGTTAACCAGATGTCTAGGTAGTTAAAACAGTACTGTGGGGAGACGGGGCACCATCTCGTGAGCTGGTCCCAGAGTGTGTGGCGGGTCATCGTACGCGATATGTTGCTGGTGAAGGCAGTAACTCACAGATATGTTAACATCGCAGCAAAACTGCGAAAACGCACAAGACTGCTGGGTCATTTAGCATTTGGTATACTGCCTGCTTGGTGCTGTAATCCGATGGTCACGCTGTCTGCCGGAAGGAAATGGCAAAGCTGCTTTTGGGAGTGATTTACAGCTCGGGGTCCGCGTTCTGTATTGTTTGTTATATTTCGTAGCGTCACTCGACACTACACGTAACATTGAAAAAGACTACTGTGATTTTACTATAGGTAGCAGCACTGTAGGAGTGAAAACAAATTTGGATTTAGACGTTAGCACTGCAAACGTACAACTAAAGATGGAACACTAGGCTGATTCAATGATATGACGATTTGGCACAACAAATTTTATACATTTCAAAATAGCTGAAATAGAGCAACGAACTTAAAATTTTTTGTCTGTCCGTGAAGTTCGTACGATACTTCAAATGGAATTCCATAATTTAGACAAGCCCTGGTCTTCCATGCTGCTTGCAATAAGATTCAGTACAGTACAACTGTGCCAGTTTTGTTCAGTTCGTATGGCATTTAACCGCTTAAAGGAAAGGGGCACTCCTATGTACCGCCTACAATAACAGTTGAACCCTATGCTTATTTTTCCGCACACGATATATATATATGTATGTACACCAAGGCCTTGTTTTACGCCTTTTTGCTTTAAAGCCCCTTTCCAATTTTCACCACTTAATTTGCATCCTTTCATTTTCAGTTTAACGGTCTTTGGCTGGTTTATTTCCGTTTATTTGTCTTTTTTCTTCTAGGAATATAATTTTTATTTAAGCCTTTTTTTATTTACGCTCAATTTTTAGGAACACAATCAGGGCGTAAAACAAGGCCTTTGTGTATAGTTGTGTGTTTCGTATGATTCTTTTCCTATACATCCTTAAACGACTGGCCTTTATACTGGAAACGGCCTGTGTTGTGCGTGAGGTAAAACTGAAGCGTTGTATGTAATTTGTATGGACGCCAGTCACGACACAAGACACACCCTGTTTGTTGTAAGAGAGGAAGCCACAAGGCTACTGAAACTGCAGTGTTCAGATTCCGCCAAGAGGTTCAGACTGCCTGGCAGTCAGTTACAGGGTTGTTGGGACCAGGACTCGGTCTTCAAGTTGTTCTGCCATCTTCCGCGTCTGTCAGACTGCAGCGTCAGTTAATTTTGCCCTGATTAATTCTCACATGCATGTAGGAATGTAACAGGATGGCCAATTTAGGCCATGACGCCAAACGTGTTTCTCCTCAAATTAACCCTTTAAAGACGAAGCGTATCTGTTTTATATAAGGACTCAGTGCGTACCGCGCTGTAAACACTCTCCACTTCGGTTATAAAAACCAATCTCTTAATGTTTTATAAGGCAAAAGTTGCTGTTTGTTCTGAGATCCATACAAAACACATAAACGCAATGTGGGCACCACGTAGAATTTTTTAATGTTAAACCTGGTGGTACGTAAAGTTACCGCTAGGCTTTAAAAGGTTAAGTAACAGCTTCCGTTAAACTAAGCTTCTCATGACGTCTTCGCTCTTCTGGGATATTACGCAGCGTTATTGGTAGGTTGTTACTGACGTTTCGGGAAATCCTATCGGCCCCATCTTCAAGGGTCAAGCAGTCTGTTCCGAAGCGCCGGTAACTACCTGCCAGTCAACGCTGCGTAACATCCCAGGAGAGACAAGACCTAATATACACCGCGGCGGAAGCCTAAGATCACGCGTTACCTTCTCACTGTGTTAGTTAAAATCTTACAAACTTCGATGCTGAATATGTAATGAGCGAGTTTGAAGATGACGAGTATAAGGAGTGTGGCAATGAAAACTATCCGGCTCAGTCGGTAAAGTGACCTGGTACTTTCTCAATGCGGTGGTTTTTTTTTCCTAGGCAGTGGCGTGGGCTTTTTTTTTTCGCCGCCATTTCCTGTCTGCCTGTTTGGACTCGAACGTTTTGCTTTCGGTGCAAGGAGGACGCAGTGTGAAGACAACGTAATTTCTTTCATCGTCGTGCCTACAGCACGACAGTTGCTGCTCATTGAGTCGTTTAAACTGTTGCATATTGAACGGCGGTGAAGCGAATAGGCAAGTGGTCATGAGAAGTGAGTTTGAAAGGATGATTAGTGGCTTAATTTGGAATACTGGAAAGTCCCAAAATTGGAGAGGAATGCATCTGCTCCGGAGTGCACATGGAACGTTTCCGTTCACGCCATTTAAATGCCTTCCTGTCGTGATTATGCAGCGCAGGACGGATTTTACCTTGAATGTTTTGTTACATAATGTTATAATTTCCGTATAAGTCTTATGATGGGATTATATACCAATTAACATCCTAGGTAAAGGAGCTGCCCAGAGTAATCAATAGCTATCAACTGTTGCAAGAGGTTCCCTGTACTCGGAGCAGTATGGCCTTCAACACAAACTAAACCCAAGCTGAATGCCGTCTGTACGAGTTTCTATTGTCGTTAACCTCTTCAAAAGTCATGCTGTAGAGGTTGGCACACCTGATTCGTGTATTAATTTGGAGACGCAACGTCTTTACTGTTTTTCTTTAGATTTTCAAGCTATGGTAAAATTCACGTACACATAACAGGCCTTCTTCCGCGTAATTTCGAATTTATCTTGTATTATTAAACCCTATGAAGTCTGTGTAGTGAGGAAATATTACTTAAAATACTAAGCGAGCAAAGAAAACATTAAGTTTTCTCCAGTATTGTTACATTTTCTCTGCAGATAATTTTCCCAAATATCGTATTTTAGTCACATCTCGCGACTGTTCGGCTGGGTGTTTTCTTCAGGAGAAGCCACAATGTGGCAAACTCCCACTGGCATCGAAGCCTGGTTTCTGCACTTGTGGCCAACCACTGGTAGACCATGCAGAGCGCTGTCCGGAGGAATGGTGAAGCCCTGGCAAATCCCACTGCATTTCAAGCGCGTGTTATCTTTCTGAGATCATTACTTTGGCGTTTTAAAACTAACAAAAAATAAATAAAACGCTATGCTTCGGGGACAGGACCGGTCCCCTTCTTCTGGCTAGAATAATAACACGTACTGACTTGGTCCCCACAGGCAAAGCTACCTCTCAACTTCTGGGCAACCCGTGTCTCATAAATTGGTAAATTATATCACTTCCTGGCAGAAGTTATTGACTTTTATGCCAGTGTTGTCTTTTTGACGGATGTTATCTATTTTTAAGCGGGCTTTATTATCCTGAGTGATGAACATTTGACGGATTCCATTGATTTTTAAGGGGAGTGTTATCTTCATGAGTGGCCAACCACTGGCAGTACATCGTGAATGTTCAATGAAGTGTAATCTGCATGAGTGGAAAAAATCTGGCAGCTGCCTGTGATTTCTAAACGGGTGCTATCTTCGCACGTAGCCAAGATACCGTATTTGGTATTGCGGTTAGGCTACGCGCTGGAGGACCCAGGAATCTTGTTTGATTCCCGACACAGACAAGAGAGTTTTCTTCAAAGCATCCAGAGTGGCTCTGGGGCCCACCAAGTTTCCAATTTAGTGGTTACGTGGGGTGGGTGGGGGGGTCATTCCTGGAAAGTAAATTGGCTGGGTCGTGAAGCTCACCGTTCACCGCTCTTTAGTACCGTGGTTGAGAATGCATGGAGGTCTAGCTCCAGTCGCGCATATATATTTATGGCATGCTCAGAGATAAACATATATTATTTTATTTTTACGAGTAGATCTTTAACACTGTGTAGACCGGCGCTGACCTTGCGTTCCTGCGTGACAAAAATGAAAGTTTTTGCTGACTAGTCAAAGCCGAGTCATTTTCATAAGTGGACGAGCTCCCGCAGGCTGCCACTAATTTTGATGCGTAAGTGCGTGTTATCTGCGAACCGTGGCCGAACCAGCGGATTGTGGTGGTGAACGAAGTTACTAGCCGTAATGAAAATCATTTCAAACATTAATGCAGTCGAGTAATCCGTGCCCACAACCACAGTGTCTGCCCTGCCTAAGACCAAACCTACTGTGAAACACGCGGCCACAGATATGGCCAAAATTGAAAATCCAGAGTGCAATTTGAAATAGACCGAAAATCTCGTTTGACCGGCTGTGTGGTTCTTACTGTGGTGAACCGCTAAACCCGGTCCTCATTGCGTATTCATAACATATAATTGGTCGGATATTGAACCAGTGCTGCGTCAGTTGTAACGACATCTTCAGAGACGGCATGTTCGTGCGGCTAGCCGTTACTCGCTATAGCTGTTGGTCAGACACATTCCGACTATTAGCTGCTGCCAGACTGGACAGGATTTAAAACGTTTCCCAGTGTATTGTGACCGCAAGCGAATTTCCCCCTTTCCCACTCCTTGACTAACGCCTTGTTACACTGTTTCCCTGAAAGAGTTGATAGTTACTCAGAATAAAAAAAAATATTTTGACTTACGAAATCAGAAATTTCTATCGTTTTCACAAACGGTCACTATTAGTAAACGTTATCCTGTGCCAGCAAAATCCAATTTAAGATTCTAATATTTATTTATATATTATTTATTTATTTATGTAAGATGCATTGTCACATACTCAAACCTACGTCTTTTTCTTCCAAGTGGTTGATTTGATTTAGGATTTCAGATCATAACTTCGTGCTAACTGCGCATTTTGCTGTATGTGCTTCATGTCCAACCCATCGTACCCATGTTGATTCTGTCTTTCTTGAGAATGTAAGGTGAAGAGTACGTACCATCAAGTTCGCCACTCTGTAATTTCCTTCCTCCTCTTCGTACGTCTACTTTGTTAGATCCAAATATCCTCCAAAACACTTCATCCTCAAATGCCGTGCATCTACGTTCTTCCTTTAAGGCGGTAGACCAAGTTCTTGGCAGTTGAGACAAATAACTCCTGTCTTTTATCTAGTGTAAATTATACCGAGGAAACAAGCTACATGCTGGAACTCTGCACTGAAGAGGCTGAACATAAGTTTGTGGATTCTCTCACTAATTATACGCAAAGTGATCAATTTGCGCCGCTGTGCCTGCAATCGTAACTGCTCTCGTTCACGGGACATTAATCTTGGTGTTTTTTTTTTCCAAAACTCAAGTTCAGTAACAAAAAATTAGGTCCGAAAGTTTGGGTTCAATGTCCAGTGTAGTTAATATTCCAGCGGTAGCCTGCTCGAATCTCGAGCATTTTACCTTAACCATTTTATAGGGATTTTCATGTTTTCCTCTGGTTCCTCTAACAGAAACTCCATGCTAATGACTTGGATCACTTACGTTTATACTAACACTGTAATGAGCTATGTTACAGGTTTCACGCCGTTTCATTATTAATGTTTTCGATCTCTTTGCCTTGAAGATTTTGACATTAAATGTCTCCGAAATACCCGTGGCTCCGTAATTGCTGTTGAGCGATTCCCAAAACCTTCTCGTTCACCGATCACCTGCAAACCTGCGCAAAACAATGAGAAATTTATTTTTTGTGTTATCGATCGAACTGGAAACAGTGTTACCAGCGGGAACTGCCACGTCATGTCGTACATATTACGTATTATGGGGCCAGTCTGACGGATGAATTTTATGTAATGCTTTGTGAGGGGGGCTGTTAACCTGAGGAAACACTAACCATTAACCATGTCAAATAGGCTATAGTAGTCACTATATGTAGCACCGCATTTAATATTCATAAACCGTGCCTTTTCACAGTGCATTTATATGTTTCATATGATTTTTTTTAACAAGAGACAGCAGTTATATTTCTATGCAGCATTTGCCGCATTGCTAACGTAATGGAGGTGGACTGTATTCTTCGTCGGATAGGGACTGAATTTGTAAATAATTCAGTCTGATTTGGATCCTCTTTTTCGAATTGGAAAGAGATGGTGATTGTTCGATTCCAGTGGCAGAACACGTCCCGCAGATCATACGTGTCCTGCCGAAGCATATTTTGGGAACCGCTGCTGTGTAGAATCGGATCCATATGCGGGGACAATAAGAATAACCTATTGAAATACTCGTATTGATACAGCCATGAACCAACATATGTTCTAAATTATTCGTCGAAGCTAAAAGGCTTCTGTGTCACAACACTGTCACGTTCGTAAGTTCCGCTAGCTGTGTGCTCCTCAAACAGTGGGTCGCGACCTAATTTTTTTTTTCGCAAAGCTATTCTGAGTCGGTCGCAAAACAGTTTCATGAATCTACTTGTTACTAACTCACACTGCTTTGATAAGTGTTAAAGTCAGTGTTTCTTATAAATGTAAGTCATATGCAGTGACATTGTAGCAATGTTGGCTTGACCGTCATGGCTGTTGACACAGACCTTTGAATATTAGGGTTGCCACCTTTTCAATGTAAAAGTGTCGAACCTGCTAAACACATTTACCGTTTTCTTCGCCGAAGTCGTCGTACGGTTGTCAAAATCTTATCAGTTTAAGGAATATCTCGCAGAACACGGAAACATTCAGATCTGCAAAGCCATGACAAGAATAACTCTTGATATAAGAACCGTAAGAAAAGTTACCGTACTATATTCAGGCCAATATTGAAGTATGTAAATGCATATCGTTTATCTTAATTTCATTAAGTCGCCAATAGATCACATTTATTATACCGATTCATGTTTTTTACTTGATATCTATCTTTATTTGTGACTCTGGGGTCACGAGACAAAGCTGTTTCACTAAACTGGGTCGCGGCTCAAAAAGTTTGAGAAGCATTGTTCCAGGGCTTGTTCACCTATCTCAGTGCGTGCGTGCGTGCGTGCGTGTGTCTTCGTATGTTAATTTAAATCCGGAACCAAATATTACTGCGTCACGTTTTATGTGTCTAATCAATACTATATATTTCAGTCTAATACAACTCTATTAATATAAGCAACCAAAATCCAATTTTTACTGCTTTGCAACAACACAGTAAGCACGGACTGCAGCAGCAATACTGCGGTTTCTCTACCCATAAACGCAACGACACACCGTTAGGAACTGTACCATACCAATATTAGCAATTGAACACCACGGCGATACCAACGCGAACCCACTCAGTACTAAGTGTATGCGATATGTATCCGTGAACAGTGTTGTAAAATTCAAATATTGTACTATGTATTTTAGACAGTACCTGTATACTTAACTTCAAACCAGGACAAGAACTATATGAAGGTACTAACAGGAGACAGGAGTATTGGGTCTCGCTGAAAGCACAACAAAAGAAGTGATCCAACGCTGTAGTGTGTAATCCCAGCCTTTCTACGCAAGTGATGTCCAAAGTAACTGTTACACCGCTGGTGCTAGAAATTCTACATACGCACCAATCAGCGGTAAAACTAGCTGCTTCTTAGATGTAAATATATACCACTTCCTCTTTTATGCGTAGTGTTTTGGATTCCAGACATAACTAAATTTAGATTTTAGCCCATTTATTTTATCAAGCGTAAGAGTTTTAACGCATTGCGTACGAGATAAGTTCGCACGCGGCTGATGGTGCGATGCCATCGCAACGGGTAAACGTATGTAACGTACATACGTTGTTAATAGAAGTGTGTTTGGCTGACGTGTGTAGTAGCAATTTATATTTAATACCGCAGGTGTTCTTTAAGATTCAGTTATTTTTGTTAGTTTACATATAAAAGAGCGTTTTGTTCAGATTATAAAATAAGGACCGTTATGTTGCGTGAGGCCCTATTAGCGAGCCGATTTATACTTGGTTCCGATGTCTCCGTTTGCTTTGGTCACAAGAAAATGTGCGTGCGGTGTAAAGTACCTTGTCACACTTGGCACGAAATTAGGCATCTTGCGTACAGGTTTCGGCCTCTGTTTTCATTGGATGTTGCGTTTCAGTTTTATTTTTAAATCTTTGTGTATGTACTGTACACTGCATTTCTTGTTTCTGCGGCTTCGTTCTTCCTTCTATCTCTGTCACCATATGTCAAGTGTATTCTACCACTTGTTTGTGAAATAAATTTTATGCGCTTTCAAAAAATTGTGAAAAGCGACACTTAGGTTCGTCTTGTATGTCTGTCCGTCCGCATGGAACAAGTCGGCTCCAACTGGACGGATTTTCACGAAATTTGATATGAGTATTTTCGAAAATCTTTCAGCAAAATTCAAGTTTAATTAAAATCTGACAAGAATAGCGAGTACTTTACATGAAGACCTATTTACATTTATGCTAATGTCTCGCTGAATTCTTCTTGTAATCAGAAATGTTTCAAAAAAGTTGTGGAGTAAATCAAGGCACACATTTTATGTTTAATAACTTCTTCCCGAAAATCGTGCTGTTTATGAAATAATGTGGAAAAATATAGTACAGTCAGACAGGCCACTTGACAGTATAATACGGCGCATGCGCTTTATGTGCTGGGTAAAGAAGCTGCAGACACAAACTCAGAATATGTAACACTTATTGCTTTTTCACGACATTAATGGTTACTCGAACGCGAGCCGGTATTACGTAGCGCGTGCATTGCCTCTCTTGTTATACGTTTAAAGGTATACCCCTTGTTTTTGTATAGTAATAAATAAGTGGAACAAACACCAACTGGTTTAGTTGTCTTTAGGTGTTCAACCCTTTAAAGACGAAACGTGTCTGTTTTATTTAAGGACTCAGTGCGTACCGCGCTGTAAACACTCTCCACTTCGGTTATAAAAACCAGTCTCTTAATGTTTTATAAGGCAAAAGTTACTGTTTGTTCTGAGATTCGTACAAAACACATAAACGCAATGTGGGCACCACGTGGAATTTTTTAATATTAAACCTGGTGGTATCTAAAGTTACCGCTAGGCTTTGAAAGGTTAAGGGTTTCTTCAAAGCCTTACCTGCTTCCTGTATCCCAAGTAAGAGCGGAGCACTGTGAAATCAATTCTTGCTCCTCATTCCCAGAACTTTACAATTTCTTCTGCGAACCATCAACCGTCTTGCACGTTATAACAAGAGGTTAAAGTGCTAAACGAAGGCCTGGCAACATAGTAACGAGGGCTACCAGCATGGCACAGATAAAATTTTATTGCCTGTTATGAAGTCGATAGTTTTTTATGCTTTTGTGGTGTTCTTTTTTTAATACTTTAAGAAATATTGATTCTGATTGAAGCGTTGTGAACTTAGTACAACTGAATGGCACCGTACGTGCGTACTTCTGAATTTTCTTTATCGACAGTGCAAATTGGCCTCTAACGGCAATTTGTGCTATTCCGTGCGCCGTCTTGATGGTGAAACTTTCCTAAGTATATGCAACTTTTTTTAGATAGCGTAATACTTGAGTGAATTTTAGAAGAAAACAGCATCGTAGCAGCTAACTTTAGTCAACTGTTTATTTTGATAGCCGAAGCTACGTGCCACTGGCTATTGTAATAACATCTGACATCACTGCAGTAGAGTTTGTAGTCATTTTTTTTTCTTATTCTTATTGTTTTCACAGGTTAGGTAACTGGGTACTCGCAGCGGGCTCGCTATGCGTTTCTCCCTCCTCTTGTAACATATCTTTATCCTGTTTTTCACCCTCGAGGCTTCTGACTCACCTGTTTTCATCCATTTCGTCTACATGGTATTTCCATCTCTCCCTGCGTATATTAATCTCTTCATCCTAATTACCGACCTTAAGTTTTTCACGCTTTCTGCGTTTCTTTTTGTTTAATATCCAGCGAAGAGTTGTACAGTTCTCATTAGATCCTTTGTTCCACCGTCGTCTCCCTGTGAATAAAGGGTTATATAATTCTTAATTCGTAGGCCTACACCTGGACAGTTTTTAACAGATTTTAACGGTGCATGTCTAATTACTTTATTTGGCCCTTTAGTATCTGTGCCACTTACTTTAAGTATCTGTTTTTCACCGCATGGCTTATTAGATTTCGTAAATCTACATAACTACACTTTTGTGTTGATATTTGTGAATACGAACTCCATATTCAGGGTAGTAGCTTTCCGCATAAATAGCTGGAGGCAGCACCGTCCTTTGGAACTGCAGTAACAAGCTGCCAAACACACGACGTGACGTTACGCGTTTGTTGGTTGGTATATTGTTAATACTGATCCTGCTTTGGGATTTTCGTAAAACGTGGCAGTGGTCTGTGTTCCCGACGTTTCGGACGAACTTGCGTTTATCTTCAAAGTCGGAGTAGACAGAGTAAAAGTGCAGACCCTCTCACACTTACCGTGTCTGTCTGTTCGAACCTTGAAGATGGATGTTCGTCTGGGACGTCTTTAGCACAGTTCACAGCCACAGGGTACAAAATCCCCCAAAAAGGATCAACTTCGAGGGGGTGCAGATCGTACTGACACACAGACAGTAATTATAGTGTTGTGTAAGATAAAAACTCATTTTGCTTAACTAACATTATGAATCAGAGTCCCACGTGAGTGGCTAATAATTCCACAGTTAGTCAAGAAAATACCTGGGTTCTATGAAACCCGACGGTTCATTACCGTATTACAAGAGCCCGCCACTCTTCCCTGTCCTGAACCAGACCTAGCAAGTACACGTCCTCCAAACTTATTTCTTGAACATCCATTTTAATATTGTCCTCCCATCTACGCGTAGGCATTCCAAGTGGTCTTTTTCCCCAATCCGTATGGGGCCTGACAGCTTTGTGTTATTAAGCACCGTCCCAGTCATTAAAACTGAAGGTGCTGTTGTTTGTACCCAGCGCCTGTGATATTTATGACGATGAGACTAACAATGAGATGGGATAAGAGAGGCTATAAATTAAATAGCCAGAAAGGGAAGCGGGTACGGGAACACATCTACGGCGCCTGGTACGGGTGTGTGGCGAAACAAATTAAAAGCCTGCAGAAACCATAACTCGGAAAGCATTTTGATACGTAAAGTGAACATACAACTTTAACTCAATACAGTTATGCCCCTGACGCTGGACAAAGAACAGAGATTGAGGATGTTTGAGAACAAAGTGCAGAGGATAATATTTGGACCTCAGAGTCGTGGAATAACAAAGGGTGAGCTTCATAATATGTACTCCACTATGAACTGTCAAAGTGCACTCCACTCTGCAGATATGCTTCTGTTCACTTATTGCGGCGGAGTCTAGTATCAAGCTGCACGTAACACGCTGCGCAGTTGTGCGTTATTCCACATGTTAGGTCAGTCTGTATTGTACAGCGGGGATAACGTAGTCGGTACAGTGACTTGCTACGGAATTGAGGATCCGGGGTTCGATCCCGCCGATCCCAGTGGTCTCGCGGTCTAAGGCGTAGGCCTTCAGTCGAGCGTTTGCTGGGATGGTGGCTTCGAATCCTCCCGGCGGCATGGATGTTTGTCTCTTGTGAGTGTGTGTTGTCAGGTAGAGGTCTCTGCGACGGACTGGTCGCTCGTCCAGAGGAGGCCTGCCGAGTGTGGTGTGTGAGTGTGATCTACAAACCTCCAAAAGGAGGCGGCCTAGGACCGATATGGGCTGTTGCGCCACAGGAAAGGATATAAATGTGATGATCAAAATTAAAAAACAAAATCCCAGTGGGGGCAAGACATTTTCTAATTTGGGTACCATCATCCCGTTTTGTGTGTCAAATCAATATCGTTTAATTACATTTAATTATATTAATTAATTTTAATTATATTTTGCTACACTACAACATGTTTCGGGCGTCTTATACGGCCATCATCATGTAGTCTTGCAAAAGCAAAATGTAATAAATATACAGTGTTCTTAGTGTTGTGTTATTCGGACCCTATAATCGATAGTGCTAAGACATTTTCAATTCCCCATGGACGTCCACACTGGACCGGGGGCTCACTCAGCAACCTCTGTAATGGGTACTGGGATTCTTTCCCGGGGGTAAAGCGGCCGGAGCGTGGCCTTGATCGCCTATCCCATTTTAGCGCCGATGTTAAGAATGACTACAGCTGTGCCTGTACTCACCCTCTGTGCCTCTTATGGCATGTTATGGGGTGAAATATTTCGTATTACGTTACAGTTTCTGTACAGTCGCAGAGCAGAATAAATTCAGGGATTGCTTGATAGCATTCATTTCGGAATATTTTGTTTTCCTGTCTGCTGTCCGAATGCTTCTTAAGACTAAAACACGTACGCTTACAGTTTTATTTGTTTTCTGTGAGCGTGAAACGTCGTGTCTCTCCTGCATGTGTAAGGCAAAGCTGTCCCTGTGCTTATTTCAGCACCCTCTTGAGGATGTATAGAGGATTGGAGGTATAGTTCCACGCATATTTAACCTCGGCCGTTGACGGAAGGGGTGGTCAGCTTTACGCCCTGGCCGCTTTACCGCTGTAAGAAATCAAATTGTACCCATTGGCCAGCAGGTTGAGTGTTTCCCAGAAACGATCTCGACACTGTATAAATACAACGCATCTCCTGACCCTACCGGAAATCGCACCCCGATTCCTCTGTCGTGAAATCTGTAGCCGGGGATTGAGTGTGCGTGATAGAACGTAGGAACACTGCCCTCCTTGGCTTGTGGGTAAATTTTTTCTTTCACATGTTGGCTGTGTCGCGTCTGGGGCGTAGCCTTCCTCCGAATCAGTCGGTGCCCAGGGGTAAAGCGGCCGGAAAGTGAAGTTAACATTTATCTACAAATAATGCCGAATTCAAGAATGTGTGGACTGTTAACATTATTTTGTCTATGAACATTCTCAGCATGACGCGTGAACACAAGGGCAAATTCAGTTTTTCTCTATCCAACCGTACCCCTTCCAAGTCGAGAAGAAGCGTCTTCTTCATAATCCAACTCTTCTACTCCTTTTTGTCATCATCATCATTGTCATCGGCGTCATAATCATTAATAAGTGCCACCATAATCGCTATGATAATTATTTTCATGATTACCGTCTTTACTCTGAACGTTGTCATAACCCATTTCTCTTTCTATTCCCAGATATGCGTCACTAATCGTTCCCTCTCCTTCCACGCATTCCTACAGCATCTCTCTTACTTGTGATATGTGCAGTGCAAATTTTCAGTGGACTAAGAACTTCTTCCATAATGTTCTATCCAGTTGGCACTGTAATCTATTTTCTCAGTAAACCTACACATTTCTGTCTTCTGTAACAACATCTCTTCCTTTCTGAGCCCTGTTCTGAAAGTTTCACACACAGGACTTAATTCAAATTTGTAATATACAAACCTATGCTGCATACAAAATGTTCGCTTATGATTATGCCATGTCTTCTTGCAATAAACTGCCACACGCCTGTCTAGATTTTTTAATTAACCACTGTTATAAAACGGAAAAATATCTTCCTACAGAATCTTCCAGCTGGGTGTGGACTGCAAGCATGAGTTTTAATACAGGAGTCGCTTATGGAATTGCCATGCTGCTTATGGTGCGTACATCCCTTCAAATGTTCGAACCAATTGACGGGTTGTCACAACATTTGTTAAGAATATTGTGCCACTGGAGGACACCATAATCTCTTACGTAAAACGTTCTGCAGAAGGTATTGCAACATGGTGACTCATGAAATGAAGAGATGCGAATAACACGCCACTAACTAGATGACTGACTGACTCCTTGGAGCGTAATCCGTCCTCAGAAGCTGATAGTTCCTCACTTAGTCGCGCAGTCCAGAAGGTTTATCACCGTGTTTGGAACATACCGCCACTGGTCTGTCTTGAACCAGATCAGCCCAGTCCACGTCTTCGCAGCCTATTTATTTAGGATCACTCTTAATGTTATGCTTCCATCTACACCTAAGTCTTCCAAGTTGCCTTTTTCGTCTTCGTTTTCCAACCAAAATCCTGTCAGCATTGCTCTTATCTCCCGTTCGGGTCACATGCTGCATCCGTATCTTCCCACTTGCTTTGATCATCCGAATAATTTTTGAGCAGAAGTGCAGATGTTGAAGCTCCCCATGATCCACTTTCTTCGTCCTTCTTCCACATCATCCCTCCCTCTTAGGGAAGAAAATTTATATCTCTGCGCGCCTTAATCTTCATATTTTTCGATAGCAAACGTGATAACCAAACATTCTTGGCCGAATTGCAGCAGGCATGCCCAATTAAATCTGCTTTTAATTTGTTCGCGGTTGATAGGACGAACTTGACCTCTGGAGATTACTGACATTGTGAAGTCCATACTTCAGATTGCAGCTTGCTTTGGTCGTTCGAGAAAATAATCCAATCTGTGGCTCGGCTGTCTGTAACATTTCGTAACCTGCCTAGTTTTTTCCAAAGGTGGGGTGTTTTTAGCCCCTCGTCCAGCCCAAAAAGTGAAGAACTACTCGCCATCAGCTTTCCGCAACTGCTTGTTCAGTACATTCCCACCTGCCCTCCAAATCTGCTTGCGGTCTCCTCCAGTAGCAGAGGAACATCCGGTGTGGTGCGCTGGGGCTGTGCATGTGGGGCACCGTTGCTGATTGTCTTAGCGAGATCTGCAGCAGTCACTGCAGTGGCCGCTCGGAGCGCTGCCTTCTGGAATTGGACGCAGTAATGTCTGTTAGAACATTCTAAAGATAAAGGGGTTCTTTCGAAAATTTATTAAAATTTCCACCAGACTACACTACACTACATCCCCTATACTTAACTGTTTCATTTTAGCCGGCTTATTCATTCTACTTCATGAGAGACTGTATTGCTGTAAGGTTTATCTACACCCGGCTAATTCATAATAATGTCGAGAACATGAAAAGGCACGCCCCAGCGACAGGTTTTGAGTGTCTTGTTTTGAATTGTAAAGTAGCCTTTTCTTTCCTTTCTCCAGGATGTAGAATTTGTTTTTTTATAAAAAGAAAGGGAGTTCTTTGTGGGGAAATTGGACAGCTGCAATTTATACAAGAAAAGTATCCAGCTGATTTCCAAGTGAAATCACGAACTCGCGCAGACGGCTCAATTGGTTTGGGTTTGTCTCTCTTATTCTGCTGGTTTGAGGCTCCAATAAATCTTATTTCTCTACGTATTGCCTAATAGATGTGTGTTAAAAAGCCAGCGGAACGCTGTTAGAAGTTGGGTCAGATGGGTGGTAGCTTAGCAGGCCAGCACGTTAATGGCCACTACAACGGTTCCGAAGGTTTGTTCGTTTTGCTTAGTCCAGACTTCTATTACGCACGCACACACCGTCACACACACGCGCAGTCACGCGCATACCTATGGTCACATAGCTTGTAGTTTTCTGGTTTATCCGACAGTTAATGTAGCACAGTAGCAAGAAGTGTGAAATTTGGTATTAAGGTATATCATAAGCCTACCTGAAAGTTTTTTTTTACGAAATTTAGTTTTGTGTGTTAGAAATTTAAAACACGGTGAATGTCTGAAGCTTTCAGATCGGCACAAGAAAAGCAGAAAACTTACGGCAGACGGCTTAAGAACGCGTAGTTAAAATGCGAATTTGCGTATCGGCATATAGCTTTGTGGACTGTCAAGATTAAAGTCTTCTGGGTTGTGACGCAGTTTAGTCTGATAGATACATGTCACCGTTTTGGAGGAATCTGCCGACTCCGTCGTCGGGGTAGAATTGGTGACAAACTGTCCTGTTACGTGCCAAGCAGGCACGTGGGGAGGCAGAGGTATAGCTCTACCCATACTCGACCCCTGCGCTAGAAATTGGTGGGTGGTCAGTGCCGCGCTCCGGCCGCTTCACCCTCCAGGAAAGAGACCCAGCTCCAGTTTTACAGGATGCTGCGTGGGCCTCGACGTCGGTCTGGATGGGTCCGGTAAATCTTGCCTTCAACCATGGTTCGAACCCCGAACCATCCAGCCCGTAGCGACTCGCTATACCCACTACGTTCTCTGTAACTTTAAAATTACAGTGATGTAGAGTGGCATGCTGTTCCTACTAAATTTCACGAAAGGCTTAAATTTGTGTCTATTGTGCAAGCAGTATGGGTCTGTGATCGTAGTGACACCGACCGTGGCAAAGGCAAAGTCAGATTGTCCCTGTCCATACCATGATGGCGTGTAGGGGAAGCAGACGTGTAGCTCCACTCATTCTTAACCTCGGCTGTAATGGAGGAGAGGGGTCAGTTTCACACTCCAGTAGCTTTACCTCCGGGAAAGAACATGGGTACTCACTGAACAGGGGACTGTTTGGGCCCAAAAGCCGGTCTATGGGGTTTGGAGAAGAGAGAAGTCTTTTGCCTCTGCCGAAAGTGGCGCCGATGATGATGATGATGATGACGACGACGACGATGATGATGATGATGACGACGACGACGACGACGATGATGATGATGATGATGAGACGACAATAATACTGCTATTGACAAAACTGACAGTACAATTCTCCTTCTGATTAATTAACGCCATGGAGTAGAAATGACCTTGAAAGTTTCAATAATTTCAGGGGAAGTAAAAAATTCTGCGCGTTATGTGGAACGCACTGACTAATTACAGTGTTCACAAAGCCCGCCTACGTTCCATATCCGGCATTACTAAGCACATTTCTCAATGCATTATAACTTTTTCTCCGCTCTAGTTGTAGTCTTCAAAGTGATATCTTCTTAATCCTAGGATTTATTTAATATCTTACCTTCAGGTTGCACGTATGACTGAACATTTGTGTGCATTTAAACCTTTGTTACTTAGAAAACTAAAGAAGTAAATCAAATTTAAAGAAAAAGCATGGAAAGAAACGAGAAGAAAGATGGAATGTAACACAAAGTCCAGAAAGAGAACATTAAAAATAAAAACAATGAAGTAAAAGAACTCTGCGCCGCCCGTCTGTCTACAAAAGGCAAGTAGGGTAGGAAAGTTATACAGTATCGATTAATCGATAATTTCGATATACACAGACCGGTAGACGCGCTATTGGTATACGAGCAGTTTAAATTGGTTGGCAAGAGACAGACACACGCAAAGCTATTCCTTCCTTGCATTCCTTTTAATCAGCTTCTAGGGGCCGCAGTACGCTCTGTTCTAGTGACAAGTGGGTTCGATCCAAATGAATCAGGGTCTGTATGAACCCACTTACAGCTATTTAGAAGTCGCAGAGGTAACATGAAAATACTCTGTCTGAACTTCATTACGGGTTTTACCTGCCCGAACTGTTGTCTCAGCTGCAACCATGATTGGAAAGGTAAGAGAGGAACGGGTGATATTTGAAGGGCATCTCGTGGCCGGAAGCACAGTGGCACGGATTGCTACTCAACGTTCGCAGAGGCCTATATGTTGCAATCTGACAGGCTTTTATACAAAAAGTGGAGCACGCAGAACCCGGTGGCTACATTGGTTCAAGTCCTGATAGAGGTACGGATTTTCTTGGCTGGCGTATGATACTAAAGGCCATGGGATAGGCTGATCCCTCATCTAGAGAATTCCGTCCGTGTCGGAGATGTTCTTTACCTTGTAATTAATTATGAGCAAATGCAAGCCAGAATATTCGACCCGTGAATGTAAGACAACAACAAAAAGATGAATAAATGTGACACCAGACAAAGATGCGGTAACTTAGGAATGCTGTATATGTTTCAGACGTCGGCTATTCGAAACTACATATTTTTCACATTCACTGAAGGTGCAGTAAGTCGTCACAACCAAAGCAGCACAAATAACAAATGTTTGTCAACCGCCATTGCGCAAAACACCGCATCTTCAGGCCGGAGGGTGTTCTCATTGCCGTCGGTACAGTGATAGTATTTCAAGGAATTAAATACCTAAAGCAGTATTAGTAGAGAAGGAACGCTGATGGAGATGATCCTGAAGCGAAATTAAAATTGTCCGTACCACGTACTATATTTTCGTGTTTCGATGTGATATCGCACCATCCTTAGGGGATACACACAGAACGCGTAAAATTACTTAAAAAATACACAAACCTCGTTATTTAGAAGTCCGTTAAAAACATGTTGTTGATCACCTGGCGCCTTAAATTAAAGTGTGTATAAAAGCTGCCGATGCGTTGTGAGTTGTTCGTCGAAGACTGTGCCGCGAAATATAGTGTAGAGTACAGGCATCAGGTCCTGTTATCTTAAGCCTGGTATTGGCCTCGTACGGAATACTCGGATTTGTTTTTTACATAGTGGTGGTAAACCACTACACGTACTCCCGTTTATAGTGCCTCCCTTCCTGTGTTCATATACGAATATTCTGGTATGATATTCCAACGGTATAGTTGAACCGTCAGTGAGCCATCTGTCATGTGACACTGTATAATAAATAGAAGTTTACCTTGAAGATGGAGGCAGCAAACTCGTTCGAAATGTCCGTAAATTTCTACTTTTTTCTAGGCGCACATTCCAGAAGAGGGCATTCTTCATTGTCACCGCCACGAGAACCTCAGATCTCTGTAATTCGATTTGATTGTCCAAACTATGTGACTGTTCGACTGGAAGGTGACTTTCCCAATATTCTATACCCCCCCCCCCCCGCAGAAGTCTGTGGGTAATTTAAATCTTTATCCTTCTCTCTCACTTTCTTGTTCTTTCTTCCTTCATTTTTACTTTCTTTCTATGTCTGTTCTTCTCTGTATCAATTACTTTTCTATTAAAATTGAACATATTCCAATTAAACATTTCGTTGCCAATTTTGCTCTTCAAATTTCAAATTTACACCTCCTCCTCCTCCTCCTCCCGGATATTTTAGCCCTGTTCCAAACATCATTGCGTCTCGCATTTACGCCTCCTTTTGTTATCGATACTTAGGTCTCTTATTGAAGCTTGTAGTTAGGTCTGCATATTGCATTTTTGTCTAAACTGGACATAATCTAGAATAAACATTTTGTAGATATTGAAAATCGTTGAGAGGAAATTCTAGCATCTACGGATACGAATAATTTAGTTTTGAAGTCAGTTGACTTCATGTAATAGTCGTAAGTTGGTGGTGTTACGAAAATATGCCAAATAGATTGACAGATTCTTTGGAATTGTCAGAAGTGGGTATCATGCGAGTAAGTCACTTTTGATAGTAAAAGAGGAAAGAGAACTTTTGAACTTGATGTATATTCCTGTGTGCTTGGATGTTTTACCATTCCGTCTGGTAGAGATGTACCGACGTTTCGGAGAAAAATGCTGCATCTACTTGCAGAGAAATGTAATACGAGGACGGAAGGTGCAGTGAACGTGGCTATTTCGATATGCATCTTTTCGGAAGTTTCGTAAGGTGCGTGCTACAAAATGAATGCTTCTTTAGCTGCCCGTAATCCATACAGACGCTGGTGATCTCTGGTCTAGGCGGCTTAGGAAAATGAGGAACAGGAAATAGATATGATTCCACGTAGGCCTAGTTCATGGTGGCGGCGGTGGTGGTGGTGGTGGTGGTGGCGGCGGCGGCGGCGGCGGCGGTGGTGATGGTGGTGGTGGTGGCGGCGGCGGCGGCGGCGACGGCGACGACGGTAACCTAGAAACGCCTTTCGCGGTTGGATCCAACATACTGTCTCATCATTTTTCATGTTATTCATATCATGCGTGCACTTATAATTTATACCTTAACCAACTTGTGAACTTAATAAAGTACATTTGGAGGTAAAAAACGCCAACAAAACTCGTACACGTTTCGGCGCCGAGATTCCGAAATATGGACGAGTTTTATAGGAGTTTTATGCCTTTGAATGTAATTTATTAATTTCATAAGTTAGTTGATGTATTAATAGCAATACCGCTTCAGCGTTCATCTGGGAACGACTATCGGCCACACGGCGTTAAGCTGCAGTTCTTTTCGAAAACTGGAATTAGACGCCTCCAGTTTCCAACCCGGGAACGTTTGCACGAACCTTCTCGTTACATCACTGAAGAGGCTGCTGTCCAGTTAGCCGACCTAACGTTATATGAAGCGAGTCTTGTGTTAACAAGTTCCCAGACCACTTGGACATGTCTCGAGTTGAGAATGGCCAGAAAACATGTCAGTGAGATGTTGTGGCGATGTAAGGAGTTGTACGGTTGACAGATCTGCTGAGTCAGGGTTCGTGCAGTGACATAAGCCGCTGGCTCTTGTCGCGTTTTCTCCTCGTTTTGAATTCGGGAAGAGGACTCTGTCGTCAATGGAACGAAAGCGTCGCCGACTTTATGCGTGGTGACATAGATACAGTTGTCAGTGTCACACATTTTGCGGAACACTAGGTGCAAGTGTTCCCGGAGGAAACAGCACTAAATTTCAAACTGTCATTTCGATGCGGCTGCAGTACTACAAGAGCGAAGTATGGCGTACACAAGAATTGTAGTTGCTTCCTTCATTGCTTTACAGTAGGGATGCTCCGTACTACAGATACGGATGTGAGTCTACCCGTGTGAGGATAATTGAAACGTTGATTTGGCAATTGATCAGATTGGTATTGATCAGATTCCAGCAGAATTGATTAAAGCAGGGGGTAGGATTATTCGGTCTGAAATCCATAAACTTATTATTTCTATTTGGAATAAGGAGGAATTGCCTGAGGAATGGAAGGAGTCGGTCATTGTGCCTATTTATAAAAAGGGTGATAAAACAGATTGTAGTAACTATCGAGGCATATCACTTTTGTCGACTACGTACAAAATTCTATCCAACATCCTTTTGTCAAGGTTAACTCCATATGCAGAGGAAATTATTGGGGATCATCAGGGTGGATTTCGACGTAACAGGTCAACTACTGATCATATATTCAGCATTCGTCAAATATTTGAGAAAAAATGGGAATACAATGAGGCAGTGCATCAGCTATTTATAGACTTCAAGAAAGCCTATGATTCAGTTAGGAGGGAGGTCTTGTATAATATTCTCATTGAGTTCGGTGTCCCCAGGAAACTAATAAGGTTAATAAAAATGTGCCTAAGTGAAACGCATAGCAGAGTTCGGGTAGGCAAACATTTGTCTGACACGTTTCCTATTAAGAATGGCTTGAAACAAGGAGATGCTCTGTCGCCATTGCTTTTTATCTTTGCTTTAGAATATGCCATTAGGAGGGTTCAGGCAAACCAGGAGGGCTTGACATTGAATGGTACACATCAGCTTCTGGTTTATGCTGATGATGTTAATATATTGGGTGGAAGCATATATAGTATAAAGAAAAATGCAGAAGATTGCTAGTAAGGATTGCTAGTAAGGAGATTGGTCTAGAAGTAAATGCTGAGAAAACTAAGTACATGGTCATGTCTGGAAATCAGAATGCAGGACACAATCACAACATAATTATAGATAATAAATCCTTTGAAAGCGTGGAAGAATTCAAGTATTTGGGAGCAACCCTAACGAATCGAAACTCCATTCATGAAGAAATTAAGAGCAGATTGAAGTCGGGGAATGCTTGCTATCATTCGGTGCAGAATCTTTTGTCTTCCAGGTTACTATCCAAAAACACAAAGATTAGGGTATACAGAACGGTAGTTTTACCTGTTGTTCTGTATGGATGTGAAACTTGGTCTCTCACACTGAGGGAGGAACAAAGACTGAGGATGTTCGAGAATAGGGTGCTGAGGAGGATATTTGGGCGTAAGAGGGACGAGGCGACAGGGGATTGGAGAAGACTACATAACGAGGAACTTAATGACCTGTACTCATCACCAAATATTATTCGGGTAATCAAATCGAGAAGACTGAGATGGGCGGGGCATGCGGCACGTATGGGGGAGGGGAGAGGTGCATACCGGATTTTGGTGGGGAGACCCGAGGGAAGGCGACCACTTGGGAGACCCACGCGTAGATGGGAGGATAATATTAAGATGGATATTCGGGAAGTGGGATGGGGGCACGAACTGGATTGAGCTGGCTCAGGATAGGGACAGGTGGCGGGCTCTTGTGAATGCGGTAATGAACCTTCGGGTTCCATAAAATGCGGGGAATTTCTTGACTAGCTGAGAAACTGTTAGCTTCTCAAGAAGGCCTCTGCTCCATGGAGTTAGTTAGTTAGTTAGTTAGTTAGTTAGTTAGTTAGTTAGTTAGTTAGTTAGTTAGTTAGTTAGTTAGTTAGTTAATTTGGCAATATTAGTTTTACAAATCTTAGTTGCATTTTTCTACTTTGGTCAGTTAACTTCTGGTGGTTTTGCACTTCATCGGATTTGTACCTTAGCATTTTAACATGACGTGATTATCTTCTGGGTAGGAAATAGATGGAAGAATTTTTCCTTCACCGTTCTATTCCCTTCCAAAGAACAGAATCCTCTTTTGAAAATTTAAAGTCGCTTATCTAATTCAGATATCAGATATTTTCCACCTTTCATGGAAGTCGGTCTTATTACTACGTTCATAAGGGCTCGCCACTTCCCCCAGTCCTGAAGCATATAAATCCAATCCATAGCCTCAAACCCTGAGTCTTTAAGCTCAATCTTAATATTATTAACATATCTACTTTTTGATGTCCTGTATGTATTAATGTTATATGTCAGGGGTGGCCGCGACGAGGCTGGCTACGTCGATGGTGCGGCTCGCGCAAGTTGCCGTAAAAATAATGCGATGTTCAGGTAGTTAACGTATATACGAGGCTGAAGGCGGACTTCGTTTTAAAAAATTTGTCTAAAGAATGGAGACGTATATCTGACTGAAACTAACGTGGTGCAGTTCGAAGAATAGAATTAGGAAGCCATTAAGCAGGGGAAAAATATTTTATTTTATTAGTGTATGGCTGTTGCCTAAGTTGCCTCCTAAAGTGGGGCCCCCGAAGCCCGTCTCGCTGGCCACCGCTGGCATATGTTTGTTAACAGCAGTGAGTAAACATCTCATGGCAATTTGTGGTTACGGATTGTGAATCTTGGGCCATTAATTAATCCAGTCCTTCCCCAAGGTTTTCCGGATAGGTCTGAAGGAAACCACAATTTGTTCTGTTAGTTTCGTCAGGTGTTTGAAGCAAGTATTTCCAGAATTCGAGTGTGTGGCTTACAAAATGATAATTAAAATTCGGGCTGTGATGATATGAATCAGATACGCCTGTATGACACAATGCCAATTAATGGTTGGAATATGTAACGTCACGAGCGGAGTTAATAACAAATTAAACGTGATAGTCGAAGCGTTTTAAAAACACGCGGTTGTCTCCATTTACACAGGGTAGTTGCCTCTCATCGACAGACATTTATGAACCGATAGGCGTTATCGACATATACACGTACATCACGGTGGAGGCTTCACTACCAATTGATTAGCTTCTCTGTCTCCCTGCTGATACTAAATGATTCCGATGGAGGTGTGTTGGCGGTAAACGCGACTAATATTTCGGGCATTGTCCACTGTCGTGAGGTTTCTGAAAACAGATTTCCTATTCTTGCCTTCCGCTGAAGACATTTAACGTTAACAGTATGTACACTGAGCCTGAAACGTCTTCCATTACCTAATTATTGAAAACAGGTTTCCTAGGAACTCCCACGTCAATAAGAACCTGACGACGCAAACAGATCCAGTTTCCTAAAAGTTGTATTTGCATAAGCTTAAGACGGCGCAAAATTTAAAAAATAATAGCCATGTCATTTTAAATGCTTTATAATCTCCGAGAAATATATTTTAACTGACTATTAAGTATTTCTCAAATAAGGGAAATTTGTAATTCTTACGAATCACTTAGTACTGCTACGATATTCAAATGTGAGACGGGTAGACAAGGGATAGGTAGATTGTAGAGAATTTTGGCGAGGAAACCGTCATTTGGAGGACTGAGAAGGTTTTGGTGCAGGGGCAATTCTATAGAGCGCTAAGCAAGTCGGACAGCCGAAGAGGCGCCGTCTTTCCGCTTGGGCGGCTCGTCGAGTAATGCTCTATAGAATCCTTCCTGTATAGTATTAAGATTGGCTGCATGGAAATAGACTGTGAGGACTCAAAGTTGGTAGACCTTGTTGAGGGTCGTTTTCAGCGGCGGGCTTTAGTAAACCTATTAACGGTTTTTGACCTTAGAGGGCTGCTGCCAGAATTACTCAGAAATAGCTTAAACATATGAGCGATGCACATCTGCATTCACTAAGGAGATAAGGGCGGGAGGCATAATAAAATACGAGAGAATTGAGAAAGGCATGAAAGATTTTGGTAAGGAAATCCAAAGGGCACAGCACTTGGAAAGTCTAGGCGTAGACAGGAATACGGTGTTACAGTTACAGGCACTCGACAACTTGTGCAAGATCAGATTTGCTCAATTTTAGAGAAAGTAAAAAATTGAAGAAACATTCCTTAAAGGCGCGGCGAATTTTTCCTGGCGGGAATGAAAGCGCAATGAGACGAAGATTCCGGAAGAATATTGCTGGGCGATAACACAGGCTATGGGGCTGTCATGTTATGGCCAATAAATTTCCATTGTGTTGACTGTAGGTGTTCAACTTGACTCCCTTTCATATACATAGTAGTTGATTGTGTACACTCAGTTATGTACGCCTTCCGAAACGCGATTATTTCTGAAGTTGGGAGTGTCAGCACTTACTGTACGTAATGCTGTACGAGTAATTATGTATGCCTAAGTCTTCAAACTGTTCCGTTCCTTTAATGCTAACGTAATATAATATTAAAATGACCTTACAGTAATAGGATGAGAGGATTGCGTCTGGACTCGTGTGGCTCCGGTCCGATCCTGTATCAGACTCTAGTGAACGCTTTACACGGTTGCATAAGGGCCGGGGAATTTCGCGACTAGCTGAACGAATATAACTTGCTGAAGAAGGATTCTGATTATGGAATTAGTTGGTTAGTTGGATGGTTAGTTAGTTACACTGTCACTGCAATCACGAATGCATTTCCAGCGCAGCTACGGTTAGTTCCAAACCACAATATTTGAAGCAACAATTCTAAGCAGTTATTATATACAGGTAATCAAATCCGTACCCAAATAAATTATTTGCTTACTCTAAAAGTACTCTGTGTGAGATCAGGGGTTCGATCGTAATGTCTGCTTAATTTTGATGAGAATTTGTGCCTTAATTGCATGACGGTGTAAATGGAACACATTATAAGGAGATTAATTATTCTTGTGCTCTCACGTTACGTCTTCATCGAAATTTAGAGTCCATTTCTGACACAGAATTCAACAAAGCTGGAAAGGACACCTGCAACAATTTAATTGCTTTCTGCCTGCAGGCAGTGATCATCAAGGACATAGAATTTGTGAAGATCGCATTTGAAAAATTTTTGCACTGCACTGGGCTACCCCTCCCACTTTTAAAGCTGTTAATCTAGTTAAAAAAAAAACTCGTCTTTTAAAACTGACATTTATACAACTGTTTGTTTTCCAGAATTATAGTACATGTTATTCCATATCTGATTTTTGTCATGCTCATTGGTAATGATGGATTTATAATATTTATTTACTGCCCTCGTGTTGTCGCTTTGATCGCATGACACGTTATTTATTGTTTGTGAAACACTAGATTATTGCGCCGTAATATTACTTCAGTGTCCAGATACTGTAGCTCAATCATAGTCCTCCAGGGTGGCTTCACTGCTCTTTGTCTAATGTGAAGTGCCTGATGGTATTATTTTTTATTTATAGGGCTATATAAAAACGTACACGTTTAATATTAATAATTCACTGTTTGTAGTCACAAATAAGACATGTCGAATGACGTAGATAGTTGAGAAAGATTAATTTCCGGAACACATTAACTAAACAAATAAATTCATATAATTGCATGTAAAATCTTGATATTTACTGGAGTCTGAACGCATCATCTCCTCAATTCACTTGAACGAGATGAGTAAACCAGTAACATAATTGAAATATTTGCCTTATAAAGTATTCTGGTATGTTGTTAACACTCTAAATTTATATTCTGGAGGTAACAGGTTCGGATCACGGCCTGAGTACAGACCGTCGTAACTGAAGTATCTCCACAAAAGTGGTAACACATCCGCTTTCTCCTCTCATTTTCTTCATGTTTGTCTTTGATTTTCAAATTTACACCCAGTGAGTTAAACATATCTTAACTTAATGAAATCAAATTAGGATAGTTTTAATCAAAGTGTTTATACTTCGCAGCGCCGTATTTGAGGTCTCCGTTTTCTGTGATGGGCCGCAGCCTTACTGGTTAGTTGTTACCCGACATTTCGAGACAGCGTTGTGGTTGAAGTGTCCATGCCAACCTTTAAAGATGAAACTACTAGGTTTCGAAACGTCGGGTACCATTTACCCAGTGACGCGGCTTTACGTCCCAGAAGAGCAGAAACAACTAGAAACGTTTCAACAGTACAGGCGTTCTTGCATAGGTCTATAGCAGCGGTCTCCTTTCTGATATGCAGATGCTATATACATCGAGTGAAGTGCTTTACGTGCAAGCTAATAACACCAGAAGCGGCATATGCACACATTAAGTCGGCGTGCTGTATCAAATTCATGTCAGTCGTGACGCTAATGTAGGAGAAGTTTTATTCAAAAATAAATAACCTCGTACTTAATGGGATTGCAGAGGAAACTACTTCGTGCTTCATATCAGTTTTGCCGACGGGCTGCCGGCAGATTGGGATTGCCGTTGTAGAATGCAGTTAATAAGGAGACAGGCTTTGCGAACCGTGGAAGACAGAGTCCGGATTGGTTAGCTTATACTAATGAAATTCACATTGTGCCCGAGGACAGGATCCACTGCCTGTTTTCAGGATTCTGTGACTGACAAAGGCAGTCTGTCGACCACTTCTTTCCAAGTTCCCAATTTCCAGCCGAAATCAGTTTTCCCTTCTGCTCTCTTCACTCCCTCATTTAGCTGATGAAGATGGCGGGGGAGAAGGGGGCGTCTCTTCGTTAATTGAAAAATATGAAAGCTCCTTCTTGTCGTCTCTTCGTCTTCTCCTTAAACATGTCTGTGCAAAAGTGGCGCATCTGTTTTTCCTGTCTTACGACCGGTATTTGTGTTCACATTCATGCACATGTGCTGCTGTTGTCGGCAGCTTCCCAGCTATTTCCATATAGCTCGATAAATAACCTCGTTATCGGCTGTCCTCGAGTCAAACCCCAATCAGTGCTTTCTCTCCACAAATGTTCCCTTGACTGGGCTTGTAGTATATAAACATCTTCTCATTCAGCCCTTCAAAGGAGGGTGGTTAGTATATCTACCACCTGCTGTAGCATTAAGAACTCAACATTTTTCCCACGCAGTGTATTTATTGTTTTTGTAATATTCTTAGATAAATACTAATTATTTCCCTGAACAGCATTAACCGGCACTTTTTTTTTTGTAAAGGAGACACATTGTGTTTCCTGTGAGGTGTGAACGAAATTCTTAAATGGAAAGTAGATGTGCGTGTGTTTATGCTTTAGTTGGACCCGCTACTGACGCCACATGCCACTTGTAGTGACGGTTTCAAGTAGCTTGCAGAGAAATTCCCCTGCTTTCTCATGCTTCAAAAATTTAAAACAACGACTTCAGGAAATTGCTTCTCTGATCTCCTTTCTTATAACGTTTTTCGGATTAGAAGCCTGGCAACGTCACAAATAAAATTATCTAAAGTTTTTAGCATGAAATATGATTTAAATTCAGCGAATTCTGAAACTACTACTGAATTGTTATGCTATATTATACAAACGCGATATTGTGTTTTAACGAAGCAGAATTCATAAGGACTGAAAGCGGAGAAAACACAGGACTAACACATTTAATCATATTAGACGGACAATCCTGGAAGAAGAATATTTGAACTGGAGGAATTGAGAAATATCAAAAGGAATCTCACTGTGGATAGAAGTCGGTGTCTAGAATCAAACACTATTTTCTTAATGCAAAAAGAATGTTAGGTTCTGAAATACGATGATGGCTTTGAATCATTAAAATTGTGTTGTGTTCGGTTGGGTGTTTTTGATGTGGCGTGTCATTGCTTGTTTTCCTATTCAATTACGTTAATTGGAATACTCCTCTTCCACAAGGCTGCAGGAAAAAGCTCTGGTGAGAGTCTGAATTAGTTTTGTCTTGCAGTGCAGCAAGACAATGCGGGATGGAAATCTGGAAGTCCTCGGTCGAGGGCAGCAGGCAGACTTCTGTAACTGCAGGAGATGTAGTGGAGTGTGTGCAGGGTCTGACGAGACACCAAGAGCTAAGATATGAAAGCAGTTCCAGACGCTTTTGTCCAATTAGAAGATTATCATAGAGCCAAGGGCCACACTTAATAAAACCCGGAGAATGAGGGTAGCTGAACAGAACATTCTTGTGTGACGGTTGCTGCTTATTGTGAGGTATTATTCCAACCGTAATTTCCGGTGGTGTAATTGGGATTTTTCATTGAAATTATCCTTCCGGTCGCATTATGGCCCTGGGGTCGGCTCAGCCTCTAACAGAAGTGAGTACCAGGAATATTTCATGAGAGTAAAGACGGCCGGTGCGTAGGGCTGACAAACCTCCCACCTTCATATGCCTGTTGTCTGGAAATCTGGGAGCCTCAACTTCCTGGAGCCCTCAGGGCCTCTCCAGGCCTGTACAGGGATTGCTTTACGTTTCACTGTTCGAACCGCGCCTCAGCCTAGGTCAAGAGCGTACGTATAACTTTTCCAAAAATCTAGGAGCCACCTCGAAATTCTAGGTGCCGGAAGGGTGACATGAAGCAAGTATCGCACTGAGTACCGACAAGTATTAGATGCCGTGGTACAAAATTTGGTGGCCTGGGATATGTGAGCGCCTGACGTAGGGGGCTAGTCGCCGGTTCCTCACCGTGGAGGCTTATGTTCAATCCCAGTGTTGTAGTGGGACTGAACGGGCTTTTCTCTGAGTACTTCGATTTGCCGCCTTTGTCCCTATGATTAAACCAATGCTCCTCATGCATCTCCGTGTTAAGTGGTCCCGGTCACCAGGCCATGGCGCGATCTCAGGTTGCGGATGGAGGAACCGCCTCCACTTATGGAGGGTAACTGCAAATATATTAAATAAGCAGTCGCTGACAGCCGACAAGGGATGGTCCTCCAGCTTGGGGGTTGGGCGAGGCGCTAACAACTCCTCACTGTAAAAACTTAATATGTTACGAAACAGCCTACAAAGCCTCGGACCTAGACTGATTCTTTGGACTGGATTGAGCTGGCTCAGGATAGGGACAGGTGGCGGGCTGTAGTAAATACGGTAATGAACCTTCGGGTTCAACAAAATTCGGGGAATTTCTTGATTAGCTGAGGAACTGTTAGCTTTTCAGGAAGGACTCTGCTCCATGGAGTCAGTTAGTTAGTTCCACATGCATCTATGATCCGGGGTATGGGTAATGGATCTGTTAGATGTCACAGTTCCGGGGAGACATAATTTCATCCATCCTCTAGAACAAAAAGGAGAAGTAGTGTCCCATTGTGGCGCGAATGATGGGGAGATGGTACTGTCAGTGATGTGGTATGAACGTGTAACGCTGTGGTTACCAATCTCAGACCGCGACCCAAATCAGGGTCGCGGGGGTCTGACGTAGGGTTGCGAGAGGTTTTTATAGAGAACTAGATAATTCTGAAAAAAAATAAAAATTTTATCAAAATTTTTCAGTCACTGTATTTTTTACGTTATTTTTCTGTTATATTTATGTAAAGTTCCACATGTTCAGTATTTCACAAATATTTATTTGGAAGCAAATTATTTGTCTAACCAGCACGCATATGAGTTATTTAAATAAAGATTTTTCTTGCGTGTTTTGTGTATTTAATATTGTCCCAAAAATATTGGATTTTCCAAGTAACATTAAAAATTTAATATTTTTGTTAATAAATGTCAATGTTATGTAGTGTTCAAGAAAATGGATTAGCATTAGTTCATTTATAGTAAATATCACTGACATACTGCTGTTTCCATGGTAGGGTCGCGGTTTACGTAACATTTGCTACTTTACGGTCACACACATAAAGGTTTGGGAACCGTTGGTGTAATGTACAAGCCTTGCGAGCTGTAATATCACCGTCTAGTAATTACCGCAGTTTATTCCAGCTACGGTTCTGTGTGCGGGCCGCCTTCATGTTTACTGGAGTAGGCCTATAACTTTCGAGTCTCGTTAAATATAACTTAGAAATGAAGGGGGCACAGATATTGATCAAGCAGTCACCGTTAAAATAGAGTTGTGTGCTTACACCTTAGTTTCCTGGGCTCCAACTGCGCATAAAGCCGAGTCACGCTTCACGTCTTGGAAAAGAGGGGCCGGGGGGGGGGGTTGTGGGTGTTAACGTATCTTTCATCTCTACAGAAGACAGAGAGACAAGAATGATGGGTCAGAGTGCATAATTACCAAGTTACTGTACTCACTGATAAGGCTGTATACATCACAAACGGCTCAGTGGTCAGACAAGCGGGGAGGCATTTCAATCGTCAAAACGAATCACAAAAACAAGGACCCCGTACTTTGCCGTCATCGGTGAATTCATTTGTGGCAGTGAAGCTTGCCACGTAGTTAAATCGTGCTGACAAAAGTGAAATGAGTGGCTAGAGGACTGAAATGCTAATTGCGCAGCTGACTGCTTTCTGCTGTGAATTCTATAGAAAACGCTGAATCCCTGTCATGAAAACATTGCTAACCCCTTCAAAATCTGACCGCAATTGAAGATAGACAGAAAGAAGGGAGGAACATAATTAAGGATAAAAAAGAACCAAATAGAAAAATGAAAAATGAACGAGTTTTTATTTATCATAACAAATCTGTACCGTCGTTTCTCAAAAGAAGACTTAGCCCTCATTACTTATGGAAGATCCCCTTTCGAATCCCAGCCTGTGACCGTCAACCCTGAATAAGACTTAAAGGTAAACATTTGACCTATTCTCTTTCGGGATATAATGCCATGTACCCCATACAAATTTTCCGACCTTTTTATTACGAGAGAGAAGCTAATGTTCGCATGTTTCCGTCTTATAGAAATTAAGGGGAAGCCGGTTCTTCCGAAACACCGGTAAATTTTTCGGTTTGCACAGCATAACGTACAAGAAAACGGCATTATTTACGGCCACCGATGAGGTTCGGTTCCATTAAGGCTTCAAGTCTAATGAAACGTAAAGGTATTTGCACCTTCAACCTCTAGAGTTTCCCTCGCATGATCATCTCGTCATGTGAAGAACACCGTCTTCTGAGACGTGATGCTGTCTTTTTTGGTAGATACGTCCCGACGTTTCGGAGGAACGTGCTATGAGACCTTGAGGATACTCTCGTAGTCTAAACACTCATATCTGTCTACAAAACTGTACGGCATCATATTACCTGTGTGCGGAACTCAAATCTGATATCCTGCCGTCTCATAAAATGGTAAAGTATCTCTGCAGCTTCTACGTCTTCGATATGTAAAATCCGTTTGACAAACGTTAAAATGCCAACTTGACATGCAGGACGAGTGAATTTAGAGTTCTACGCATCCTTAACCTCGGAACTGGTTGAGACATTCTATCAACTTCAGGTTCTGGCCACATTACTTTCGGCAGACAGAATCCCTTGTAGGTCCTCGATACGAGGTTGGATGGGACAAAGTGCAGGTCTTGATTTGAGGGTGCTGAGAAAATGACCCTAGAGATATAAAACTACGTCTGTAATCTCTTACGCAATAGCTTTACTGACTGAATGGACGATGAAATTTAGGCCATGTGTTCGTCTACATAAGGGGCAGTATCCCTCTGTCCGCAACACCCTATGTCTCGGATGCTAACAGTGGTAGTGAATATATGAAAATACAAAATGTCATTTTAGAAAGAAAACTACAAAAATTGTTAATTTTACCGCCACACACCTTGACTGGAGTGGGGATGAATTTCTTTACCATTTTATCACCCACAATGACAGCATTGGGACACTGGCACAGTGACAGCATTGGGACACTGGCACAATGACAGCATGGGGACACTGGCACAATGACAGCATTGGGACACTGGCACAATGACAGCATTGGGACACTGGCACAATGACAGCACTGGGACACTGGCACAATGAGTGCTGTTATGGTCATTAGTACGGTCTACCATTTAGCTACGTGTTAATGTAGTGTGCTGTTTTATTCCGAGCAAGGTGCGGCAGAGGGGCTATGAATGCTTAAATGTTTGGTTCCATGAAGGTGCAGGAGCGAGGCGATGAAAGATTATGGAGCAATGCTGGGATTACGCACAGAGCATAAGATATGCTTTTTCATATTTACTAAAGAAACCGAAAGAATGCATGGCCATCGTCTGATGATAAACGATGCATAAATGTTATCACAGAGTACTTAACCTTCGTATAATATGAGTAACCATGGTGACGAAACCGTACTGGGGGTCACAGAAACATGTATGTAATTCCGGGAAAGTAGAGATGTTAAATCAATTTTGGTATGTGGCGTTCCATTGTGTTTTTCATTGCAAGTCAAATGCATTTCCAGGCAGTCGATACAGTTATATTCTCCTGATAAACAAATGAAATTGTTTCGACTGGGTGAAAATTTATTTTACCCGAAATTAAGTAAGCATCACAAACAAACAACGTTTCTCCCACGGTCACGCTAGTGTAAATATAAAATCACAAATTGTCAACTTGAAATGTTCAGAGAATTTACTTTTCATGGCTACTGTGAAATTAAAAACGATGGCAAGAGTAACAGTAGCAGATGCGTCTGAGGGATATTGTTTTGTTTGTTACGTCGGAATGGTTAAGGCATTAGATGAACCGTTAAGTCTATAGCGGGATTCTGTACAGTCAAAAACTTAAGGCGAGAAGAACTTGTACACGAAGAATTAACTTGGTCTTGTATTATAATGAACGCATCTGACAAGTGGATGACTAGCGACTCTGGTGCCTGGAGAGGGAAACCTAAATGTTAGTCGCGTATAATTATACGCAGTGGCGAAACGCCACATTAGCAGTGCCCACTGTATGAGGAATTAAGCGTGACAAACAACGTTAAGTAGCTGAGAGCATTACTGTATGTGCGATACAGTGACGCAAAGCGGTGGAACTGCGACCCAATTCCCAAATAAATGCTGCTCGTAAATATTCTGAAAGGGGCAGAGGAAAGCTAACGGGCTCCTGGCAGATAACGTAACTCATAGACACATGAACGTGATCCAGTGTCATTTGTCAGATGATGAAACCTTAACAAGATGGATAAAATTTTGACACCGAACTGCTTTGTGTGGGTGGTGTAAGATAAAGTGATGTGCTGTGTTTATCGATATGTGCGCAAATTGTTATTTCTTTCTTTGGTGCAATGGTCCAAGTCGGGCCTAGGCCGCCTTGTTGTTGAGGTTTCTATATTGCACACACTCCCGGTAGGACCCTGAATGAGTGATCAGCTCGTCGCAGAGGCCCCTACTTACACAACACACACACACAAGAGGCGAATATCCATGTTTTCAGCAGGAATCGAACCCGCGATCCCAGCAATCAAGCGGCTATAGGCCTACACGTTAGACGGCGCGGCCACCGGGATCGGTCAGGTTATGTTAAGATTGGTCACGATTTATATGTTATAATTTATATGAGCTCCTATTTGATTTATATATGTATTTAATGACGCTGTCAATAGCTCAGACTATGTCGTGTCGGATGGTAGAATAATTAATGAATATTGTGTGTGAAGGAATGTGGAGGGAAGCTTTCATCGTCCAGTTTGGGGTAGTGCCTCGAAATGTATTAGGACGGACGGAGGCAGAACATAACCTCCAGTCATAATGTCCGGCCTCCGAGCTGAGTTTTGAACCTGAGACCTCCACATGACGGAGCAGTAATGCGATTAGTCCAACAGCGGCTTTCGTTTACATTCCTTTGTGTTACGCGTTTGAGGTCGTGGGGACGTCTAATGTAATACAGTCTAACTCGGTTACAACGTCATGAACAGGACTGAATACTTTGTGTCGTTATCAACTACTGTCGTTATAACCGAGGGGTGTAATGTTATGGTTAACAGTGACGAATCAGTCGGTACTGCAGAATATCTGGCTCTGTAGCGGAGGTGTCATATAAACCGATGTCGTTATAGCCGGGTTCTACTGTAATAACATTGTGAAAACGAGTAAAGAAATGCAGGCAGATTACGAAATTGTATTCTCACTGCTGTTGACGATATTTTGTGAAATCTCGAAAGATGTGTAAAAACGTATTTGAGTTTTACTGCGTTACGTCGTGGCACACACTGTGAGAAACACCTCTTTCGTTGATCCCGGAGTTGTCTTGGCCTGTCTTGAATTACTCTTTTCTTATGAAGTGACCGATGGAGAAACCTCAACCCTGAGGATGGTGTGTGTGACAGCACACTGTTCTGTGTACCAGGCGATGGACTGGTGATATTCACAGCAGTAGTGATGAATTTGTGTACAGAAGGGCGCATTATTTATTCCAAAGTACTAACACAGTGTTTTTGCTGGTATTCTAGCAGCAGTTGGTTTGGTATTAGAGAGTTACGAATTGTAAATGCTTGGGAAGAAGTCGTGGTGTCATTTTAAGACACTATACCTGTAATATAGTGGACGGACTGGGTGAAATAACGGAGGTCTCTGTGAGGGTAGTCAATGTCCTGCTACACATAGGAGCTGGCACCTTCCTAATAAAAGTCATAAATATAGTAATAGAGCCCGCAACACTGAGAATATTTTGTAACGCACTGTTTTTTCTATGAATTGGACTCTTATTTTATAAACAGCCCACACTTATTTTTTTATGCATTACAGGATGGTGACGTGTTATGGTGAGCCAACACAACCAGGTCCTCTGGGCCCAGTCGCTGTCCCTCTGGTCGTAATTTAGAATCGGCATTTTGGCACACCCTACTGAAATATGGATGGCGATGTCTGCAGCAGCGGACTGCCTTGCAATGTATCTTTTTACAAAACGGCTGCTAAGTTTCTTCGGATGCAAATTACTTAATTAATTTCATGCAAATGGTTCGACACATGACAGCGCCTGGCGCCGCGACGCATGCGTCGTGACGTCACCGCAACAGCTCTCTAGCTGGCGGGCGGCAGTGTTCGTGAGATCGTCGGGACGGAGGGGCTCTGACACACTTCATTCTTCCAGGTAAATTCTGCACCATGTTAACTGTTGACTGTAGCGTTTCTAGATCTGTCCGAATTCTTAGTTTATGTACAGGAAAGGGACACAATTACGTTTTTATGATGCTATACATTGTAGCGTGTTAGACTATTAGACTAGTATTTAATGTCTAAGGAAGGCCTATTGCGTCACGTTAAGGCTTTCGCTGTATGTGCTGACATAGATCAAGGAATGAACTTGTAAATATAAACTCAGATTTCGTGGTAACAGTAGTAACCAAAATAACACTAGTATTGGTAATAAATGTCTTTATTTTCAACTTATAAGCGCGGCATAGTGGAAAAGATAGAGTAAACACATTTTAGGAAGATTATTTGTATTAAGGTTATATTGTGGAAGGAAACATATTGTGCTTACTTTGCTTCATTTATGCATTAACTCTGATGTTGTCACTGTGTGTTAGCGCGTGCCGCGAAATGCACAACGCTTGAAATTCGGAACCACTTATGTAAAGTTAAAATTTCCGCTTAGGAGCGGCATTGAGTATGCCTGTGTAACTGATTTTCATATGCCTGTGTGTGTAAAATGCTTTTTGACGTTAGTAGGCTTACCTTGTCAAAAATGGCAAGGAAAGTTCGCTAGCTTCTGTTGTTAGCTAGGATGCTGTCTGCTTGTATTAATCCAAAAATTTATTTGTGACATACATATTCGAAATCTCTATTAGTTTTCACTTTATTTGTGCTCTGTATCTGTGGTGAGATAGTTGTATCATCAAAGATAACATAAGTTCGGTCAGACACCTGATATAGATGGAAAGTGTCGTCTAAATAGAGTCGAACCCGGTTATAACGACATGGGTTTATGCGATACCTCGTATGTAGCGTCACATATTCTGTGGTACTGTTAACCATAACATTATACTCCTCGGTTAAAACAACACTCGTTTATAACGACACAAAGTATTCAGTCCACTTCATGACGTTATAACCGAGTTCCATTCTGCTTGAAACAGCTCTTTTCGGAAAACTACTTCTGTTGCGTTTAGTAGGCACAAACAAGCGAAGTTCGTTTTTTAGCAGGGAGTCGTGCAGTTTTAAACGTTCAATTACATGTTTTTGCAAACAGCTTTCCCAAAACTGAAAATTTTCTTTTTATTAGAGATGGAATTCTTAAATGAGATCTTAAAGAGGCAGATTTGGCTCACTGATCTTAGAAAACAAGTCTGCTACTTAAGTTAAGCTCTGAAACCGGACTTGATTGTACTTGTTGTATTGTCGCGTGGGTAAAGGAAGTACAATATCACGTAACTTCTTTAATTAACACAGGTCAAAGTGTTTAAAATGTGCGAGATTTAAGGTTTAACGGATGTAACTCTTAAGATTAAGATCTTCTGGGTTGTGACGCCCTGCAGTCTTTTGGAAATTTACCGACGTTTCGAAGGAACGTAATGCCTACGTCTTAGAGCAGAAGACATCGAAGTTTGAGGCAGTACGTTTCTCCAAAACGTCGTTAAATTTCTACAAAACTATGAGGCTTATCATTCCAGGAGATGGCAGTTTTAAACTGTGCTTCTTCCGAGAGGATTTGGAGGCGCGTTGGACTTCAGTGGGCTACAAAAGAACAAGCCGCGATGTCATGCATTTTTACACATTTGCCAGTTATACACACTTCAAGTTAGTATTTTCAGCTCGCAAGAGATCTGCTAAGCGTAACTGAAAAACAAATTTTTTTTTGGCGGTTTCTACCTAAGAAGAAGTGTCGACTCTGTTATATTAGTTGCATTTTCCGTCTATGTCTGACTATAAGGTGACACTTTCTGTTCCGAAAATAGTCGCACGGAAACGTATGTTCGCCACATAAGCGATGCGTTACAGAAAATGCTAATTCTGGGTAAAGGTGTCGTATGTAAATTGAAATGCCTGTGTTAAAAAGGATGAATTAACCCTTTAAAGACGAAGCGTATCTGTTTTATATAAGGACTCAGTGCGTACCGCGCTGTAAACACTCTCCACTTCGGTTATAAAAACCAGTCTCTTAATGTTTTATAAGGCAAAAGTTGCTGTTTGTTCTGAGATCCACACAAAACACATAAACGCAATGTGGGCACCACGTAGAATTTTTTAATGTTAAACCTGGTCGTTTGTAAAGTTACCGCTAGGCTTTAAAAGGTTAAGTTATGTTGATGCGGTACGTACAGTCTGTTATTTGTGTTAGTTTTAGTCTTTTATCTGCCTTTCTAAAATGTTTTAATATTCTTATTACATTTTATAAATTTTGCGAGTTGCTTTCCTGTAAAGTTATATGCCAGTGGCAAAGAGGCAGTCGCCTTATAATCGGGCTGCTACGGTAATTACTTGAATTAACTATATAATTTAGACAGAGATATATTTATTGGTTTACGTATTCTTGCACTGTTATTTCTAGCTCCTTTTGGTCAGGTTAACAACAGTATCACGATAAGTCAGGAGATCAAATTTCGCTTTAATTAACGCAGTGTACTTCATGTAAAAACATGTCCTCATTTCTGAGCGCTGGTGTTTCGCGTCTCGTCCCTTACTGTTTCGCTTGTACTAGATGTTAAGGACTGACTGAGTAGAGCCACGTTGTATTCTGGTGGTTGAAGTCTGTGATAGGTGTATTGATATCCATTATAGACAACAAATGTTCGCACACAGCTTGAAACTTGCGCAAGAATTCCGCAATTCATATTCGTAATCGGAGAAATCTTGATCGAAAAAAGATTCTATAAAAGTCCGACAGGCTTGCCTTGCTACTATATCGATCCTTCAATTGCTTGTCGTACTGGAGGTCATTCACCTCGAATCTCAGTTCTCTGGGAGCGTCATGAACGTACGACATTGCAAGAACGTAGTTAATGCCTTCATAATCTGAAATCATGTATCTTCATGAGAAGCGCAGTATCATCAGGACAAGGTCGAGGATTTAGGGGATCACAAGCACATCGATATTCTGACACCTTATCGCCGTCGTTAACACTATTTGAACTAAACAGGCTTTCTTTTTTCGTCTGCTATCTTTGCCGCAGTTGGTTGAGCCGCTGCGCTACTAGCCGGAAGGTGGTAGGTTCGATTGCCGATGGTGTCTTTGGAATTTTTCGTTGACATAATCCTTCCGGCCGCACTATGGCCCTGGGGCGGACTCAGCCTCTAACAGAAATGAGTACCAGAAATATTTCCTGGCGAGTAAAGGCGGCCGGTGCGTAAGGCTGACAAACCTGCCACCTTCATATGCCGATTGTCTTGAAATCTGGGAGCCTCAACCTCCTGGAATTCTCAGGGCTTCTCCAGGCCTGTAATGGGATTGCTCTACCTTTCGCTTCTCCGTATTCACTTCCAAATCTTTCTTTCACTTTTATTGATAATTATTTCGTCGCGTTTTCTGTAGTTGTCCTAAGATCCTAGTTTCGGGCCTCGCCGCATTTATGACCGAACATTATCACTCTGGCTCCTTTTCAATTCCCCTGTCGAACAAACCACGTCCTGCGTGTCGCTTTCATCGAAGGTGGGGCGTCGAAGTTGCAGCTTCTCCGCTTTCGCAGTAGGTAGGTTGAATGGCTGAGTAAGTATCTTGTCGTCGTTGGGCATCGTCACAAGCATCTCGAAAATGGTTAACCCTCCCGTCCTGACGGCTCTTCATTAACCTCCTTAATTGGGTCCTTTGCTTTCGTCTTAAATCTACAGATTACTGCGCCGTCGCCGTCCCATGGTTTGTGGTTACTTTCGCTTTCGTAGTCCTTCTATTCTACCTGCTCACAGCAGGTGTCGAGGTTGTGTGTTTTCACTTGATCACACTCGGACACACACCACAGTTGGTAGGACTCCTCTGGACGAGGGAACGGCTCGTCGCAGAGACCTCTACCTGACAACACAAACACTGTACAAGAGATAAACATTCATGCCCCCGGTGGGATTCAAACCCACGATCGCAGCAAGCGCTCGGCCGCAGACCTACGCCTTAGACCGCGCGGCCACTATTTTCGCTTTCATGTTTTTGAATACGCCAACTGCTGTTAGGGATATTAATATTTACGTGCCCAGATTTCAAAATCACGCGCGAACGCGCCCATAATTCTGACACTTCTGTAGACACTTCAGGGAATCCGCAAAAACGCATTTAGTATACTGACTAGGCTGCGAGGTAGACTATTCGGGGCTCGATTCTCGGCTGGGACAAGGTATTTTTTCCTCTGAAAAGTCCAGACCCGGCAAACCGGGCCTCCTATTATCAGTACCGGCGATTCTTTCTCCGGGGATAAAGCGGCCAGGCCGTGAACTTAACAACTCCCCTCCATCCAGTGCCAGATGAGTGGAGTTATACCTCTATTCCACCTGTATGCCTTCATGACATAGACAGGGATCACTCAGCATTGGTCACGTACGCATTCGCTCCTCTGGCAGAGTTTTATTATTTTCATTTTTTTTTCCAAAAACTCTGTGTTGTCCATTGTAATCTAAATAGTGCCAAGGCTTTTTGTTTACATGTCAGTGGACAATATGGGAGCCAAAGTGTCGCTTATTTCCGGTTTATCCGCCCCGAGTCTAAGGCGCTACATCTCGCTTACTGATCTGTCACGAAGGCTGGCATGGAGTCGCTGATGGGCGGAACCGGTTGGTTCATTCCGTGAAGGGGTGGTAAAGGGCTGCAGTTGACTTCGTACATTCGCAGGTCGTGTTTTTTAGTTGGAACACTGGAAATTCCACTACACATGTTGAGAGAATTTCATGTAATATAGTTGTTGCTATAACACTTCCAATTTGTAAAAATTTAGACGTCGATAGATGGAAATTTGTATTTGATATTGGCGGTTCCGCCGATCCCAGTGGCCGCGCGGTCTAAGGCGTGGGTCTGCGGCCGAGCGCTTGCTGCCATCGTGGTTTCGAATCCCACCGGGGGCATGGATGTTTGTCTCTTGTGAGTATTTGTGTTATAAGGTAGAGGTCTCTGCGACGGGCCGATCCCTCGTCCAGAGGAGTCCTACTGACTGTGGTGTGTGTATGAGTGTGATAAAGTGAAAATAAACAACTGTGACACCTACTGTGAATAGGTAGAAGAGGGAAGGACTACAAAACGAATTATTGGCGGTTCCATTACGTTTTTCTGTTATAATTTGATGTGTGTCGGAGGTGGATAAAGGGTTTTAAGGTCTCTGAACTTAATTGCAAACCTGTAATGATTTTGTACTGTAATTTCAATGTCTTCACTGACACAACTGACGGTTTTTAAATATGTAAACCTTTGAAGATGCAGGCAAGTAATACTGTTTGCCATTTGACTCCAGACTTGTATCTCCACAACACTACTCTGAGAACGTAGATCAAAAGAGGTCTGACGCTCTCAGAGTAGTGATCCTGGAAATTCAAGTTTTACTTTAATTGCTCAGAAGGCGTTTTAACCATTTATAATTGCTACATTTGCCACAGTGGTTGAGTAACTTCAGATGAGGCTGTGTTGAAATTAAGTGCGAGTTAATGTTCTTTTAAATTGCATTTGATCTCCTTAATATCCACTTGTCGTAGACGCATGCGCTCTTGCTGCTACTGTCTGCCTAATTATACCGTGGTCATAGCTTGAACCAGCTTTGATGCCAACCTTGGCTTAGGCGTCTACGTCCACAAACCTTCATCATATTACTGCCACAATATTCCCTGCAGAAAAGAGGGTCATGCAGCTTTTGAATAGGTGAAGGTTATGTTTAGCGTGTGATCGGACCCATCCATCAGTTTCCTCGGAGGGGAGTGGAAGCGGAAGAGAGATACAGCGTAAACAGTGATAACGGTCATGTGAAAGCAAAAGAGAGGCAATTATGTGATGCAAAAATGTTTTATTTTAAACCCATAAATCGGGTGAAGGAATTATAGTTAATGGGTTTGCCCTGCATGTACTTGAAAAAGAAAGTAGAGGAGTGGCATTCCACACAAACAGGGGCCACGTATACAGGGCCATGCAATTAAGCTAAGTCAAAATTTGACATTTTGTAAAGATTCCGTTGTATATTTCGAATGAAGATTAGAGGGAGAGTTATTAAACATTTCACGAATAAAACAACTGGAATATATACAAATACAGTGAATGTAGAGTAAGTGTAATCGAAATAAGTAAATATACTGAAGAACCCAGTGTCCTGGAATGTGAGGTAGCATCGTGTTATAGAAGTGTCATTAAATTTTTGGAGTACGACACGGTGTCACATTCGAGACGGCAATGTTGTTCATAGTCACTGCTACAAGATCTGAAATATCACGCGCAATATTATATTTGAAACTGCTACTAATTAATTCTAGTAATTAATATCTAAGCGTTAATGGACTCTCTAAAAAGATAATCACTTCTGAGCTTTTATTTTCACAAGCTGGGAAATGTAAATGTGGCATGAGGTTTGTGGCGTGTTTTAATTCATTCTGAAACCGTAATTGTTACCGAAATATGTTCGTTTTATTTCGTTTCTTTTCGTAGTCCTTGCCTCTTATACCTACTCACAGTAAGTGTCAAGGTTTTTTTTATTTTCACTTGATCACACTCAGACAAACATCACAGTCGGTAGGACTCCTCTGGACGAGGGATCGACCCGTCGCAGAGACCTTTACCTGACAACACAAACACTGTGCAAAACAAACATCCATGCCCTCGGTGGAATTCGAACCCACGATCCCAGCAAGCGCTCGGCCGCAGACCTACGCCTCAGACCGCGCGGCCACTGGGAACCGAAATATGTACGAGTATATTGCACATAAAATTTATGTTGAAGTTTTCTGCTGGCTAATTCTCTTCGGAAAAATTGTCGTCCGGGTCGTCGGTGCTCGTATTTGGCGAGTTGTGCGCAGAACTAACTAACTAATGCCATGGAGCAGAGTCCTCCTTGAGAAGCAAACAGGTCCTCACCTAGTCAAGAAATTCCCCGCATTTTATGGAACACGAAGGCTCGTTACCGCATTTACAAGAGCCCGCCACCTGTCCCTATCTTGAGCCAGCTCAATCCAGTCCATGACCCCATCCCACTCCTTGAATATCCATTTTAATATTATCCTCCCATCTATGCCTGGGTCTCTCACGTGGTCTCCTTCCCGTTGCGCGCAGGAACGGATGTAAAACCTGCGCTAATTTCCGATATTAACAAAAATTGAGATGTAACGTATTTTGTATTATTCATACCATGTGTATTCTTACAATCACTGGATCCAGCAAAGTATGAAGTTATTGTTTCCAGATATAGTGATTGTGTCAGTGTATTTTAGTTAAACTCTTCAGTATCCAATTTGACAAAGATTCGTTCATCTGTTCTCAAGAACTTATTTGCTTGCGGACAGACGGACATGGTGATGCTAATAATAGAATTTTTGCAACCTACTGTTGCGAAAGCGCCAAGACTCTGTCTTCGGACAAAATGTGGAAAAGTAATTCTTCGTGGGGCTTCGAATATTATGTAGCAGCGTGGCGGTTACGTAAAATTTATTTTTATCTTCCCCTGTGTTAGCGATAACTAACGAAATACTGGAGTCAGGTAGGCTTGGTAAACTTGTGTGTGAAGACAGGACATAAAACGGAAAATATTAATATGACAAATTAGAGAAATATATGGGAATGTTTATTGGATTTAACGTTTTTAGATTACTTACCAAGTACCAGATTTTTTTAACAAGGTAAAGAACTTCCATAAAAGTAGGGAGTTTGTTGACTTGCTCAATAATTATAACTTCAAGGCATACCCTGTAAAATTGCTCCTCTTGCAGGGCAATAATTGCGTTCTTGTGAGACCGCGTTATGGAAAATTGCGTAATAAAAATAGAGTCAGATTAGAAAATATTTGGATCGTCATACAAACTTATATCTTCACACTGCTCGATGAAATCGCGTAACAGCCAAAACGCGTGTACGAAAATTCGCGTTATTCAAATAACATTCACCTATTTATCACTGGCTTAATAGCCAATTCACGTTAACGAAACACGCGTAGTAGCAGAACTGACTGTAGTATGAAATTAGTCAATTTTTGCTGTACAACGTACGTAATTAAGTAAAATGAATACCACTCAGAACGGCTACCCATTTTGCTCTACAGGGATAAGTAAAGTGGCATTTAGGGTGAGCGATTGGCTTTCGCGAAATGTAATGTCAGTTGAACTGCTTCATTGGAGTGAAATGGCCCGATGGTGAAACAGTGGAACTTAGGGCGTCTGTTATTAGTGGTGGTGAACACGTGTGTCGGACAAGTTGCTGCACCAGTGGGAAGGGGGTGGGGGGTCGAGATTGGTCAGAGAAGTGTGTTTGTTAGCAGCCGTGCTGGTGAGTATTCCATCTGTCCTCTGCACGGGGTCATGGGCTGTTGTCTCACTGCTGATCTAAAGGCTAGAGCTTATGTGCTGCCAACAGTCGGTTGAATCACGTGACCAACCGTTGCGCAGTGCGTGATTTCAGGCTCCTGCAGCCATGTAGATGAGATCTGCGTTCTTCTGGGATATTACACAGCGTAGAGTGATAATTGTGTACCGACGTTTCGGGACAACCTGTCAGTCCCACCTTGAAGGGTCAAGAAGTCCAAGATCTTAAAGGTGAGACCGATAGGTTGTCCCGAAACGTCAGTAGAAAATAACAACTATACGTTGCGTAATATCCAAGGAGAGCGCAGATCTCAACCATTGTGCAATATCAAGAGTACAGTCTGGTCGGTTGTGACACCGTGTAGTCATGTCTGTTGTGACACCGTGTAGTCATGTCTGTTGTGACACCGTGTAGTCATGTCTGTTGTGACACCGTGTAGTCATGTCTGTTGTGACACCGTGTAGTCTTGTCTGTTGTGACACCGTGTAGTCTTGTCTGTTGTGACACCGTGTAGTCTTGTCTGTTGTGACACCGTGTAGTCATGTCGGTTGTGACACCGTGTAGTCTTGTCTGTTGTGACACCGTGTAGTCTTGTCTGTTGTGACACCGTGTAGTCTTGTCTGTTGTGACACCGTGTAGTCATGTCGGTTGTGACACTGTGTAGTCTTGTCTGTTGTGACACACTGTAGTTTTGTCAGTTTTTACACCATGTATTCTTCGGGGTCAAAGTGTAGGTCGAGTACGAAAATGGAGCCGCTTTAATTGTTGGGCTTCTAATAAATCTAGGGCATGGACAGTGTCAAAAAAATGAGTCAGATTTTTGAAAATGATGGCAGCTTGTTTCTCCGAAGCTGTAGTAGCCACCGATAAAAGAAGCAGGGGTCACACCCCAAAAGACCATAATCTGAATGCACACCACCGTGGAAACCTCAGATCTCATTTTATGAAACTTTACCTGAAGAATTTAAATGCGTTCTTTGTACAAAGTACATTACATGAATACATAATGAGGAGGTTGCGCCCCCCTGTCTGTCCGCTTTCTGCATATTGTTCTCCAAATGTGCTGTAAAGATTTCGAGGGATGTTTGTGTAGTGGCTTGAAGGAAGATTTGTCTGGTTCATTTAATTTAAGTTTGGTTTCAACCGCTCATCGCACTTGGATTTCGGATTTAACTTCATAGTATTCCAATGAAGGTTATTACTAATTAGCTGACTAATTAAGCAGCTAACTCCATGTAGTAGTCATTCTTTAGAAGCTGATAATCACTGATCTACTAAAAAAATTATCGCATTTTACGCAACCCGAAGAATCATGATCGTGTTTACAAGACCCGGTCTCATGTCCCTGACATGAACGAAATGAATCCAGTTTACGCCTTCAAATCCCAGTTCAACCAGCGTGTGCCACGCACATGTGTTGATTGTTTTTTCTCACTTAATTGCCAAGCCTGGACTCGAACCAAATCTCCGAGGTAATGTCGGCTTGCAGTTAAAATATGAACTTCGAAAATGTACTCATAATGCTACTTTTGTGTAATTATCTCGAAGACCTAGCATTTAAAGTAAGCTCACCCTATAACATGGCCATGAAGGCACAGGGGTGGAGTAGAATATAGCTCCATTGTTTCTTTAACCTCGGTGGTAGGTCGGGGTGAGTGGTCAACGCCACGCCCCGCCGATTTTTCCCTGAGAAAGACTCGATACTCCTTTATACAGGATTTCGGGTGAGCCCCAGGGTGGGTCTTGAATGGTTAGGGAGATCTCACCCCATAATGTTTTCGAACCCTAAACCGTCCAGCCCGTACAATTTGCTATCCCGGCCCCCACACAGTACGGCTTACGGAAGTAACATGAGAAGCACAAAATGCGCCTAAAATGAGGACAGATGCTCATGCACCTGGCGATAAAAGATTTCAGAATTTCAACAGCGGAACGTGTTTGTTTGTGTGGGGTTTGGAAAAGCTAAAACAATGCGAAGTTTCATACTAGAGCAGAAGAAGAACGAAAACTGTCCGTGATTTCAGGCTTCCGCTGCGATGCAGATAAGATCTGCGTTCTTCTGAGATATTACGCAGAGTAGAGTGGTAATTCTGTACCGACTTACCGGTTCCATCTTCAATAGTCAAGAATTCTTCTCGACCCTTGAAGGTGGGACCGATAGGTTTTCCCGAAACGTCGGTAAAGGGTTACCTCTCGACGCTGCGTAATATCCCAGAAGATCACAGATCTCGCTAAAACTGTAGTTACGTAGTTAAAGAAATGGCAGAATGGCAGAAGTTCCGCTCTGTTAGTGCGAACTATTTACCGAGATGGTTATGCTTACAGTTCCATCCCTAAATTAATTATTATTACCCTATACTGTAGTAAAAGACCGATCCCAGTGGCCGCGCGGTCTAAGGCTTAGGTCTGTGGCCGAACGCTTGCTGGGATCGTGGGTTCGAATCCCACCGTGGCATGCATGTTTGTCTCTTGTGAGTGTTTGTGTTGTCAGGTAGAGGTCTCTGCGACGGGCCGATCCCTCGTCCAGACTAATCCTGCCCACTGTGGTGTGTGTCTGAGTGTGACAAAGTGAAAATAAACAACCTCGACACCTGCTGTGAGTAGGTAGAAGAGGGAAGGACTACGAAACGAAACTCTAGTAAAAGTCGAAGAAGATGACAGCCCTGACTGCTGGCTGCTCGTCACATCGTGATAGCTATATACAGTAATCAGCGTCATTCATTTTTCGCTGTCGGCAGTGTACTGTTTCTCACTTGGTTTTCTTGTGCTAAAGTAAGGGTTTTTGTGCGACTGAAGTGTCCCGAATGTTCACTACCTGTTAATAACATCTTACTGTGTATTTGTACACGTCGGGAAATGTACGCATATCGTAACAGTTACGGCGCTTTCGCTGTGTTATTATCTCTATGCTTTCAATTAGGTAATGCAAACTGTTGATGCTGTCTCAGAAACGTAGAACTAATTTCACCCTGTTGATCGGACAGCTGCATCGTTTCTCTCTTTTGAGCGCTCCTCAGGGAACGTTTTTCTCGATCATTTTCGACCCTCACCCCGTGCCTGAATTAATGACGGATTGCTCTTTACCCTGATTATCTCTTGACATTCTGAGGAATAAAGTACCCCCTCCCCTCCGCCGCACATACACTCACGATGCATATAAAGGTTATGCAGAATGACGTAAACCGTGCTGTCTGATGCAACGCAATATTCACGATACCTGCCATGGGTTTTTATGTGTGTAGAAAAATTCCTTCTAATACTCGTATAATATATTTCTATTTTACACAAAAAAAGACAAATATTTATTAAGTTTACACGTATACCAGCAGTGAAACAGTTTTATCGCACGTCAGATGCGTGTTTGTACATTTTTTTTAATTATGGCTAAAAATAAGTATAATTTTGTATGTGTGTATGTGTAATTGTAATTATTGTCGTATGTACACACATATTATAAACTGACTTACCAAATTTTTTTCATGTAATGTACCAATTAAATGCACTTACAATATATGATACAACAGTCACTTTACTCCGACATGTTTCGGCACAACAGTGCCATCTTCGGGGAGTGCATGCCTTCTGTACACAGTAAACACCTTTTCTTGCAGGAACACGGTCCGCACTGTACCAGGGACTACAGTAAATGTCTGAATATGTGTTGCCACAACTCAGAGTATTATCGCTAATTATAATTTAATATTTTATGTTCAAATATTTTGTAATATGATTCATAGGTAATGTCTACAACACATTAAAATATTCTTCATATTGTACATACCGATGCGAGACAGGTTATAACAAAGTGAAATGAGGCAACAGTCTTCGCAACTAGTAGAATATATTATAAACTTATTGTAAAATTCATACATTTTATCCACATTCAAACTGGCATTAGCAACAGAATGTACTGAACGTTATGAAATTCATAGATGTAATCCATTTTACTATAAATGGTTTTAAGCTTGATATGTTCTCCCTAAATATGGTGCTGTCATGCTGAAACATGTCGGAGTAAAGTGACTGTAATATCATGTATTGTCAGTGCATTTAGCTGGTACGTTAAATGAAAATATTGATTCAAAGTGCACAAAATAAGTAACTTTAAAATTGACATATCGATTGTTTCTACGCCTAGGAACCATGATGTTTAAGATGCATACAGGTAGAAGTAAAGCTGTGCATGCGAATAACCTCTGTAGTGGGTTTAGGTGAGCGTACAGGTTCATCGTCCGGTCCTTCTAAGGCCACAGTATCCGCCTTACGGGAGACTGGAAGGGTGGTGTGGTTGTTGTGGCAAAGAGAATGTAATCCTGCCCTTGCTGGAAATGGAACTCGTAGCCTATTACATCCGAGCCTTCTTGGGTCTCTGTACGGTGGAATAGCGGATTTTAGTGCTTAGTAATATCTTTATATTTCTTGATATATAAATGTGTCGCTAAAATGAATGTGCGTGTTATGTCACACGTTTCGTAAGGAAAACATTTGTGGTGGCACCACCTTTAGGTTGCAGTACCCCGTAAGAGTTACTAAATCAACTGAATTGCTTTATTTTAACGTGCTTTTGCCATCATGCCACACCTCCTTACCGTTTTTGCTTTCCGATTCTGTGCTACCAACAATAGCAGTATAGTGCCCGTGGACGCTGCTGAGTTGCGAGTGAAATTAGTGACGAGGAATTTAAGATTCTGACATTTTTTTTGGTAATAAACGTCGTAGAAGTATGCAAATTTTGTTAGGGAAATTTATGCGAAGTAATATGGCGGCCGCGCTAAATAATAAGCCCGTATTTAGCTTTTGGTTTGGTGGCAGTGACAGGTGGCACATGGACACAATATTTTCCTTGATCGTAACTTAGGAACATTGCTTCCGTGTCGACGTTCAGTGTGTAATAAACACATTTATTAACTGTGTATATTACAGTGAAATGCCGCGTGTAGCATTGCAACCCTCTTGCATTAAGGCAACGAATGCGAGTTGTCGGGAAATTATTTTCAAATGTGAAAAATCTCTTCCCGAAATGTTGTTTTGACGACACGTTCTCGTACAGTGCACACAAACTAGCCCAGTACTTCCTGTTTGAATAATGCCCTTTGGTCACATACTAAATTTCACTAACAGCTGTGCAGGAGAAACTGCTTACAGGACCTGATGACTGAGTCTCAAAATGCTACGAAAGGTTCTTATCATTTCATTACAAAGTGACATTTATTATACCATGAAAACAGCCTCAACAGAATATAAGTTTCATCATCATTACACAAAATGTGAACAAAAAAGCTGAAATTAATATAATGAAACTTGGGTTCATACATACTGCCTACGGACATTTACGCCAGACGAAAAGGTTTCTTTATAAAGAGAAGGCAGGACTTGGTTCAATTACGAAAGCAGACGTGGTTCAAATTATTTGTTTCCTACAACATTTCACAGAAGTATACACGAGCAGTACTTTCTTAAGTATCCTTTCTGTTTAAATTAAAATCAGAGATCAAAGCAGAAATCATAAGCCTCTGGATGAATACAAGATAGAGTGGGAGAACAGTCAAAACCAGGCTTGTTTCGTTTGAAGCATTAATCAGTTAGAATTAATCCCACGAACTTAAATCCTAGAATGTTCTGAAACATCTGTGGCAAAGTTTTCACTAAGTTTCACATAATAATACTAATTTTATTTCTTAGTTGCTTTGTGCCTAGATTCTCTTTCGTTGAAAACCACATCAGTGAAACCGTAAAAATTAAAATATTCGCAGAATGGCGCAGGCACGTTGTTTCAGCAGAAAGCAGCGATCAGTGTTAAACATTAAACCCCGTTAACACAAATTCATTTGTGGTCGCGCAGTCTAAGGCGTGGATCTACGACCGCTAGCTTGGTGGGAATGTGGGTTTTCATCCTGCCGGTACATGGATATCTGTCTGTTTTGAGTGTTGTGTGTTGTCAGGCAGAGGTCTCTCCGACGGGCCAATCACTCGTCCAGGGGAGCCCTACCGAGTGTGGTGTGCGTAACTGGTTGTGACCATGAAATCTCGACAATGACGAGGCCTAGGGCCACTAGAGCTGTCCAGCCATGAGACAAGACAAATTCATTTAAACTACACGCGCACGTATGTGTATGTATATTCAGTTACCACCTTGGAGAGCGGAAATTTCGTCTTCGTTGTAAATATCAGTTAGTTATTGCTGTTTAGATAGAAAGCACTCTTTATTCTGAGACTCTTATGCAACCAATAATACGCTATGTAGGTAAAATGCAGGATATTTAAATACTACATCAGGCGGCAGTTCTAATTACCAGTGGGCGTTCAGCAGTTAAAGCACAGTGGTTAGTCTGTGTACAGAACAACTGCAGAAGCATTTAAAAACTGCCGGTTTGCCAACAGAGTGTAATTTTGTTTCAGGTTTGAGTCTCACAACACAAACCAGTTATTTCCCTAAACAACACTCTCCGGTTGGCCTTTTTTAATGGCGATGCTGTGTGTACACCGTGTTGAGCAATGGAAACACAGCTACTGACAATAGCCACGCATCCTAAGGCGTGTACTGTTTTCTTCCACGTGGACACTATCATGGGTTACAATCCCACTCGAGGCGTGGATGTATTTATGTGTTTTTTCATCCTGTGTAAGTAGAGGCATCGCGACGGGAAGAACCCCCTGCCAAGGCGTCCTACGCAATGTTTAGTCGGATTATTCATAAGCTCTGAAAACGGAAGGCCTTATGTAGATAGAATTGAAAGAGAAATATTCGCCACTTTGTGCTGGGCTTACAAATGTCTCGTGTAATTGTTGTCTGCGTGGGTTGCATAAGAGTGGGCGTGTATTTGAATTTTGTATGAATGTTCGTCTCTGCGTCTGTGATGCACGTTGAGCCATGTGGATTGTTCTTAATGAAACGCAGTGTTAAGAGCCTTATCGCTGTGAGACACACCGGTGCCAAATTTCGTATGTCCCTCTCTCCATCAACGGAAAGAATACAGAATTTAAAGCGGAAGAAAATTCAGCAGCATGCAATCAAAATCCCCGTACTTAATACTAGGCGTCCCGTTGTGCTACCTTGCAGATAAGTTGGTACTTATTTTACCATCAACACAACTTTATTGGTGGTACGTTTATCTATCTATCTTCGACCAAGCTTGGTCATATTCTGATCGACCAGTAATATAAAATGTATTAGGCTATGTTACAAATATATAAAAAATATTTAGCCTTATCAACTGATTTCGATCTCATTCTTACAATTTAAAATTAAAAAATGTATTTTAAGAAGCTAGATTAATGTACTACCAGTAAGTTTGTGTTGAGGGTGATTAAGCACCAGTTTACCAAAAGGTAAAGGTATTTTTTAAAATGTACAAGATTCCGTGGCCATTGTTACTGTAACGCGCAAATATTTGTAAGATTTTCTGGGGAAATGGGGTGACTTCAAACTTCCAAGCGTTCTTTACGAAATAAAGAAAGGACACCTTATGTGGAAACCACGTCCTCCGACCGTCCGTCCGTCATCTATCATTTGCGGCTAAGCCCTTTTTCAGATTTACATGACGTGCGGTATAAGAGTTGTTTACAAGCATTTCTCGAATGGGGTTTGTATTCGTGACAGTTGTCTGAGTGAAAGTCACTTTGCTTGGGGCGTAAATGAATTTAGAACTACAATTGTCCTTTCCATATTTCGTGACCGTTTTTGGTGCAATGCAGTATAGATCTTCGTGCATCTCGAACAGTTGCAAGTTTCATGAGGTTCAGTGCAGACACTCGCCGACTCACGCAATTTAAAACTTATGCAATTTAAGACGTACGCAATTTGAAAAGTGGTAAAAATTGAAATAATAACATTTTCTCAAAGGTGCGCCATACTTTTTCTTGCGGGAATGGAAGCGCAATAAGACGAAGATGGCGGAAGAATACTGCTTTATAAATGTGGCGGGGCGATCATGATGCGGCCAATCAGTTTCCAGCGGGTTGGAGTTTGGATTTCAGTTGGCCTCCCGTGTATGCACGTACATAGTTGGCCATACACACACACACACACACACACACACACACACACACTCAATTCAGACGCGCGAAATCCAACTTTCGCTGGACCTTCCGGAAAGTAAGTGTTGCATAAGTCGGGGAATGGCAATATAGTGATCACAATGCGTTATTTGAGGACGTAGATGAAATTTTGTGAAGAACTCTTTTCCTTAAAATTTCTTCTCGAAGTGGAGTAGACCGAGTTAAATAGATTCTGTCGATAGGAATCCACTCTTTTTTTCCCCATGGCGCAGCAGCCCCCAGTGGGCCAGGGCCTCCTCATTATCGAGGCTTCAGGATTAGACTCAGGCACACCACACTCGGTAGGACTCGTCAGGACGAGCGGTCAGCTCGACGCAGAGACCTTTACCTGACAACACACAACACTGACTAGAGACAGACAGCCATACCCCCCTCTCCCCACCTGCGCGGGATTCGAACCCGCTATCTCAGCAAGCGAGCGATCGCAGACTCACGCCTTAGACAGCACAGCCATTGGGAACGGCTGGGAATCACCTCAGTCCGTAATAGTTGACTAAGATGAAGATTAGAGCAGCTTTATGCGTTTGAATTAAGATCGTGCCCTTTCTAGGCTATTGCCGCACCCAGTTAACAAAGTCACGAACTAAAGCAGACGAAATCTGCTGCTGTGGCTTACACCTTTATAAACGTTTCATTTACCAACTGAAAATGACGTCGTTTGATGTACTTTGTGCAGAGAGACAGTTTTTGTCAATGTAACGCCTGTTATGCCCTCAATGAACACAAGATGTCACCACACAAATTTACCCCCAACTTGGAAGACAGATATTTTCATAGGATGTAACAAACTTATTTCATTAAAAATTGCATAGAGGGAGAGTTTACTCATATCCTTTTCTAGAACCAGAATTATATTAACCTTGACAGAAGAAAATGCTATTTTAAACTGAATATCTGTGCTCTCAGAGGGATATTCTGCTACAGGATATTGGTAACCAGTAATAATTTTATGCTTTATTATGCAAAGTTATGTGAGATGGACTTCCATCCAAATAGCACATTTATCAATATATTGTGTTGTCGTGCTGACATATTGAACAAATGATGCTTTGTGTTCTGATGATTGATTTATTGAACACGACACAAAAGCCCGGGTTCGAGTCCCCGGTCACCTGCCTGTTACTAGTACCGAGTCAATTAGGACATTAATCCTATGCAACAAAGCTATTCTTTGTTTTATTTCTATTTGGAGTTTTCCCTCCACTGTCAGCCAATTAACAATTCATTAGGGCATGAGTGCATTGCTGAGCGTATGACTTCGGGTGCTGATTGCGTGCACTTCCCATGTCATGGCTTAATGTGTTAAATGATGCCGAAGCGAGTGGTGCTAAATTCAGGGATATAAACAGTACAGCTGCCTTGTGTAGACTGGGCCTGACAACTGGAAAATGTTACTACAAAATCGGAAATATGAACGCTTATAACTGCATGGAGCAGCGTTCTTCCTGATGAGCTAATAGACTCAGATAGTCAATAAATTTCTATCCATCTATGGAAGTCGAAGGTATTAGCCTATTACCGTGTTTACAAGATCTCGCCAGATGAATTCAATGCATATTCAAAAAACCAGTGGGTAAGTCATGTACGGAGTGTGGGCAACATGAAAATGTATACGAAACGTAGTCGGAAAACATGAAGTAAATGGACCACTTAAGAGCAAGCAAGAACATAACACTAAGCGTTTCTTTTAACCTTTTAAAGCCTAGCGGTAACTTTACGTACCACCAGGTTTAACATTAAAAAATTCTACGTGGTGCCCACATTGCGTTTATGTGTTTTGTACGGATCTCAGAACAAACAGCAACTTTTGCCTTATAAAACATTAAGAGATTGGTTCTTATAACCGAAGTGGAGAGTGTTTACAGCGCGGTACGCACTGAGTCCTTATATAAAACAGATACGCTTCGTCTTTAAAGGGTTAATTGCATGCATTGTGAGATGTGTTAAGGTTTTAAAAGTTAGAATTATTGCATATATCTATGGAAAATATTAAAGGTTATTAGAATTTTTTAAGATATAATGTTATACGGAATGGCAAGATGTGATCTTCACAGCTTTGCATATAATGAGAACGTTTTGAGACGCACGGAAGAAGAGTCATATTGCAAGTAGCTTTCAAGGCGTGTAATATTAACGAAATAAAGGGGACGCATATACGCCTCCTCCACAAATTTTTTCATCCACAAGAGAAACTAATTTGATCCCAGAATACAACATTTCGTCTATAAATGTGTCAAGTTGTTTCTAAAGATGAACATGTCACAAAAAGAACTATATGTCACTCTTTCACGTCGTTTACCGAATTCAAATTTCTTGTCTAGATACAGACGTAGGGAGCGCGCCCTCGGGCGGGATTGTCGGGCGCTCCTTCTGTTAAGTCAGGCCGACCTGTAAGACACAAGTTCTCTTTACAGAGCGCTGTGTTGAGCGCTCACTTTATGAGGCCATAGAATGAATGCGAGTAGCTTGCAGGTGCCACTTGCAGGTTCCAGCTTTCAGTACGTAGAAGCACAATCGGGTCTGTAGTATAGGCCTACAGAAAGGTGCCGCACCGACAACGGTAGCGTGCACACCCCCTCGCACACCCGCCCTAACCCACCGAACACCACTTTTCATCTTCCTGGTGAACTTTATTTAAAAATCATTGAAGCGTTGCGAATTAGTGCGCTATTATGAATACAGAGTGTGGGACAAAGTGTTTCCAGCATCGCAGTGTGCATAATAAAATAGTACAAAGCAAACGAGATACTTTAATATGGTGCATGAAAACTTACAAGTAACTGCTTGGTAATGCACCGTCTCTTACTACGTACCGTTAATTATCTCCTCTACGTATTGGCCATACATTCAGTAAATATGCTGTATTACGGACCTATAAGAAGTTATAAATTTAATGTGTTCCATGTCCGTGCACTATATTATACAAAAACACTAATCACCAATGAATGCACAAAGAGAGTTTTATCATCAATTGTAACACACTGCTACATGTTTCGACCCTGCTGGGTCTTTTCAGGGAGAACTTTTTTGTTATCGTTACACTAAGGTTGCACTTTATAGTTGAGTGAGAATGTGCTGTTGACTGTGTACTGCGTTGTTTTTGGAGGCGTGAACTCTCTGCGGTCCCGGCCTGCAGGACGGGACTGCAGTACACAGTACACAGTCAACAGCACATTCTCACTCAACTGTAAAGTGCAACCTTAGTGTAACGATAACAAAAAGTTCTCCCTGAAGATGACCCAGCAGGGTCGAAACATGTAGGAGTGTGTTACAATTGATGATAAAACTCTCTTTGTGCATTTGTTAGTGATTAGTGTTTCAGTAAGTTATAGCTTTAGCATCATGAGTGGTATGGTTTACTTGGAGAAAAATTCTGGCAAAGAAATGGCGATTTTTCAGTTTCATTATAACATGAGGGAAGTAGACTACTACATGTACGCGAAATCGTCCAGTATCTAGAAATTTCTTCCTGTAGACTAAAGACTCCAGCTGTCACTATGTCGCAGAAAGGAGGCGGACACGTTTTCGTTTTGTATATTGTCATAATGTGTATCTGTTGGCACACATTAATTAGTAAATTGTAATGCCGATCAGAATATATGTTGACGAACATGCTAATTGTAATTATACGTTTGGTGTACACGATTCTTCCCAGCTCATTGTGTTGTTTTATATACAGGATCACGAATAAAAGGGCCTTTGATTATACTGTTTTAAATCAAGCAATTGTTTTAATAAGCTGCGTAATTACAAAACGCATTAAATAGTTATTACATGTTCATTTGCATAGTTACGTAATTGTGACATGGACTATTTGATGTGAATCATTGTATTGATTTTAACAGCATTTTTACCTGAGTGAATACCTGGGCTTCGAAACCGTGCGCATCAGTGTCGAAGACAACTAAGAGGTCGAACTTCGGGGCAAAATTAATAAAGCGTGAAAAATTAAGAATTGCGGAAAGGTGGATGTACTCCGGTTGGGAGTACCTGGAGTTCATAAGTGCTTACTGTACAATATTGCTTCACTTCCATTTTCTTCGTAGATATTTATTTAATCTTAATTACTTTCGCAGACTTATTTCCTATATGTTACAAAAGATTAGAATTTGAATTCTGTAGGGTTCTAACAAATGTATTTCTATATCAAACATAGGCCGACTTAGCTGATGGACTTTTCCATTGTCCAACGTTTAAATAATACAAAATAGTAAACACAACATTTCAGAAGCTGGGTGTGTTCCCGTCCTCAAGTATGCAGGTGGGGAGGCAGCTACTGAATTGTGTATATTATACCGAGCTAGTCTATATTTTTGGGCTTTCGTTTTACGTTTTATCATCCTGTATAGGCCGAAGTGAAAATGGGGTTTAAAAGGACAGACATCTTACAAAGTTTTAAGCAGTGGATATGAAATATTTAAGAAGTGACAAAAGATATGGCATATTTCAAACTTTTGGGAACGACGGTAAGAAAAGAAATATATTTTCAAAATTAATGGCCTATTATATTTGCCGAATGCTTGATGTTATTTTGTTTAGAATCTTTTATCTTCTCGTCTCCCTTATACAAAATTAAACATTAATATTATTTTGTCCGTTGTATTGTGGGGGTTTCAGAATGGTTCGTCACATTAAGGATAGACCACAGACTGATCATGTTTGATAACAGCAGCTAAAGAGGATGTTTGACTGTAATAAAGGAAGCAGCCGGAAGCTGGATACAATGTAGAAAAAGGACGAGGTACTTTGTATTCATAATTCATACTTTCAAAGAAATAGGTTAGGAATTATGACGTCAAGAATATGTTAATGAAAGAGACAAATAGTACGCACGTGTAAGGACAAGAAATGCATATAAAATTTTACTTGGGAAACCTGATGAAAGATGAAGTTGTACATGGAACAGTGGCTTAAAATTGATCTTAAAGAAATATGATACGGATCTGTGAATTTAGTTGAACTGGTTGAGAATTGGGTCAGTGTCAATCTCTTTAATGCATGTTGCTGAGCCATTTGTGTGTGTGGGCCTTACGATGGGTCAGGTATGTGTTATTAAAGTAAAATTAAAATTGTTAAACGTTTTTAAAAAAACGATTGAAGGCGAAAAACTAACAATTAGGGAAGGAAGGGAAAAGGAAAGAAAGAGCACGAAGACTTAGAACGCTGTTGCACAAACAGAACGCTACGTTTAGCCGGAAATTTCAGCCGGATGGATCGTAAACCTACTAAGTACTCACAGGTAATTGTTTCCAATCAATCCAATCTATTCCGAGGGAGCAGCTATTACCGGTCCCTCGCAGCAATGTAACGCGTTTGTCGCGCGCGTTGTTTATGAGGGTATACATACACTGCCCTTGGGTAGATCACGCTGCAGAGATGGCCATATTGAATAGGGAAACACAGGGAAAGAGCCTGCTATACAGCGTGCTGGTTACGTGTCGTAATAAGATACCTGATCTATTGTTTGCTTAAATGCTTTAACTGCGAGCTTACTCTAAATATATACTACCTGACAAACGTCTAAAAAATCCTGCATTTCGCATGCATATTATACAAACATATTCTTACTTAATTTGAATTGACCTATAAGTTTTCATATTTTTCTTCTCTTTTTGATGAAGCGGTTTAGTGTTTATTCCTGTTTCACCCCTTCTACCGCGTTTTAAATTGATTTGTTAGAAATGAGCAGTGCTTCGAGTTCGCGGGGGGGGGGGGGGGTGGGGGGGGTTGTGGGGTGGTTTGTGGTCTTAAATTTGGCTCATAGATAGGCTATGCTGCCTGATACTGTCATGACTTTTCCCTCTCCAAGTGCGCAAATTGAAGGGCTGTGTTCTGTGCTGGGCCATGACAGTCTCTTGCTATCCGATCGTTCAACACCTTATAGTCGTACCAGCTGGAAGCAGTTAAATATACTACCTATAAAGAAAATAAATAGGCGAAGCAGGTACTAGAATGTCGTTACATAGAACAGCATACATGTTCGTCTGAAGGTTAATTAGGAATATATGGAGGTTTTATTTTATATGTAACTTGTTACAATACATATTTTCGATCAAAATTCGTTTATTGTAATTATATGTATATATATATATATATATTGTTCTGTAACAGTGGTGTGTGTAACGATGCATTTTAATATTTAGTATGTAGAGCTGATAACCTTTCATGTAAACTTCGCTTACATTAGTAGCAGGGCCGGCCCGGGCAGGCTAATAATTTGGCGCCCCTTAAAATCAATTTTCTTGAGACTTTTTTTCGGCATTGGACAGGGCTGGCGAACCGTTTTGAGGGCGCGTGTCCAAAGTGCTTATAATTTTATGAGAAAGTCTCCCGCGCGTGAAAACTTGAGCCTACTAGGACCGAATTTCCGATTATTCCAGTGACGTCTTAGCGCCCCTGGGCAGCTGACCAGCTGGTCAGACCTTAGTCCGGCGCGGATAACTAGTACGGTACAAAGGACTCTAAATTTGGTGAAGTTATATTTCACGTAGAAAGACTGTAATAAATTCAATCGAAATTCTCTAAGTGCTAGTGATGTTTCATCGCTGTCAGAGGTTGGTGTTTGGTCTTCCAGTTAGCGGTGGAGTTACATGGCCGAGGAAGTTGGGCCAAGCGGTAAACATAATTGGGCGCCGGAAGACCGTCTATCACTAAAGGCTTTGCCTGGTTTTCATCAGTTCCTCCATACTTATACTGGTGTATTACCTGATGACGTACCAAGTCCTATTCCTGTCATGTCATTCCCACCTCATCATTGGTCATTCATGTACAATTTTTCGACGATATTTAGTCCGAATAGCTGACAGCGTCGTTAAGTGAACAACAAATCACGATACGGCAGTAAAATTTAGTACCTTTATACTGTATGTTTTTGTGTGTCGATGTGTCACTTTACACCTCCAGGTTTGGTATGTGACAAGCCTGCCCTCTACTCGTCTTGGTATGGTAAATTTATAATTCGTAAATTTTAATGGAAATCTTCCGACACGATGTTGAGATGTTCGTGGTTGACAGTGTGTAACGGATCAGAACTGCGCTGGAGGGCTGGTAACCCTTGCAGGTAGCTAGCGGAGCGTGCCTGACGTTTTACAGAACGCCAGGCCAGTCCGCAAGGTGTTTTTGGCGCTTGTATATCTTGGAATTCTGTTAGTATCTGAAATTGTATGGAGTCGAGAACAGAACGATCGTTGAGTGATGAATTAGAGAGGATTCGAAAGGAAGCGGATGTAGCCTAGTTGACTTACTGCAGTAAAAGCTGCGACATCCGGCACCTGCTGGATCAAAGGTTTGCCGGATATCCTAATTCTTTTTACACATTAAAACGTTATACCTAATGAGTGTCTTACTATACATCGCGACCTCACGGGCAGACATAACCATGCAATTTGTCACTTGATGTCCTGTCATGATTTCCGTGCCGCCCTTCATATTTTCCTTTAATCATTACCTACCTAACGTCGTGTATACATAATTTTTAAAACCCCGCAACACACCAGTAATTAATAGCCAAACTCTCAGAGTTGGTGCTAAGTGCTGCCGGTTGATGGTACAGTGAAATGCACAGGTTCTCTAAGTCAGTTCCCGGTTAATGGTGCTTTCCCTATCATCCAGTGCCTGAAATAGCAGCTTTTTACTGTATCTCGGAATTTTCCTGGAGCTAATGAAGCAAACCAAGTAAAACGTTTAATTATGGCAGTGAGTGTATTAGACCTAACGTGGAGGGCCCTACCGCTAGACCACTCTGCTCGGTCGGCATTATCGTACGAACTGTCATGGAAGTCAGTGAAAAATCTCAGTCCGATATTTCGCGAGGTAATTTTATGTAACGGTCTTCCAAGTCTGACGCTTTTCCGCGAGTTCTAATCTCATGGAACCTATAAATTGGATCGTGGTATAGTTTATTGGTTCTCAAAGTACTTACAGCCATTTATGATAAGTGAGTTGGGTCTGTGGTATATTGATTGCTTTCCTTCCTTTCTTTTGTGTCCTGTTTAAAGCTAAAGAACGGTTCGGAAACTCGGATAGAAGTATAATCAAGGATCAGGAAATATATCCCATTGTTTTCTGAGGGTATTGTTCAAATGTTAGAGGTAGTTTGAAGGATCGTATTGAAGCAGTGGGGTGAGATGTTCCACTTAAAGACTTCCATCACCGAAATAATTCGAGGAACAAACCATAATAATAAAATCAAATGGCACTCTACGTATTATTTACATGCAGCACATCCCAGTATGTCTGTGTTGATCCGTGTCTTAGACAGAGGACTTCTGACCGTTGACTGACTGCGATGATAAATTTATCTTGGGAATTTGTGAAATTGGAACCTAAGTGATAATATTGGCGTTGTCGGACGAGTAGTACTGCGAACCTAACTGATAATATTGGCGTTGTCGGACGAGTAGTACTGCCAACCTAACTGATGAAATTGGCATTGTCGGACGAGTAGTACTGCCAACCTAACTGATAGTATTGGCATTGTCAGACGAGTAGAAGTTCCAATTAACCCTAAAATCTAAGCGAAGTTCTATAGAGCAGGATGGTGTAGTGGCAACTTTGTGTGCGAGGAATTCAAGTTTGGACCGATATACCGGACACCCAGATTCAGATCTTCCGTTGTTTTCTTTGTACGTTCATCCATCCGCCTGTACGTCTATCCGTCCGTCCATGACCTCATGTCAGCGACTAAATTGTTTTTTTTATTCTCTTGATATTCAGTATAGCAGTTATTTACTAAAAGTTGTCCAGCTAACATGATTTTCGTGAAAATCGCCGCAGTGACGGTCTTACTTTGCTTACACAGCGTACATGAGTCTCTGCCATTATTGCCACATTTCTCGACCGACGATAGTGAAATTCGGCGTAGATTTTCATGTGATATCGTTCAACAGTTGTAAGTTTCGTGAATGTTGGTGCAGTGACAGTCATACGTTACGTAAGAGAGTAAATGTAATTTTGCCCTATTTTCTACGTATTTCGACTGCTTGGATAAAATTTGGCAAGAAAGATCCACAATATATTATTGAGTGGTGGTGATTTTCATGAAAATCGGCATATTGAAAGCCGTACTTTTCTTAGGGGCGTAAATGAATTTTTCTTACGCGTATGCAGTGAAAAGCTTACGCTATTTAGAAAACAGAGAACGCCTCGTTATAAAGTCTGTTTACTACGTCATAGAGTACACAATTTGCAGTTTTTTAACTTTTAGCATTTGCGATCTTAGTAACACGTGTGGCCCTCTGGTCAGATTTAGCGTGTCGAGTAGGAAATCAATGAGTTTTTTTTTCCCAGCTCTGTCATTTCTTTGTGGCTTTTGAAGATGCAGCTTTTGATGGTATAACGCTGTGGTACGATACATAGATTTTAATAATGACATCGAAAGCATGTTTGGGAAAAATTTGTGTTTTACCCGTACCTTATTTTATGGTGACGATTGCCTGTCGCCTTTGTAAGTATCCATCCACATAAACAGAACGTGCTGACCCTCTTCACTCTGTAAATATTGGCCCAGATGGCAATAAATCCACCTTGCGCTCACGACGCCAGGGCCTCTTAGTGTGTGACAATGCTGTATATGACTCACATTCTAAATCATGTATCTCAGTTGTGAAAACATTGCTCTCGTGGCTTCCTACTTTATACTAGAATTAACCTATTGTTCTTGGGCTTCAATATAATTTTTCTATGTAACACTGTTTTAGAGGTTTTTTTTTTTCGTGAAAGTTAGTCGATTCCGCCAGTTTTACTATTAAGCTCTACACAGTTGGCACTCCTTTGTCGACTGTAGAAATCGTGACCTCTCCTAATTGTTGCTGCATCAAATCCGTCGATGTCTTTTATCGTCCTCACAAGGTATTTTCTTTTATTTACAATTTCAGAGAAGAAATTGCCTTTCTTATCACAAACGCTCCTTTCTTCTTTTTTAATTTTCTGAACAGTATGCGCAGAAACACCCGTCGCACCTGCTGCTCTTTTGTTTGTCTTTGGACCAGGAATTTTAAATGTCATCGCAATGCCGTCTTTTGTTTTTTCATGCTCTTGACGGCGTTGTAAGTTTGTTTGTTTGCTTGGTATTTTATTATTTTCTTACGTTTCATTGAATGTTCACAAAATCGGAAGTTTAGCAAAGCATTGAAAAAGAAATACAGGATACAGACACACTGCTGTCGAACAGTATGTCGCTGGGTGAATCCATAACCATTTTGCTTGTCACAAAACTCCGTTCTGACAGGTGTGTGTTACCAAGACACGCACACATGTTTCGTCAGATGAATAATATTCCGATAAGTATATTTTTGCATGCTCTGTTTCTTTCTTCGTGTCTCTTACCTCTCTGTGTCTCAACAGATGTCATCCGCACAGATGTCATGCGACCATTTCTGTTGCTAGTTCAGGCATGTGAGAAGAACGTGCTAGTTACAGTGATTGGTGCCAGAAATAGAGAACAGTCAGGCGTGCTTTGGCAAAATAGTTTGCATAAAACTACGAGACATGTCAGGCCGTGTATATGAGAAAAGCCGCTTTTTAGCCGCATTTGCAAAATTGCGAAAAAGCGACTGTTAGCATCATCGTGTCTGTCTGTTCGTCCTTCCATTCACATGGAACATCTCGGTTCCCACTGGACGGAGTTCCGTTAAATTTTATATATGAGAATTTTTTTTGACGATCTCTTGAGAAAATTCATGTTTCATTAAAACCTGACAAGAATGACGTGTACGTTATGTGATGACCTGCGTACAATTACGATAATATGTCGCTGCATTATTCTTAGAATGAGAAATGTTTCAGACAAGATTTGTGGACAAAATAAAAACACAAATTTCTTATTAAATAAATTTTCCCCGAAGACCGTGCCATTTATGAGATAATGTGGAATATGGTACAGCCAGGCAGGCCACACATGACAGTATAATGCTGCATATAAAAGAAGCATTTTGCATGCCGGATAACTAAGGTAAGAACACAAACAAGACACTCATACTATTTGATACTTGTTGCTTCATAATTATTAATTAATTCCCTCTGATCTCGTTAAATGTTTTGCGGCAACACTTACAACAACGCAAGCAGTGTGCATGTAACGCAACATTGAGGCGAGTTCGCGTAAACATTGTTGCCGTGGAAAAGCAATAAGTATTACATATTCAGAATGCATGCCTGCAGCCTTGGTTATCCAGCAAGCAAAGTACATGCACCATATTATTTTGTTATCTGTGGCGTGTTCGGCTATACCATATTTTTCCTCATTATCTCATAAACGGCACGATTTTCGGAAAAAAAGTTATTGAACATAGAATGCGTGTTTTGATTTTCTCTACAACTGTTGTCTGAAACATTGCTCGTTTTAAGAAGAACTGAGCGAGATATTATAATAAATGCACATTGGTTTTTCGTAAAGTACGCGTTATTCTTGTCAGATTTTAATAAATCTTGAAGTTTTTCGACAGTTTGTCGAAAAATACTCAAATATACAATTTCATGAAAATCCGTCCAATGGGAGCCGAGTTGTTCCATGCCGACGGACAGACAGACATGACGCAGCAAATAGTAACTTTTAGCAATTTTTCGCACACGCCTACAAACTGAGAAACCACGCAGCAACTTTTATGTCATTGCGATCTGTTTAGCCACATCGTACGCCTAAAGAAGGCCATGAACAAACGAACGTTCTTTTACAAAAACACTAATCACCAACAAATGCACAAAGAGAGTTTTATCATCAATCGTAACACACTCCTACATGTTTCGACCCTGCTGGGTCATCTTCAGGGAGAACTTTTTGTTATCGTTACACTAAGGTTGCACTTTATAGTTGAGTGAGAATGTGCTGTTGACTGTGTACTGCGTTGTTTTTGGAGGCGTGAACTCTCTGCGGTCCCGGCCTGCAGGACGGGACTGCAGTACACAGTACACAGTCAACAGCACATTCTCACGCTACTGTAAAATGCAACCTTAGTGTAACGATAACAAAAAGTTCTCCCTGAAGATGACCCAGCAGGGTCGAAACATGTAGGAGTGTGTTACGATTGATGATAAAACTCTCTTTTTGCATTTGTTGGTGATCAGTGTTTTTGTATAATATAGTGCACGGACATGGAACACATTAAATTTGTGAATGTTCTTTTTTTTCCATGCAGCGTTTACATGTAATGTGTAAAAGTAGTGCACATTAGTTTGAATATAATTTATTTTAAAAACTGGTATACGTACAATTTGCATCGTTGCCAGTGACACAGAGTTACCATAAAAGCAATGTTATGCAAGAATCAGTATTTTATATAGTTGACAGTGACCTGTAACTCAACATCAACAACATCAACAACAACAACAACAACAACAACAACAACAACAAAACACACACACACATATACACACACACACACACACACACACACACACACAATTATTGTTTCCACTAAAAAATATTTACGCGAACGCGCCACAATGTTCTTTGTGCGTACGTTGTCTATCTTGTTTATAGCTGGTCACGGTAGTTGGTAGCAGGTTTTAGGAGTGCATAACTGTGACCAGCATTAAGCAGGCTATTTGAATCACATGTAACCGCAGCGGGAAGCCATGATAGGTCAGTCAGTGTAGTGGCTAGGCTGCAGAGTGGACGACTGAGGAATCTTGGTTCGATTCGCCGTAGGGACTAGAGATTTTTCTGTGCTCTCAAGGCGTCCATAAAGGTCCTAGGGCCATAGCGTTTTGTTCAATGGGTACTGGGGCTCTTCTTTCAGGGTTAAAGCGACCGGGACGTGGGGCTGACCACTCACCCCCATTTAGTGCTAAGGTAAAAATGAATCGAGATATATCTTCACTTTCACATGCACCTTAATGGTGTGCACAGGAACAATTTTTCTTTTATGTTTTTGGCTTTTAACCATGGCGGGCTGTATGACGTATAAATTTAAATTTATGCACAAGTTACAAAAAATCCAGTTGTAACATTTACTGACATTTTTTTTAAATTTTTGTAATACATTATTTTGTGAGATCTCACAAAAACTTTACGCTTTGCCTTGTGTTTAGTTTTTTTTATGTATATTATACACCTGATGATGGTCGAACCATCGAAACATGTAATGTAAGAATAATCAGTCAGTACACGTTGTATTGAATGGAACATATAAAGTAGGTTAGGTGAGGTATGAAAGAGGACTGCTACTAATCGTGTTAGGCGTGAAAAATATTTGAGGTACATATAGTCGTGAAACAGGATGATACATTCTAGGAGTCATTAATTGTGTCAAACGAAGGAATGTTCCACGTTCAGTTAGCCGTGATATGCTATGCGACAGTTCATGTGCATGTAACTATGCTATGCTGCAGCACATTTGTTTGGGGCTACCCGTGTTTGGGTCTACCCGTGTTTGGGGCTACCCGTGTTTGACGTGTGCGCATCTTTCCAGTTAAAGCTGGACGCGTTACATGTTGACAGTGTTCCAGGTTCGATGTTAATTTCATCAGGCACTGAAATCTCTTTGAGTACCTAGTACGATGGAGGTTACTCGTGTTAGGTGTGTGGAATATTTCAGATGCAAGTGACACTGACAAGGACAAAGTAGCTATGAGGCGCTGTTAAATTGTGGTAGGACTAGGAGTTTAGATAAAACCGTGTTAGACATGGAAAATTGGCTGCGAAGCGTGGAAAATTTTTCAAGCACACGTAACATTTCAGAAAAAAGTGTGGAAGAATTTACGGGTATATTTCGCCATATCTAGAGTATTTTCAAATATATTTTATTCTCGCAGGCATATATTCATTGTAGATACGAATTCCCCAGTCACCACTCGTTTCTTTTAGAGTCACAGTAGACAGTATAAGCTGCATTCTGCTGCACAGGGGTAGTTGATTGCATTGAATTTCCTGTGCGGTTCCGTAAGGTTTACTTCCTCGTGTTCTATCCATAAGGTTATGAACCTTATTATATAATATTCTTTTACTGCCTCATTTTTTTGTGCCGTCGTCTGCTTCGGAAATGGAAGTTGTCTACTTGAAACAGTAAATTATATTTTTCTGTAGTCGTCTGCTGGAGCGGCCGGAAATATGAAGTTGTAGATATTGTAGATTTGTTCGCCGCCTGCTGTCATCCACTGCAGAAACGACACGTAGTAGAATTGTTATTGATGTTACTGCTGAATATGGAGGGATCTGTGGACCGAGGGTGACAAATATTCTGTCGTGATTACGACATTATGTTACAGCTATTCGTCAAAGTTCAAATTACGCAAGGATAAATGGAATTGACCTTCCCACTATTCCTTCGTCTTAGCTGTTTTGACGAAGTTTTCTCATCTGCGTGGAGTATAAAACTACAAGATGGGGATGATTGTGAATAGTGACTTCAAAAAACTAATAGTCTGTTGTCAGGGTAGAAGAGTACTCTGCACAAAAAGGCAGAAGTTTTCTCCCAGATATTCGTACATACATACCAAAATATACGGCGTGATATCACTAATAACTGTGATTTTTTTGCGATTTTTTTTCGTATATCTCTCTTTGTCTCCAGCCATCAACAAAGAAGGAATATATGTAGACTGAAGGTGTTTGAGAATGGAGCGCGCTGGTGAATTTTAGAACCTAAGAAAGCATTGAGACAAATGCATAATGAACAGTTTCGTAATTTAACTTTTCATGTAATGGTAATGGGGTGATAAAATCAAGGGAAATGAGTTTGGAGAGACATGTAGTAATCTGCGCACGAATGAAGTGCGAAATGCATACAAAATTTTAGTCGGAAAATCTGAAGGGAAGGAATGACTTAGGTTTCATCGGCGGAGATGGGAGGATAATACTAAAACGGTCATGAAGACGTGATGTAATGTGGACAGGTTTCAGTTGGCTCCGGCTGAAGTGCGTTGGCAGTTTTTTGTGCACTAAATGTTTAACTTAATAATTCCATAGAAGATTTTTTTGTTAAGTGACTGACAGTTTGACTTAAACATAATGACGTTTGACTCATATAAACGTCTTCCGAGTAGAAGTGACGCTATTTTAAGGTGTGATTGAACGTTCTAAGATGAGTCTTTTTGGTAACTTTTGTAACTACGTCTCATATAAAATGTTTACACACAGACATACGTTGGAAGAGACCAGTCAGTCCCGCTGGTTGTGCGTGAACATATGGAATGAATAGCAACACATGTATTCGTACACTCCTTGCAGAATCACAGTATAACTATGAAATGTGCAGGCATATTGATACAACAAGATTGTGCTTAGCAGTGACGTCAGAGCTTTACAAATAAATAGTCTAGTAAATTAATCTAAAACCGTTGCTGGCAGTGGTACAATACTTATGCTATAAAAGTAAAGGTACATTTGTCTTCTGGCACTCCATAGTCGCATATGGGGGAGTGGAGGTTACTTCCACCCATTCTGAACCTGGGCACCAAGTGGAGGTGAGTGGTAAGTTTAACGTGTCCGAACGCTTTACCTATGGGTAAAGAGCTACCAGTATGCATTGAATAGGAGGCTGCATGTGCCCCAGAACTGGTCTGGACGCTTCATAGGAGGGTTAAGTTTCTTGCCTCTGCCGGGAATCGAACAATGACTTCTCGGTTGTTTAGCCAGTAGCCTAGTCACTATACCGACTGGGCTACCTCGACTCCTTTAAAGTATGCTACAAAAAAGGTAAAATTCACCGTAGAACAGGCCCTGAAGGGCCAGAGGTGGTGTAGGACTATAACTCTACGTTATCTTTAGCCTCGACGCCAGATGGGGGCGAGTGGTCGACGCCACGCCCCGGCCGCTTTACCCCCTGGAAAGAGACCCGGTACCCATTGTTTAGGAGAGTGGGTGGTCCAGGGCCGGTCTGGAAAGTTTTGGAAAAACTCGCCCTCACCAGTACTCGATCCTCAGACCGTTCAGCCTATAGCCACTCGCTATTTCGACTACGCTATCCCGGACCACATCTTACGCTATAACCAAGTACAGTTATGAGAGAATGTTTGGTGTTTAACTTGAACAGGGAAGGAAAGTGTCCATAAACTGTAACTGGAGTCGGGAAGGCAGAAACTTCCCATGCAATTCTGCTTGTTCGCTCTTCATTTTGGTTCCAAGTCAGTGTTATTCGCAGATTTAAACGTTTATTTCTTCTAAACTGATTTCGTTGGAACGCCGATTGAATTTGCAGTCCCCCAAAAAACTACGTTTGATAACGCGTGAAGAAGAAAAGCGGGGAAAACGATTACCAGTTTTCCGTTGAAGGAATTCCAGTTGACTTTTAAGACTAGGAGGGAAGAGTATCGGAACAGCCTAGCCTACTATGTGACGTGTTTACGAAAGACTTAGTTCGATGAATTTGATGTACTTGGTGCCTGAGATACGAACCAGTTTAATTAACTGATCCCATTAATCAACCACATTACTTTTTTGGATGGTTTCAGACTCACAATATTTTGCTCTTAATGACGATCTTACCATGCGCTGATGGCACCGATTCTTGTTTATGTGTTTATTTAATGACATAATCGGGCACCCAGACTGCATAGTACCAAATTAATGACTGCAGTGAATAATTAATTTTGAAAGGACACAGAGAAACATTTACGCCCTAATAAAGGGTAATACCTCAGAATTTTCCTGGAGGAACTGAGAAGAAACATGAAAAAGGTTATTTGGTGTCCCAGCCGAGGTATGAACCGGGCATCTCTCACATACGGCAAAGCATAAGTGCTTGAATAGCACGCGGTGGCGCAGTTGGTTGAGGCACTGCACTACAAACAGGCAGGTCGCGGGTTCGATTCGCGTTGGTGTCATTGGAATTTTTCATTGAGATAATCTTTCGGTCGCACTATGGCCCAGGGGCCGACTCAGCCTCTAACAGAAACGAGCACCAGGAATATTTCCTGGAGATAAAGGCGGCCGGTGCGTCGGGCTGACAATCTTGCCACCATCGTGGGCCAATTGTCTTGAAATCTGGTAGCCTCAACCTGCTGGAACCCTAAGGGCCTGTCCAGGCCTGTAATGGGATTGCTTTACCTTATAAATGCTTAGAACCAGTCTCTGGGATATATGTTGACGGCATAACAGACGTCGTTCCTTATCTGGTCTTCTGTTTTTGCTGCTTTCTTTCACGACTCTGCTGCGTTCGTCCTTCGCATGTGTCCTCCAGAAAGAAGTAGGTACTTTGATAGTCCACATTTCTGTTGCATTTTGTGCTGGCTGTCGCCCGGCATAACAAGTGAAGCAGACCTCACGAAGCAATGGACATGAGGAGACCTATTGGTAGGAGCTGTGATCTAGAACAGGGCTGACCAACTTCAACATAATTCGTTAAGACTCACCCGAGGGCCGCGCTAACTTAACTATACTCGATAAAGCACACAGAAATATTCGTTTACTATGTGCTGTCCTTAAAGTGATGAGTTATATATTCCACACATTTTCTCTGCTGATAAAGTTGCCATATTATGTTTTGTAAACCTGTTGTATTGTCTTTGTTAAATTGTATTATTAAAACTATTCAGGTGACCGGGGGCCGCAAATACTTTCCGCGAGGGCCGCATGTTGGCCAGCCCTGCAGGGTGAAGTAACGTTTGGCAATACAGGCCCACTTTCAAGCGGTACCATCTTTGTACTGTGGCGTCCCTTTCTGTTCTTGAAGTGGCGGTTAACTCTGCAGTTGCATCCTTTCAAAAGTTTGGCAATATAAATTCCAGAACGGAGCGCATTTATTTGTGGAACATACTATTTTAGATTTTGAATTCTTCGTTTCCCGCAACATTCATGTAATGCTAACGCAATCGATTATTTCTTGTCTGTATAATGTAGGGCCCTAATGAAAAACCCACCATTTCCCTGTAACCCGTAAATTTATTAGCTTGCCAACAAATGCTTACCACTCCGCCCTAGCTTAAGGCTGTGAATTCAGTCCACTCTGTGACGTAAAATTTCCTTAAAGTTCATTTTAATACAGATTGTATCTTTAATCTTTTGTCTCGGGGCGACAGCTGTCGCGGAAACTGTTTTAGCGCGTACGAAGCCTGCGTCCGGTGGGAATTTAGAGTGCGTTTTCCCTCAACTTGCCTTATGTCATAGGAGAGTCTCAAAGTGAGGAACTCGAGCCTCTAGACAGGCCTGAAAACTTCTGAAAATATTTTTCCACACATGACAGAGCTCTTGTCTTGAAACATATGCCGTTTGTCTTCATATATTTTCTTTCAGTTCTTGCGATTCATGTGTACTGTTCATATAAACCGTATGCACAATGCATGCCCCATATAATAATCACCACAGATTCGAATCTGGTGATCCAGAAGGTCGCAGTCCTGTCGCCGAATACCTCTTCTCAAAACACGGGTTCTCTGATTTTACCTGCATTCACTGCACGCCAGACAGCAATGAACCTGTTGTTTGAAATTTTTCCACTATTCAGCATATTGTCCTTTTACACGACACTGTTATCGTGGGACACTTAAAAAAAACTTTTCGCCGCTATTTTGTTCCATGACGCATACTGGGCACAAGACTTACAAACAAGCGTTCTTTGCAACATAAAATATTTATCACGCGAAATGACCTCTTCTGTATGAGATGTAAGAAACAGCTGGGGGACCGTCTTACAATCCAGTGCAGATAACGTGACAAATCTCTCAGTCGACTCGCCTTGCGTAAGAGAGTTCTTATTTCCCTATAGGCCTACTCGGGGAACAGGTAAAAATACAGTATGTATTAATCCCCAGTTTACGCCTAAGTGGTCATTTCTATTCGTACTGAAATCTTACGTATGCGTTTTTTTTTTTATTTTCCGTATGCGTACAGCATGAGCTGCATACCCCACCATCTGATGTGGTCACCCTAAACTGCATTCTACAGATACTACAAATTGATTTAGCATCCAGACTTACCTCTTTCTCCGCCATTGTTGAACCTGAAGTAAAATGAATTAGCAAGTGAATGCTCTCAAACCTTGATAGCGTATTCCCTATAACTATTAAGTTACGGACCGGACAAACGAGGAACTGTGGTTCGATTCTTGTCACGGTCTAGAAAATTCTCTCTTCTCCAAAGCGCTCAGACACGCTATGGGACTCACACAACCTCCTTTTGGGTAGGTACCGGGGGCCTTTCCTCAAGGTAATGAGGTCGGTGCGTGAAGCTGACCACTGACTTTCTGCTATTCCCGAGTTTATGAATCAGTGGAGTCATCCTCCATTCCTATCGTATGCCTACATGGCGTGCACAGGGAAACAGAGCTTTCCATTATTTTAATAAAGTACCGTAAACATGCACATATTAAGAGTAAAAGTAGTGGTGGAACTGAATTCGATTTTCCGAAGCGTCTGACATGCAGGTCTTTGGGCTGTTTTGCGTTCTTTTCACAATGTAAGCAATGAGAAAACTAAGGTCCTGGTTAGGTGTGAGGTACACGAGCGTAGTTGCTTTTCGACGAGCCTTTTTTGAAAAGTAACTGTATCAAATTAGATACGAGCTTCGTGTTGTGTAGCAGGCGTATAGGTTAAATTTCCCAAAGCGATAAACAATTATATTCCCTCGAAATTTTTTTTTGCTGTAGATCTCAATATTCAATATTATGAACATCCGTTCAGTAGTTCTTGAAGGTACATAAAATTATGATAGACTTACGTAGAGAACGTGCCTCATGTGACTTCGGTTTTACAAACACCACTTACAGGCCTGTAATTAGAAGTGTTACTCGAACGTCCATTGAAAACCACCGAATGTACAGTAGTGGGGACCGTTAATGCGGCCAATTAAGGTAACAAATATTTATTTAATAACGGACAGTCCATTGTAATGGCGTTATAGTTTATCATTATATTTTCCAGATCTATCAAAAGCATTCTGGGCGTTATTTCAGGATTTAACCTGTTACAAGAGAATGGAGTAAGCTTTACAAGGGCTGGGACGGAGTCAGACGCGCCAGTCATGAAATGTAAGATTTACGGTAACCGGAACTGTTTGCTTACCTCACCTGGTATGAAGCTGCCGTATTGTCTCTTTTACACACATTTCTTTTCCTTCCCGTCGGAACAACATATCCATATACACTGTATTGTTTTATCTTACCAACAACAAGTGACCTTTACAAACCACATATTTTCTAGTTGTTTGTTACCATAAAGTGTATGCTCTTTCATCCTTGTTAAGTCTTAAAGGTTGTGTGATCGCTTTAATTTACAAACATTTGTATAATTTATGTGTTTCCTTCAAAACAAGACACCACAAGCGCACGTAATTAGGATAACACTGTAAATAGCCATACGTCTATGAAGTAATGTTAAAATGACTGTCTGTCAAGCCACTGTTAAATGTAACATAAGAGTCTGGTACTGACAGTAATAAATGGACGCCTGCTCTGTACCCGGAACAAAACGAAAATCAATAACCGCTGTTTTAAGTTATGTTATATTCTTTGGAATTACAAGTGGATGGATCTAAATTGAATTAACCTAGTTACCAAGTCTGCTGTTTGAAATATATGATTAGACCTTGGTACAGGCTATTTTTAAATCACTAAGATTTTAGTGACTTAAAAATAGTCTCTACGAAGATATCCATTTCCTAATAGACTCTTATTTCTTGGATTGGTTGAAGGGACTGCTCGCCAGTGCCATGCCAGTGCCAGATTCTGTCATAGGGCCTATACAGGGTGTCAATTATGGGGACCAGCAGCCAAGGCAATGAAGGGAATTAAAGTGGGTTCAGCTACCTTAGGAGAGAGATCAGTTCAGCTGGGCTGCGAGTACATTTTCAAGAAGGACCCTTTTCCGTGGAGTCAGTTTTAGACCTTGTTTCATGTCTGCCTAACTTCCACTATTGTCACTGTCAAGGTACGCCGTAAACTTCGTTCCTTTTATGGATCAGTTTTATTCTCTCATACGAAAGCCTTCTGATAGACATAAAAGTGCGCGCAGACGAAATTATGCAGAGCAAAATGCTCTTTATTTGTGTGTGTGTGTGTGTGTGTGTGTGTGTGTGTGCGTGCGCGTGCGTGCGTTGCTTATGTGCAAAGCTTCATACTGTAGTACCACCAACAGTAATGCATCTAAATGGGTACCGTAACGAATGACGTACCGTATCAGGTTCCCATAACAGCGAAGGATGGGAATACGTAGTAACACTACAATATTATCTCGACGCTAAGTTGTATAAAAACACTAATCACTAACAAATGCGCAAAGAGAGTTTTATCATCAATTGTAACACACTCCTACATGTTTCGATCCTGCTGGGTCATCTTCAGGGAGAAACGTTTTGTTATCGTTACACTAAGGTTGCATTTTACAGTTGAGTGAGAATGTGCTGTTGACTGTGTACTGTGTACTGCAGTCCCGTCCTGCAGGCCGGGACCGCAGAGAGTTCACGGCTCCAGAAACAACGCAGTACACAGTCAACGGCTCATTCTCACTCAATTATAAAGTGCAACCCCAATGTAACGCTAACGAAAATTCTCCCTGAAGATGACCCAGCAGGGTCGACACGTGTAGGAGTGTGTTACGATTGATGATAAAACTCTCTTTGTGCATCTGTTGGTGATTAGTGTTTTTGTATGATATAGTGCACGGACATGGAACACATTAAATTTGCTAAATTGTATGTACGTATATAGGCGTGTGGAAGGAATGCTTCCAGTCGTACGCTGATATCGTATTCGTAACCAAAGTAAATAATAAGACAGTCACGTGGGTCGGTGTTTGCAATGATCTTATCCCAAGTTCTACTCTACTCAACATACGACGAAAGGATAGTCTGTCACCTAGCAACAGGAAACGACATTTTACAGATTATTTCAGTAGCGAACGGTACCTAACATTGAAAAAATAAAATGTGAATCTGTTTATAAATAACTGTTACTTTAGTTTCGAGAGATTGCTAAAACAGGATATATCAGTCTTGGTGATGGAAAATCAAGGGAATTGTCTATTAATGTTGAATATTAACTCAAATCCGAAATGACTGTTTTGTCATTCCTGGCTGATTACCTTATTTCTGCATCATATTTGCAGCTGATTCTATATTAGTAATATTCTCACCTATAAGTTTAACTGTAACATAAATTAAACCTTCAGTTTTTCACGCATTTCGGCGGCCCTTTCATCTGCCCCTGTATATCCACCTAAGTGCTTCCAAAGTTTAAGGTTCCGCTGCTTATGTTCTCCGCATATATCTTTCACTTTCTTGGTCGTGTATGAGTAACACAATTTTTAACATGTTTATTCCATATTTTGTATTAAAGTATACATACTACAAACCAACACGAGTCCAAGAAACTGCAAGAGATAATGAATAGATCATCATATTTCTGTACTGACAAGTTACTGCCGTGGACATTTTGGGTCAAATGGACTAAACTGATCAGAATCCACTATTGGACTTCTGTTGAAGCTTTATTAAGTTACCCTATAGCAAGGGAGTCCAATGCTGTATTAAATATAATCTATTCTGAATTGCAGTTAAATTTAAAGGGTTGTTTTTTTAGTTGTATTCATGTTTCTTTCTATAAAAATTCCTCATCACGTGTATTCTGCAGTGTATCCTTTGCGTACGAACTGTGTTAACAAGGTCTGGCCCGCAGCGACTTGCGTAGTTTTAATATGTCGCCTCTCAGTGTTCTGAGTTCACGGTATGCCATACCCATGCTGTGGGCATACTTTTATCCCGCAAACACTCTTTATTATAATTATTACTACGCTCCTTGTTCATTTTGCTTCTCCCAGTGTCTCAGTGTAGAGAAAAGTTGAAAGTTCCTCTCCTCGATAAAATTTTATCTCCCTTTGGCCTAATTGCATACCGGAGGTTAGGGATTTCTAAAGTTCTCAGTCTCTGTGCTCCTGTTGCACATTCAGATATGCCAGTATGTTTACTTATTTGGAAACTTTGTATTTTATCTTCCTCTTACACTAATTGCTTACCGGAGGTTAGGAAATTCCAAAGTTCTCAGCTTCCATTCTCCTTTTACACCTACAGAGTTACAACTGCACCTAGTTATTTCAGCTTATTTGTAATAAAATGTTACTCTATTGTTGGTCTAGCTGTACATAAGTTTAGGCATCACCTTAAAACACCGAGGTGCTTAGATGCTGGCGCAATGAAAGATTTCATTCTTAAATAGCTTATTTTTACCTTTTCTTAATTTCCCGAAGAGATAAAGGTTTCTGAAATATTATGTTCTTGAATTTGAAAAGATAATTTCCATAATTATGTTTTATTCATTAACTTTGTATTCTTGTTGAGAATTTTTAACGACGAGTTTTATTTCCTAAAATTTTATATTGCGTTATGGCATGTTCTAGTGTCCAACATCTTTGGCTTTTCTGTGTATTTTTATTCAAACTTGCTAAGCTCCCGTAACTTATCCTGAAAATTAAAACATGACAAGCAATTAACACTTGCAATTTTAGAACTTTTGTGTCACATTTGATAATTTTTCAGTTAGTAATGTACTATATTAAATCCTAACTCTGAAGACGTAATTCTTTTTTTAAGGTGTATTTACATACCGGAAGCCTTGTTTTATCAGCTAGTCTGGAAAGGAAAGCAAATTCTTTTGCTGAAGTAAAATATTTAAAACAGAAGTGAAGGCACGTCAAGGGAAATGAGGTGTCTAAATCGCAAGGAAAAATTATCTGTGTACTGTAATTACGCAAATAGCTCTTCGGGATTAGAATTTAGTTGTCCTTGAATTGTGAGACCTGAATTGAGGCGTATGACTAACATTACTAAAACTTTGTCCAGGGTTTAAGTAAACTATTTCGTAGCTGCTACTTCATTTATGCACTCATCATTGCGCATTCCATAAGCATTGTGTTTAAGTGAACCATAAATAAAACAAACAATAGCTTCCAACGAAGATTACTACTGTCTTGTTGCGTGTGACGCCACGTAGAGTAGTAGAAATTTACTGACGTTTCGGATGAACTGCTTCGTCCATCTGCAGGTTTGAAGCAGAAGCTGCCGCTGTGTAGTAGGTGACTTACTCTTCTACCCTGTAGATGGAAGCATCAGTTTTCTCCGAAGTATTAGTACATTTTTACAAGACTGTATGGCCTCATATCCCATAGGACAGTAATCCTCATAGTCAAAGCTGTCGACTTTTTCTCAAGGACTGAGGTAGGCAACTACTCAGTCTCCTGTGTTTAGCGTGTGGTCTGCACAGGGTGTTGCAGGCGGTCAGGTTTCTTCTAAGCGCTGAACTGCGCATTGTTGTTACTGCAGTGCGCCATGACGCCTGGAGGAAAAATGTGAAATTCTATTTGCGTTCCGGGTCATATATTACGCGAAAAGAGTACTGTATTGGAAGTATTCTGCTGTTTGCTGTATTTAAATGGCTTCGGCCCAGAATCTCTTCGTAAACAGGGTGAATATATGTCATTGCTGTCCTGAAGATTTTTCCCTCACTTAAAAAATAAAAGTATTGTCATTTCACACAAAAAACGGTGAGAATAATTGGAACTATATTTTAACGAGATATTTACTGACTGTTTTATGTTGTTGTATGACGTAAGGCCGACTGTTGTCGTGTTGTATGGCTGCCGTTGCGACAGCATGACACGTCAAGATGTGGGCTGTAGCTGCTTACGTAACAAATAAGCGGTCGCGGGAGCCCATAAGGGAGTATTGTCTCCCTTAAATTTGTCGAATATAACCCAATAGTCGTGCATAGTACCTATAGTTGTTATTTTTGCTAAGATAAAAATATTTCATGTCGAAAGTGCATTGTGATTATTTGATATTAACATTTAAACTTGAAGTACGCCATTAATTAATTAATTAATTAATTAATTAATTAATTAATTTCATGGCATCGCGAGCTTATCGTGTCACACTACGAAAATATCCAAATAAACGTTTTTATTTTGCGAAGCTCCGTTGCAACACAAAACTTCAGTAGCCTGCATTGTATGACACTAGCGTCACATGCACCTCAGAAGTTCGCACAACAAGTATGGTATCTATGATAGGTACTTAAAAGGTAAAACTGGGAAGTGGCGTTTAGTGATATGTTCATACCAGGTTTCATGTTGATTCGTTTATTGGTTCAGGTGCAATAGGGAAAATAAGCACACTCAAAAAGGGACATAATAATGACAAAAATAGCAGTAATTCAGTACATATTTATACACTTGCTGGCTTAACAGCACAAATGCCAAATGTAAAGCCAGCATAAGTAAACAAGTATAAAGGAAATACATATAAAAACAAAGACGAAGCAGACAGAAGGAAATAAAAAACAGCACACGTAACAAGAGGTTGAAATAAGCCAAATGCTGGTCTCAATCGCTGCATAATAATCCAGAAAATTGCAGTTAAACTGTTGCTTAGACACCTGCCGACTCAGCAGCCACAGACAGTCTAAATAGCAAAATGTCAATCGTGCGTTAACATTTGAATATTCTAAAAACGGTAACGAATACTGATGAGTAAACAAGAAATATTATTATGTGAATGTATATCAGATTAATTCAGTATCCGTTTCATAAAAGTGACTAGTTCTATCAAATAATAATAATAATAATAATAATAATAATAATAATAATAATAATAACGTAAGCCAACAAAATTCTTACCATAGGAAATAACATTAAACGTATTATATACGAGCACCTTTACCACAGAATAGCTCGAAAATTATGTACTCCCGAAACGTGGGTTTTTCTGTGTCTGTGATTGCAAATGCCCTGATAACAGTTAATAATAATAAATACAAATATAAGCTGACCCTTCTTCTTGACGTACGGTGATCAGGTTCGAATTAAAGTTTGTAATCAGTATCAGAATGACAGGAAGTTAGGTTTAATAATTCAGGCTTTAATTAATAATGTAATGTGTGTAGAAGCGCGAAGTTTTAAAGAAGTGAAGTTTTATTTAAAAAAACAGTGCTAGCTTAACGTGGCGATTGTCCGCAAGGACCTCGTATTTTTGAAGAAGGGAAATACTTTTTGTGGATTAATAACCATTTTTATCAGAGACGGTAATCTTACCTGGTTTAAGAAACCAGTACCTTTCTTTTAACGGGACTTTACGTGGTATTTCCTCTGCTGTTTGCTGTAAGAAACCTTCTTTATACAGCACCAGGTGCTGCCGACACTAACCCACGCTCAATCTGCCGTGACAAAATAACGTAAGTAAGGAAACCACGTCTTAAAATTCGTTATTTTCCTTATGCCCGGTCTTTCTTATTTCTCTAGTTTCTTAAACTATTGCTCTTCTTTTTTTCGTTTCACATAATTATTTTCATTCCTGTTACTATGTTCGTCGCTTTCTTATTTTCCCTTCATGTTATTTAGTAGCTTCAATTTTTCTTGTTTTCAACGCTTAGGTTTCTGTTACCGCTCTTCTTGTGCGCCATTTTCTTTTACTTCAAAGACTTTCTCCTCCTCTTTTATTTCCTTTTCCTCATTTCTATCTCCGCCATGCCTTCCAATTTACTGTTTCCTGCATCTTATCCTGTTCTTTACATACCACTCCGTTACTACGATGAGTCTTAAATAAAACAGGAAGGGCATGACGCTAACTAAATTGTTGCTTTATATCCCGGTAGACACGGTTGTATTCTTCTCTTCATCGCGCTGCACAGACCGACTTGAAGTTCCACCTAGTCTCCTATCCACTGTGTTTTGTGTACTCTTTCTCCGGGAGTTTATCTCCACCCCCTTTATACGTCCTCTTGGCGTCGTTCTTATGCAAGAGTCAACTTTATACAGCTGTCGTGTTAACTCGATTACAAAAGACGGCGTACGGACAGAGAAGATGACCTTCTGTTTTATTTTCTTGTCACCATGTCAATAAGAGTTCAGGAGCTCACTGCGAATGTCATGCAGTGGCTGCCTGAGTGAAACTACTGGAGCATAAATGTAACTACTTAGCTCGATAGAATACTTCACTCCCGCTCCTCGTACACGCCACCTTAATGTGCTGATAAGCCGAAGGCATCAGAAGTTCAGATCATAAATTTTCTGCGCCATTTACTCAGGTTGATAACACTCTGGATGTGAAACAAGGACAACAGTGGTTAGGAGCTCACGTCCAGGTCACGCTGGGGATTCGAGATTAAAACGAAGTCAAGCGTACTCTGTAAGTTAGGCTGTACGAAATGTTCCAGTCGCGATGCGTCAATACAGTAACATATTGTGTACTTGTCTCCAGCGTTCCAAATGGAAGCCTGAGGCTTAGCTGTTCAGTGTTTGTCCATGCAGAAGATGGGTTCAAGCAGTAGACCGAGCTTATTTGGTTGTGTAATCCATGCACGAATGGCTGCTGCCGCGCAGACTGTAGCTGTTACTGTGTAATACAAATACAACGAATGTATTCCCACAGAACTCTACTCCGTATACTAGATTTTAACTCCTTGTTAGATACGGTACTCTCGTAATGACGTCCAATACCCACGTCTCTCTCATTTTAAGCGCCTTCGAATTTTTGTAGAGTGCCTATTGAAACCTGTCTGTCTCTCTGTCTGTCGGTCTGTCTGTCTGTCTGTCTGTCTGTCTGTCTGTCTGTCTGTCTGTCTGTAGGAATGTAACAACGAGAACCCTAAGGAATTATCATGAAATTTGCGAGAATGTTGGAAAAATTTTAGAGACATTTTAATTTTCATTAAGGTCCTATAATTTTAACTACTGTTCATGTCAAGATTTTATAGCCCGATATGTTATGCAGTTTGGGGAAGTTCATATGGGCTGTGCCGGTCGTGCTTGAGGAAATCACCAAGCTAATGCGGTTTCTAGGATACGGTGTGGGTGGGGGGGGGGGGGTGTGGGCGGAAATCGTTTAGGTGACTTCTATCAATTTCGATTTTAGCACTGTTGCTAGGATAGAGCAAGAACTATGTGGATAGCGTGATTTCGTTTTTCGGCACACGGGCTTTTGGTTGACGATATGAGAAATTGGTGAAGACGAAAGCGAGAGACAGTGCAGCTTGTTTCTGAGTAGTCGTACAGCTTCAAAAGCAATGCGTCAGGTTTGTTATACAATGCGTAAATTTTGTTATTTAACCCTTTAAAGACGAAGCGCATCTGTTTAATATAAGGACTCTGTGCGTACCGCGCTGCAAACACTCTCCACTTCGGTTATAAAAACCAGTCTCTTAATGTTTTATAAGGCAAAAGTTGCCGTTTGTTCTGAGATCCGTACAAAACACATAAACGCAATGTGGGCACCACGTAGAAGTTTTTACTGTTAAACCTGGTAGTATGTAAAGTTACCGCTAGGCTTTAAACGGTTAAAGACCGAAAGTCGCGGTGAAGCTGTTACCACTCCTGCTTCGTTCTGGGGACGTCTTACATTTAAAATATCGTCTCAGGGCCAACGATCCTGATCCAGGTTGCTCGTAATTTTCTTCATTCCCTTCAGATAAATACCAGCACAGTATAGGTTATGCCACGAATTGCTCCCTTTCTCATCCTTACCAATCCTATTTCATACATCATCCTACCAGTTTTCGCTACATAATGTATTTAGTTAAAAGCGCGACGTCGAGCAACCTAAGACCCAGTCAGTGTTGTTGCTTGAAGAGTAAGCTACTCGTGCCTTCGAACACGTTCATAGGTGAAGCTATTTATTTCAATTGAAGGTATCTCCAAACTGCAGGTTAGCATCTCTCAGCACTCCGAAACGTGCAGCCTTCACCACGCCATGCTTCTGCTTTTGCTCCTATTACAATACTCGCGGTATCGTCCTCACTGTATGAGCTTTTGTCCTTGAAAGTTAAATAATCCTAATATTTAAATAAGCCATGGAACTGCTTTTCTAATGACTTTTTCTTCTCCTTTGCAAACCGTGCGTACGGGTGTCAGTGTCAGTAAACTCTACACTAGAATGCAGTTGTAGCCAGTTCGAATTATAGCTGGGTTACTTGCCACAGTAAATTATGATTGTCATGCTTTTTCTGTCTCCCCAGGCATATTTCCTGCGATGGTCCCCTACCACGTGCTTGCCTACACAGTTCGTCTTTATCGTTCCCACTCATTGCACGCAGTGCCACACCTTCAGTTGCGGCATCGTCAGTTAACCTGTTATGTAAATTTGTGTATTTTGTATGCTCTGTCCTTCAACAGACTGTTTTTTTAGAATTAAAGGCGCGATAAAGATTAATGCTTTAGTTTTCAGTATGGCAGTGCGGATGGCGCCATTTGCTAGAAATTTGCATTTGTCTTGCGATATGTAAATTGTTAAAGCAACGCGCACATCAATATGGTGTTGAATCAATTGCCGGTTTGGTCGCTTTTTGCTAAGTTCGCAAGTTACAGAAGACTGTTGTTTCGAACCCTTTATACTGCCGTCCTTATGCAGCTGTCTGTAAGCAATGCATCCTTTATCAGTGAATGAGACACCTGCCAGCATGCATGAAAGTAAATTAAGTTGCCTATAAAAAGGACGTTGTGCCTTCACTACTGTTATTGTTGTTGTTGTCGTCGTCGTCGTTCGTTCCTTCCTTCCTTCCTTCCTTCCTTCCTTCCTTCGTTCTATTTTTTCATCATAGTGCTGTCAATTTACCCACAGACGCTACCCATTATTTCGGTTTCAAGCTGCAGACTTAGTGCTGTACCTGTTTCCTGCTGTTAAGTCTGCAAGTGCCGTCTCTCTGTCACGCCCAAATTCTTGCTGCGATGTTTCGGCACTGCTCCTGTGGCGCCAGTAGGATCCGTGACCCATATGCTGTACATGTGTTATTAACTAGCGTCGTGAAGCAGAACATAGGAGTATTTTAGAAGCTGATAGTCATTAAACTGGTCAAATTCTCCGGCCTTTATAGAACCCAAACGTTCTTACCGCGTTCACGCTAGCGTGTTACACGACATTATCTGAGTGTACTCCGAGTTACTTAGAACCAGAGCACAGTCATGTTTCCTAGCGACCATTTTAATATTATCTGTCCATCTGCGTTGATGTCTGTCAGGTGAGCTCTTCCGATTTTCGAACCACATTGTTGTACATATTTTCCATTTCCCCATGCGTACTAAATTCCGTGTACTTTTATAACTACATTTGTGTAATGTTAGGGTTATGACATAAGGGTAGGACGGGCGATGTTGTTAACTGAGACAAGAGAATTATACAAAATTTTGTCAAGATTTCATTGATAACTGTCACGTTAGAGAGTACGGCTTAGGTGAAACTTTGTTAAGGTAGATGTTAGACCAGTAGGCTGAATTCAACCCTATGCCACAGTATTAAGCTTCCATGGGCTCTGTTATTAGCATGTGATAGTTGTGAATCATACTGGCATTGAATGATGGCGTTTCAGTTAATGTGCCAGGTGGACGCTTTTCCTGATCGTAAGTTGAATTTTGAAATGTTTGGTGATCCATGACGTGATGTTGTGAGGCTACAAACTTCAATCATTGCGTTGTGTATAAAATACTTCTGTTACAGCGGTTTCTAAATTGTGTTATTATAGATCAAACATCCAAAAAGTACAAATATTGCTGTTGTTCTCACGTGTAATATTATAACTTTAGTGAACACAGTGGCTGAATTACAGCTTCACACAGCTCTATGAGAAACACGTCCCTATAATTTATAACCCAGGGGTTTCTGTTGCCTTTAAATTTTTACAGCTCACTGCTTTATTACTTTATTTTTCCGGTTCACAATTTTAAACTAAATATCAAACTTTTGACATCCTGCATTTTTACATGAATGTGAAACTTTGTCCCTCACCCTAACAGAAAAATATAGTCTGAAGGTGTTTGAAAATAGGGCAATGAGGACAGTATTTTGAGGTGAGTGCTAAGAGAGCGTACGATAAGGTAAGAAATTGCACTGAACTTAATTTGAAATGAATTTGCTGTTATGATAATTAAGTTTCTTGACTTAAACTACGGACTGGACGACCACGATGTGGTCGGGGTTTGGTTTCCGGTGGGGGCAGAGATTTCTGTCTTCTCCACAGCGCCCACCCTCTTATCAAGTAGATGCTGGCTACTGTTGCCGCATATAAAGTGGCCGAAATGTGAAAATGGTCACTCACCTCCGCCCTCACTCCTCCATACCCCTTCAAGGCGTGATGTTTTAATTAACTCTTCAGTTCGATCCTCGATACACTGTACGGACCATATGCTGCTGGCTTCTGTGTACTGTACGGTCGGCAATGCATTTAAGGGTATTATAAATTTAGAACCTTTCCGTTCTGAACAGTAGCTGGGATTTAAACTCCAACGTCGTCAAAGGGTTAAGCACAGAGGAAAATGTATGAGGGGCTTCATACTTCGGATTTTCCGTCAGATATTATTAGAGCTGTCCAAATCTAGGCGATGAGATGAGCAGATTGAATACTTAATATGTGTGCGTGTAAAAATCGTACAAGGATCAGTGATCACAAGCTGACCCTCACAACGTTTGTCGAATGTGTCACTGCTGCACGCAGGGGCTTCGCGCTACATGAACCATTAAATCTCTTTTTTAAAAAAAGGTCAATTTGATTTCCGCGCATAGAGCTTCATTATCTGCGAGCTGCATCGGGCTGACGATATTTTAAAAATTTTTACTATGGAACAATTCGAGCGTCGTTAAATAAGCGTTTCCACTACAGCTCCCCAGTCTGCAATAAATCAGAAGAGTTTCCCATTGGCTGCGTCTTGATTCCATGCTACATGCTGCGATAGTTCTGTGACGGAAAGGCCTTGGTGCGGCCGAGACAAGTTAAACGATTTTGCTAAACGTACTCTGTATTAATAAATTATTACATCATCTAGTTGTGTGCAGTTCGTATAAACAGATGGAAGGCTTTTTGACGCTGAAACGTTGTACACTATAGTAAGAGAGGAAACTGAATTACCACAAACGCGTTCTTTGCAACTTTACATCTCACTGTTATCTCCGTGTGGATCGAATCCCGGTGGGGGCGAGATTTTCCGCACCCGTCCAGACCGGCCCTGGGACCCACCCACCCTCTTGTACAGTGGGTACCGCGTATTTTCCGGGGGTAAAGCGGCCGAGGAATGGTGCTAATCACCCCCCCCCCCCAGAGGTTAACGAAAGGGAAGAGCTATACATATTCTCCTCCTTGGGCCTCAGGCCTGTGTAGGGTCCCTTTACCTCTTTTTATTATCTCAATATGCCGATCCCAGTTGCCGCGCAGTCTAAGGCGTGGATCTGCGACTGGCCAGTTGCTGGGATTGCGGGTTCGAATTTTGCCGTGGGCGTGGATGCCTGTCTGTTGTGAGAGTCGTGTGTTTTCAGGTATAGGTCTCTGCGTTGAGCTGATCACTCATCCAGAGGAGTCCTACCGAGTGTGGTGTGTCTAACTGAGGGTGATCGTGAAACCTCGAAAATGACGAGGCCCTGGCCCACTAGGGGCTGTTGCGCCGTTGAAAAAAAACTGTCTCCGTGCCCATGTATTACACGCACGCACCCACACGTGTTCACTCGCATTTCTTAGTTTCCTCGTCTTTTCCTTCGTCTGTTGAACTCATGTCGGCACAATGATTGAAGAAATTCTTAACGTAAAACAAGTTTCTGTCCTTAACCCAGCTAATCAAGAACGGAAGGATATTTTATCTACCTGTTAGATACTTAACACAGGAAAAATAAGATATATGTAACAATTTTCGAGACCGGTAGTTTTCTGATTTTTAAATTTTTATAAAAGTGTTATGCTTTCTATCTCAGCTTCGTCGGCAGGGACCTTGTCTCTATCACCGCACCGAAACTGACTCTGCACCTCGTTTGCAGCGGTTATTCAGATTCTTTTCTCGGATCTAAAGTGAATTAATGTAACGGACAGACACTGATGTTCTGAAGAAGGCACACCTTATTTAAGTTGAAACATTCAATCATTACCTGCGGTGTCGCTTGAAGTGCAGTAGACGCTCGGTCATCGGACGGTCGATCAACCGAAGCCGTAATAACCGACCCACCCTTTCGGCCCACAAAAAATATATTCTGAATTATTTGTGAGTAGGAGCTTGAGTTTAGCCTTTAGGTAACATCTTACAATGTGCTTTTGTAGAAAGAAAATAATGTAGACTACAGAAATACATTTACAAAGCGACGACACTTAAGTTAGCCTAGGCCCAATTAGGCTTGCGCGATGCAGGTCAAACTTTTCTAAGTGGCGGAAGCTTCCGACACACATTTAGGCCTTAGGTATGTATTTTAAGACTTATTTTGTTACATATTACTGTTATTATATATGTGTTTCTTTTGCTGAATCATTGTCTAGTTTCGGTTATTTGGCTTCATAAATTCGCACCTCTTGGCTAGGCTATAAACAAGGAAGCAGACCCTACACGACTGACGTATCTGCTTTTCGGACACAGCTTCACCTCACTTACGTGGATAACCGATGGTTCATTTTAAAATAACCTGCTGCATTTTTCAATGTGTGAATTTTAAGAGTGCCTTAAATCCCATGATATAACAAATCTTGTCGTAGTTATTTACGTTTGTATTATGTCAGGGCATTAATTATGCCTCGTGTTCATGTAGTCAGTGTCCAGATTGTTGAATTGTTCCAGTACTTGAACTGTACCATAGCATTCATATGTCAGTTGTTGAAGTGGACCAAAGTAATATCTCGGCCTGTGTGTCTCTTCCGCCTGCTGTACAGATAGCGCCTGATTCCCGCGGCGCCGTTCCCATGGCAACGATACGGGCGGGCGCACGGGCTCATCGATTGCCACCGCTCGAGTCTTTACATTTTGCATTAGGCGGTAGCAGGGGGGGCTCGCCTCTGTTTGTCTTCTGAAATAATGAATAAAATCTCTTGTGATTGGCGACTCAGCCAGATGAAGGATTACCATATTCTCCACACACTCTACAGTATCTTGCACATGCTGTTCGGCTCCATATTGGTCAGAATAAAAACGCATTAAAACTGGAAGGCTGAGGGGGGATGAATGGAATACACTGACCAACTAATTAACTAACTCTATGGAGCAGAATCGCCGTTGAGAAGCTAAAAGCCACTCAGCTAACCAGAAATATCCCGCCCTTTATGAATACGGAAGATTTATTTCCCTGTTCGTAGGAAGTGAATACAGCGATTTTGTTGAGGGCGGGGACACCTGAGGGAAACAGACGACTTGGAAGTCCCATGCGTAGCTGGGAGTATAACATTGGAATGGATCTTCAGGAAATAGGATGGGGGAGGGGCTTGGACTAGATTGGCCTACCTTATTGTTGGGCAAGTGGTGGGCTCTTGTGAAAACGATAATGAACTTCCGTATCCCATAAAATGTTGGAAATTTCTTGGATAAGTGAGGAAGTATTAACTTCTCAAGGAGGACTCTGCTCCGTGGAGTTACTCAGTTTCTACTTCTTAAGGTCCCATCAGGTCCCCGCAAATTCTGCCCAATTAGTCCAATTCACAAACCTCTCCCGTTTCTTTAAAATACATCTCTTATCACTCTCTTATCTACTCATCGATATTCTAAAGAACCTAATCCTTTCAGGTTCTCTGGCCATATTTTATGTGCATTTTACAGAGATCCTGTGCGTGGTACATGGTTAACGTCTACTGTATTCTTGAATTTGATCTTTTTATATCTTTCTGGGAGGTGTACAAAGTAGGAAATGACTCATTATAAAATTGTTTTCAGACTCCTGTCGCTTCCTCTGTCTGAGGTCCAGCTGCACACTTGCCCTCGACACCCCGTCCTGAAGCACATGTAACCTCCTGTGTTCACTTAAGGAGAGAGCCCATGGTTCTATATTGCAGCTTTTCCGATTTTTGATACGAGAAGGGAAGACACAATATATTGACTGAAATGCTGGAGAGTAGTTCTTAATTTATTATGCTCTTAATTTCTTCACAAATGCAGTTTTTTTGCTTTGCTGTTTTTTTCCAAATATTTGAAGCATAACGAATTCTCAAAGTATTTATTATGTAGCTGTATGTTAGATTCAGTCGTGTATTCTGCAGACGAGACATTAGCATATGCTTAGGTATCTGTACGTTTACTTCTATACCAACCTCAATACTAAGATAGCATCTACTAAAGCAGTTATTTTGTTTTGTGTTTCATTTTATGACGCTGTTATTATCCCAGACTATGTACTATCAATGGTCGAATGGCTGGCGAATGGTAATGAACCGGGAAGGTATTTAGAAGGGTGCGGTCATGGCCTAATCGTGGTGTTTGCCGGAATGTTCTTGAAGAAGCCGAGGAAAACCACGAAATCCTCAGTATTTGCGATGTCCCGGCCGGGATTGGAACCAACGCTTTTGGAATCCAAGCCCAGAGGGTTACTGCAACACCAACCCGGACGGTCAGAGAGCCATGTGTTCTTCGTTGTGGTATTTGTTTTTGCCGAAGAAATTAACATCTGCACTGTTCTGAGGCCGAAGGGACCCATCCATGATATCTCTGCAGTCATCTTCACAAACCTTTCAGAAAGCCATTGCAGCGAAAGTCTATAAACCCTCACGCGCCCTTCCCTACTCGACCCTCAAACTGAAACCCCTGTTCTTATCCGTAATGCTTTCAACAAAAGCATCCTGCCTTTGATTGTTTTCGTGTTTGTGTTATTTGAACCCGAATGTCTCTCGCGCAACCTGGAAGCGTCTGCTGGGTTGTCAACAGCCTTAAGGGGTATACGGAATTGCCCAAGGGACGCGTTGCCCCTCACAAAATTAGACTTTGGTTGAAGCTTGAGACTCATAGTCAGTGTTTACAAAAGTGTGACGCAAGATTTCTCGTAATTGGATTCAAGGCTGTCGGCGGCATACTTATGTGTCGCAATAGGAATCAATATGAGACATGAGAGAGAGTAAAAGTTCTTATTATTAACAACTGTAACCCATACACTTATCTCTTAAGTGGAATGCAGAACAGGGTGTTATATTGTAATTTGTACAGTGTACTTTATAAATTTGGCTAAATTCAGTTTTGTGGATGAAATTATTAAATTTTCAAGTTTAATTTCGTAACTGAGTTAAAATCAGAACAAGATTTCAGGCTTCCGCCGCGATGTGGATGAGATCTGCGCTCTTCTGGGATACTACGCAGCTTTGAGTGGTAGTTTTGTACCGACGTTTCGGGACAACCTATCGGTCTCATCTTCAAGGGTCAAGAAGTCCAAGAACACTTGGAAACGTCCTGTCCGCACGAGAGAAGGTGAAGAGCCACCTACTCGGTTGATTCCAACAGAAACCCTTTCGCCTGAGGATACGAGCAGTTCAATTTTCCGATATGTTATATTCTTTTTTGAACATGGGATGATGGACAAGGATTCTTGCTGTTGTATTTTAGTGTGATTCGCCTGGAGGGAATACTGGAGAGAGCAAAGCAAATGTCTGAAGATCGAGCTTCCTCAGAATCGGTTGACAGGAGCGGAGAGGCTGGGCTTGTTGTGTTTATATTTGGTCGATTGGTTATTTCGTTTGTTGGTCAGTCGGTGGGGTGTGTGGTCGATTGCTTCCCTTGCGTTAATTTTTTGATCGGTTGGTTGGCTGTTGAGTAGATTATTCGACAAGTCGGTAGGTCGGTTCCTAAATTGAAGGGGTTGTATTTTGTTTGGTTCTTTAGTTGGTTGGTAGGTTGTTTAAAAATGTTTTTTTATTCGATTAGTTTGTTGATCGGCTGGTTGATTGGCTGTTTAGTTGACTGGTCTGTCGTTCGGTAGAGGGTTTTGTAGATTTAGTTGTTACTTGTCTGCTTGATCATTTGTTTACTCTGCTACTTCGTTGTTATTCTGTCGTCTGTGCACGTATAATGATGCCCTGTCTAAAACTCTTGGTTAAGCACTAACCGTTGGGGCCCAGGTGAATTTTTAACCTACAGTAAATAATGTAGACTTTTAAAGGACAGGGCTTCAGGATATTATAAGCTATATACCCACGCCTCTGCATGACATATTTGAGCAGTTATTTATGACAGTAAGATACCTCGATCCAGTTGTAGCATTTGAATATATGACACAGCTGAATTAATGATTTGCTGTGATTGTGACCGGCGGTTTACTCATATAAACGAAGACCATCAGAGTCCAACGTTGTAGTTGCTATCGGGATAAACTCGTGCTTTGATAATATTCTTTGTTTCACTTTAGGTAGTAAACTGAATACATAAGGAGATTGGAAGCATCTGTGAAGAGTACGAAAGTAACTAAAGGCAACTTATTCAGGTGTTTCTACTGCATAAGGAACCTAATACAGCCTTTGTTACCCTTTCGCCGCTACCAAAACGACTGTCATTACATAATAGTGTTATTAGTGTCGCGCGCCTCCGCTGTGACGTGTTACAATGAAACTCTATAATGGCACTATATTTTTGCACCACTCTGCTGATCTCCTGTGGCCAGTTAATAACGTGTAGAGCTATGAAATATTTTACTATGCAAAACTGTTAAATGATGTCTGACGTAATATGACTGCGTATATTGGTGCCGCTCTCCTGTGGTTTTCTGCTCAATCACATCCGAGAATGAAACTGTATGAACCACCGGTGCTGGACACAGATGATCCTTGATGGCCAGATGTAAGAAGGAAATATTGAGTGTATAACGTCTGGGCCTACACGTGGACCAGCGTATTCACTCGGACTTTGCAGTTGGGTTTAGCCAAAATCTGTATACCCAGGTAAAACTGATCTAGACACCTCTGATACAATCAAACGGACGACGGAATGGGATATAATGAATCTAAATATCTTGATGGGTGCAGCCAAACGCAAAACAGAATCTGCCATCACCTATAAAAATCTCAACAAATGGACAACCATTCTGGTAACAATCAATGCGAAGATTGAGGTGGGTAAAATTGTTTGTAGTACCGAAGCAAACGTAATCAATGTAGAAAGCTTTGTAGCTGCAGAGAGCTATAATAGTGCACCATGCATGGACGAACTATAGACACGACAGGTTAAAATGATTGTTTTGTATACAGAATCCAGGATTCATTACTGTGGCAGGAGACCGGGTGTGTTTAGTGGGAGCGTCCATGACCACTTGCATTTACATTCGCACCAATTTGCCGTCCCCATTACTACTACAAGAGCGACCACTGTCGCCATTCAGTAGACGGTCGGACCTGTGTGTTCCATGTCGTCTTTTAAGCTCACACACAAACGGATCGTTGCGTCTGAAGTACTGACTCAAGAAAACGATATAACCGGGTTCGTTTTCCCGTGACAGTGACAAAGGAATACTGTTTGGTTCTTAGGATGTTTAGTGGTGACTTTTCGGCTGTAGAACGTCGACTGAAATATAAAGACGATCATGAATGATCGGTGAATATTATGTCGAAAAATGCGATCATGAGCTACTCGACGTGTGGTCTGGAGACAGAGAGGAATACCTTAGAAACGTCAGTTATCCTACCGTTTAATTGACTTAATTTCGTAGCGAGTATCATCCGATTGCGATTACGTTTACATAACGTTACGGCTACACTGTCTTACTGGTCTACGTATCTTTATAAGGTAGCAATTCGTGTATTTGCAAGGAGCCATGAGGTCTTTAATGCAGCAGGCAGTGTTCCAATACAGAACTCATGTACCATCACCGAGCCACACTGTTCACTGTTTAACTTGTCACCAACATTCTCAAGTTTGTAGTTGATCAGGCGTTGTGGAAAGAGATCCTCTGTGATCCCCCAAAGCTATATGCTTCTGTAGAGGAGTCCCGCGGTGTTAGGCTCTACGCCGAGTTGTACGTCAACATCAGCGACTACTTGTACATTCACTTCAGGCATATTTCGCATCAGTGGGTCGTGACAAGTGGCAGGCCCGTTTGTCTTTCCTGTACGACTGGGATTTGCCGTCAATCGTTTCCCCTTCCCATGACATAATAACAGTCTCAGTGCAGCTGCCTTGCTGACTGTAAGATGGAGCCATTCGGAGTTTTATTTCTCATACAGTGTAACGTCAGCGAGGCAAGCTTCTGACATGCATTCGAGAGCGGATGGTTCGAATCTCGTCGGGGCCGGATTTTATCGTTTACCTCAAATTAGACCACGACCATTTCCTTCCAAATCCTTTCCAAGTCATTCATCAAACATCCTACCGTTCGACTGTACACAGTCTGAAGTATTGACACCGTCTTTACATAAACCGCAGATGAACATAATATGAGTTGACGTTAATTCTGAAGTCTGAAAGAAAATGTTGCACAGGCTTCTCACTAAAGATTGTCGGAGTACGAAGGAAATCAACAACAGTGCAGAATGATTCAAGTGTGCCAGGCCCTTATTTGTGTAATGAATACCTCGCAACTTGGCTGGATTTGAGTGGAGTGAGATGGATTGGTATTGTCCCACACATGGGAGAGAAATGCCTAAACGGATTGTTTGGAAAATTTGAAGGAAACAGACCATTTGGGAAAGTAAGGCATAGAAGGCATGGTGTGATCTAACAGACCCTGAAGAAGTTAGATGGGAGGGCGTGGACTGGATTAATGAGGCTTAGAATACGTACAGAAAATATGGCGGGCTCTTGTGAACACGAAATTGAGCCTTCGGTTGCCATAAAATTCAGGGAATTTCTTAAGTAGGTGAGGACGTGTCAGCTTCTCAGGCAGAGCTCTAATGCACTGAATTAGTCTTTGAATAGAATATGGCTTCCATTACGCCCTTTTTTTACGAAACTTACAGTTACTTTCCGGCACCGAATTTTTTCCTGGTTCGGTTAAAAGTGGAGAAAATGTGAGCAAAATTTCATTTACGCCCTTAAATTAGGTTTTTACTGCACCGCTTTCTGCGAAACTCGTAATTACTCGACGGCAGTTCTTGGAGCTCTCTTGTCTCGATTTTAACCAGAATCTGTGAAGAAATAAGAAACTCAGGTATTAATTAATTTAGACCCTTAAGTAAAGTATGCCTGTCAGCCGATTTTCACTAAACTCACGCTTGCTCGGAAAAGCTTGTAACGAAATTTTATGTCAGATTTTATGGAAAACCCCGGACGGGCGTGGTCAACGACTAAGACTTTTCTACTTCTTATAGAGCGCCTAATGAACAGTACATATACTACACTGCACTACACTACATATAATCTGATGCTGAAGGGTTATTCAGCAGTACAGATATGAGTCCCGTTTATCATGAATGCGCATCACATAGTCCGTAACTCTTATAGTGAAGGATTCCGACTTAAATAAGGCTCTTGTCTACCACGATACTAATATACCTTGAAGATTAAACAATTTTCAAGTAATTTGATAAAGTTCTGTCTGAGCTGCACGTGCGAGCGCTCAGTTACCGCTTTTCCGCTTGTTATTGATACGCCATTGCTTGTCAAGAAATCACAGTTTCTGTTTTACATTTTACACTCAAGGTAACCGGAGCAATTCTTATGTGCTTATTTTAATTTTAATGGGCCGTGCGCAGGAAATTCGGTCCCGGAAGCTTGCACCGCGTCTCCAGCGAATAGCGACGGAAAGGGAAGTTGTATTTCACGAAAATCCTGCAATATCTAGACTGTTTCGTTATTTTGTAAAGTTGTTTACACGATTTATTCGGCTGTTGGTTATTCTTCACGTCACGTAGGCACTTCCGGATTTGAGTACGATCTGGAACTCGCTAAACGTTGTTTAGTGCCTAGAAAATTAGAAATAAAATCCGAATTTCGGGATGATTGTTTAGACGATGGCTATCCAACCCGCGGCCCGCGGTCACATTTGTAAAGTATATGTGTACTTTAAACATTGCACAATAATTAAGAGGTTAGGTGGTGCACGAGTTATTGTGATTTCTACACACGCGGCCCGCAGATCAGCTCACAATAACGGCTGTGGCCCTTCGTCAGAAAAGGCTGGACACCCCTGATTTTCACAGTCGTCTGTGTTTCGCATCGTGTAAGTGTTAAGTCTGACAAGGAAAAAGGGAAGTCCCAAAAGGTTTATTGTCACCAGCAATTCCACAAAAGGAAATAAGGTGTTGAATTTTTAATGCTAGAGACAGGTTGCTGAATAATGCCCTGGAGAGAATTATGTCTTCTCAATTGTAAGTCGGAGAGAAGAGTAGAAAAAAACACGTTTAAATGAACTCAATTGATCTGTAAAATGTAAGTAAATTATTGAAGTCAGAACATCAATCACACAATGTCTCAAGCGTGTTTGTGACAAACGTGACTCTAGTAGTAGGTGGGGAAACAAAAGTACCGCTCACTGGCTGTCCGTCCTCTCCAGTCCCTTGAGCATTTCATCGCATATGCACGCACTTGCTTCATTTTGTGAGCGTCTCTGTATTATGTCTCTGTTATAGTAATGGCACAGCTTATGGTATGAATTTTATCCTATTTTTCTTCACGTTCCTTAAATCGGAATGATATTCGTAGCTCAGGCAGGGATGAAAGGATTGCCAGCAGATACATAAACAGTGACCAGACAGCCTGCAGCTTATCTTCAACGGCGTGTCATTTCTCATACAGCAGCTGCCTTCGTGATGTCTCACTGCTGCAAGGTGAATCACTGGACGAATCCCTTCGCGTTGCAAATAATGGCCACTGTTTGTTACTGACTGTGGTGGCAGTTCCAATTTTGTAAACGTGGGCCTACCCTTATGAAAAGCAGGGGGGATTTTGTAAGAAAGTGTTAAGAATTCGTAGAAGTACGACCACCGGGGCAGCTGAGGGCGAGCTTGGACGAGAAAGTAGAAGAGGGAAGATACTGGATTCTAACAGTACACTAAAATTCTTCGACAGTGGAGTTACATGCGAGATATCAGTTACGTGTTTTAGGACTATTTCCATTGCCACAGATCACTGAGACCCTATGTTTCAAAAACGATCTGTTGTCGTCATCGGGTGTACTGTACTCCTAATGACGAAAAGAGATCGTTTTTGAAACGTAGCGTCTGAGTGATCTGTGGCAATGGAAATAGTCCTAAAACACATCAGTGATATCTCGCATACTGGATTCTGTTGCAAGACACTGGGCTAGGACCAGAATAATGGTCGTGCTTATTGCAGGAAAGGAGACCGTTGTTTTCGTAGCAGGCATGTTCTACAGTTTTCCAATAAATAAGGTTTCCTGCGCCATAGGTGTCTGTGTAACGTTACATGTAAATAATTTGTTCCACAGAAATATCATCATTGTCCTTGCACAATCCCTGGTCACTTTGATGCATTCTTCCCTTCTTGACATATATTAAAACATTCCGTCTCTGTAGAAATCGGGTCCTGGCCTTCATAACCATTCACGTACAGCCATTTCCACTTCATCATTATTGTGGAATCGGTGACAAGCAGCGTTGCTTCAGCCGTCCAAACAACAGGATGGATGGCCCAGAAGTTGCTAGTGCACCATCCCTAGTGTCCGGCGAGCGTTGTGTTGGGTAGCGTTGTCATGCTGAAGCATCACACTTCGCTCCAGATTGTTTGTTGGGGCCGCCTAAGCAACACTTGGCGCTTCACCGATTCCACAGTAATGAGGATGTGGAAGAGGCTGTTCGTGAATGATTATGCATGCAAGGAGCCGATTTCTACCGCGACGGAATTTTTAAATTCATGTCAAGATGGGATAAATGCATCAGTGTGTTCGGGGATGGGCTGAAAATGATAATTCAGTAGAATTGATTAGCTACATTTAACGTTGTTATGGTATCTCATTTAATTTTTGTAACCCACAGAACCCTACTGATTCAACACCCCTTTTATATGTAACAAGGAACAGAAACGTTTGGAGTGATGTTTTTTATCATGTGCGGATATGTTAACGGGTGAGAGAGATAACTGGGTCTCATATTGTAACTAGATGTGTGCCAGTGTATACACAAGGGTCAGAAAAATTTGGCCCATAAAAGTGGCTGTGATGTTTCCAGACCAGTTATTTGAGGGACAGACAAAAGTTGAACTGATTTTTTACAAGCCAAAGTAGCCTACGTTTGGACGTTAAGCTCCAGACGTTGAGGCACCATGATGAATTTCAAATGAAGCAGACGGGACGTTTTTATGTTTCAGAAAGCCGATTACTGGGCTGTCGTTACGGGCAGCTCTGATCTCGAATTCCGAAGTCACGCTCTGTACATCACCATCATCACACATTCCGAGACGTCACAGTAAGTACTGTTTCTATCTAAACGGCTTCTGTGTAATATGGGCCAATGTATGAATTTATTTAAGGAGGACAAAGCCGAATTTCTTTCCTTGTGCTTTGTGATGGTCCCTTTACCCATTTTGTTTCATACAAATTGACGTGAATGCTGTCATCTCTTATTTTTAACACAGATAAATTGCAATCATGTCAGAATGAAATACGCATGTGTATTTTATGGTCTATATGTAGTCTTCAGTTCTGCAGACACTATTTGAAACACCTGTAGCTTCTTTTCACCTGTTTTTATTTGGCACTCGAGTTATGTGAAGGACCTGAGGTAGCGTACTCCTGGGCTATGGGCTGGGTGGTCCGTAGTTCAGTTTCCAGGAGGGAACAGAGTTTTTTACGATGTCCAAAACGTGCAAACTGGCTGTGGGTCCTACCCAGCCTCCTGTTCAAAGAGCACCAGATTTCTTCTGCCAGGGATAAAGTGACATTACTCTCCTCCATCTAGTGCCAAGGTTATAGTGACTGCCTATACCTTTAATCGCTCTGTGTGCCTTCTTGGTGTGCCAGGGACATCTTGACCGTTACACAGTAACATAGTGTATTACAACGCCCCTTTTTGCAAAATGCGCAGGGCTGGCTAGAATATCTCACACTTATTTTGTTTGTGATTTTATGTATTTTAATTTTTGCTTTTGCAAAGTGTGTTTACAGGATGCAATTTTTATCCTTATGGCACATTGTCCTAAAATCTTCAATTGTCATATTTGCTTGAATATATCATCCGTGGTTTTTGATACAGTTTTCGCTCTTTAAGTGTCGTTGCCGCATATTTTACGGATTTGGTTTCTGTCGTAGTGCTTTTGTTTACGTTATGTTTTGTTTTTTAATTGCCATGGCACAATTTTCAGTTCATTCTGAATTCAAAAAAGAATGAGCATAATGCTATATGCTTTCTGTATATACGAAGTAGTGTCACGTTCATTTTTTGTTATCAGCTAAACTGCATTTGTAAACGCTATTGTCTATTTTGATACGATTTTGTTTATTGATATATTAAACATCATACCATAGGTGACATATCATATCATCTCCTAATGCTTCGTTATAAGTCGCACTTTCTTAAACGTTTGTATCTGTCCATTATTGTGTTAGTAACTGCGTTTTGTTGATTGCATTAATGTGTTTGGGATGCTGGTTTCCTATGCATATATATGTATAGGTCCCGGGTAGCGTGCTATGCTACGGGATGGACGGATCCGCGTTCGAATTCCAGCAGGGGGCAAGAGATTTTTCTCCAAAAGCGTCTAGACCGGCTGTGGGGTCAACCCAGCCTTCTGTTCAATGAGTGCCGGTGTTCTTCCCCGGGGTAAAGCGGCCGGGGCGTGAAGCTAACCACTAGCCCCTCTCAAGTGCGGAGGTTAAGAACGCGTGGAGCTATAACTGTGCTCCCCCAGTGTGCCTTCCTGCGTGTATGTTTAATTTATCGTAAGGTTATCATACCGTGTTAAGAATGGAAGTGTGAATAGATTAAAATCTTTTATTTTTTGGTATTGTTTTTCGAATGACCAGGATACGGCTTGGACATGCATACTCGACACTGTGTGGCCGATTGGATCCCAATCCCCCAAAATTCCACTTTTAATTTGGCGCTCCTGCCTCTTGCTTGAGGTATGTTTGACTTGTCAATGATTTGGGTCGAGGCATTACTTTAAACCTCACTGAAATAAAAGCTTTTTTTTTTTTCAAAAGCTTGCCCCCCAACATAGGCCTGTATGAGTATTTGATAATTGCCGTGGATTTGCTTTTTTGTTTGGACTGCATGGTCCAACTGTTTAAACAAGAGCATCATAGAAGCCTTCGGAATGTATTTAAACTGGGATCACTGCCAGCATTACTGTTTAAATGCAAACGTAATGTACACCTTCATTCAAATTGTTAATTTATTTGTACGTATTACTACCAGATATATCACGTTACTGTGTGTATTACAGGCAGTTTCATACAATATGTATTTCTGTAAATCAGTCTGACCAAACTGCGAATCGGCTACATAAACTCTAAATCAGCAATATCCTGTAAGTGAGATCAAATTTCAGTGAAGCTGATACACAGTTTCGATTTGAATTCCTTACCTTGATGTATCTCAGGGTATGTGTCCTGTTGAATATTGCACTCCGCGGAATGTGGCGTTATGTAACCCGCTAGACATGTAGCAAAACCTATCTCTTCAGGCTAGAAAACGCAAGCGAAGACGGAGAGAGTTTTCCCAATACCGTCGTCCCTGTCTATCAAACCGTACGGCGTGACATCACAAAAGACAGTAATCTTTATGAACGTCAAATCTCGCCCCTTTGGTCACGGGTATTTTTATGTAGCGGTTGCTTCATGCATTAAACTGTCGACAAGCAATGAAACGGCAGCGATATAGCTTTTTGTACTATGTAACTTTGTTTTTTCATTTAGTAGTCAGACGAAAACGCAGAGAAGGGGACGTCTGGAAGAAAGGATTTCATCATATGACTTGTATAAACCGAACCGAAATTTAACGGGAAGTTTTGACAATTCCCGCCTCTACCTATGATTTCCACAGATCACCATTCAGTTGGTCTGTTCTTATGTAGTGTAGCCCTAAATGGTTACTGTGAATCACCGTCCATTGAATATTCACACCATGAATCTGGAAAGTTCTTAAGATTGTGTTTGATAAAATTTGTCGGCAATACACGACCTTGAGTTGTCGACCGAAGCATGGGCGGCGCTTGACAGCTTCAGAATTTGATGATACAGTCATAGTGAATATCCACACCATGAAGTTTAATGGTTATTAAGAGAATAGCTTGTTACGTGTTATCGGTAAAGTACGACGCTGTAATGCCAGCCGAAGTATAAATGCTTCTTGATTGCTTCATAAACACGGATTGTGTAGGGGAATCACTGCCGTCTGGCGTAATTATGATCAACTACAAGAACAGCCCGGGTGTGACCCACAAACGAAGCGTATTACATATAAATTAGGTTAAACTGGTGGTAAAGGGCCGTAATGAGGCATTCATGTGGGGGTGACAGAAATGAAAGGAGACTATAAGAAACAGAAATGAGTACATTTAACGTCCTGTGTGACTATGGCCTCTGTATAACATTAGGTAAATGTTGAGGCACTGAAGTGGTGCGGATGCTGCGATCGGCCAGAGAGTAGGAGGAGTTCAAACCAGCCATGAGTACCAGACAGGTAGAGTGGATTGAAGCAGGTGGGTCTGGTTTAGAGAAAAACTGAAGTTCCACTGCAGGGGCACTTTGAGACAAGTAGAAGCATTTTGTTTCCTAATTCGTGAACGTTCACACACTGCCAGTGGGCCCGTACGACAGTCAGTGCGAGAGACCATCGCCTCTGCGCAACCTCAACAATTCATCCTACCGTAAGGGATGGGCCGTATAGTAAAAAACTTCAAATTACCCCTCGTTCCTATCGACCCTCCGTATCTCAACCATCCCCTTCATCCTTAAAGGTTTTTACAGCCCTTATTTTTATATTTTATATATCCTGCCAAGCTAGTAAAGAGAAACTTTAAACATAAATTGGTAAGCATAATATCATAAGTATGGTTGAGGGTTGCGAACTCACGAAGCGAATTACAAGGGTAGCAGACGAACACCGTTCCACATATATCTTCTTTTTAGTAACAAGATATTCTTTACGGTTTCACTGTGCCAACACGTTGTAATTCTTGGAAAGCAAACAAAGCCGAGCAGCTCTTGCAGTTCGTAGGTTATAAACAGGCAAGCATGATCCAGCAGTATGCTATCAGCTGCTTAAGCAGCATACAGGACTGATTTAAGGCTGTCGCCATCTGTGAGGCTCTGTGGGACTTCACCCTTCAGCCGCCCTTGGCTGCTCTTTGTGTTAGGTATCTACAGTACGGCATAACAATTTGCACAGCTGGTGGGACTGATTTATAAAACCTCTTATTCTAATGAATGGACCTGGGTAGCATAGTCGGTGTAGCGACACACTACGGGCTGGACTGTCCGGGGATCGGATCTCGGTGGGGACGAGATTTTTTTGTACCCGTCAAGACCGGCCTTGGGGCCCACCCAGCCTCTTGTATAATGGGTACCGGGTGTAAAGTGGGCGGGGTGTGGCGTTGATCACTACGCCCCATGTAGCGCTGAGGTTAGTGAAAGGGTAGACCTATTCCTGTGCTCCCCCTCTGGGCTTTCATGGCCTGTTCTAAGGTGAACTTTACCTTTATTCTAATGGACTCACCTCCATTACATCTTCTTTCAACTCACGATTTTTTAAATCATATCAAATATTTATGGGTTTATTCCAACTGTACAGAAGGCTGCGTCCGCTAACGCCATGTTTTTGCAGTTCCTAGCCTATATAGGCCTATATATTTTTACACTCTTTAATTTTAAATATCCTTTAGCTCAACCTATTACCCATATTTACCATACTTTATAAACCAAATATTATTTCAATTCTATAATAGAGTTATTTACTTCCTTATCTTTTCTGTTTAACTTGTAGCTGTTTTCTCTGTTGCATATTCTATTAATCTTCTTAACAACATTTCGTATTCGTCCAGTTCCTTTAATAGTTGCAAATAATTTTACACTTCCCTATTACCTGCATAAAACTATAAAAATTCAGACCTATTCCCACTTACTTATACCTAGACAGAATCTATTTGTAAGTACCACTCCCTTTGATCGCTTTATGATCACTGTTGTTTGAATAGGCTCGAAAGCGTCACGTGCGCTAAAGAAGGCAACCGCTGCTACATTTTTCTGTCTTTTTAAATACCAACAAGTAACTGCAATACAAATCACATGTGCATTTCTGTACCACCAGGAAGCTTTCCTGTCTATTAACTTCAATTGTAACATGGTGTATCGGTACATTGTTTCGCTCATACTTTTCTTCTGTTTACCACTATTCATTATGTATGTGATTCAACATGATTTGTCCTTAAGAAATAATCCTGTGACATCTACATTCTTTGCTCATTGTGACAGAAATGGCGCGAGTGTATGCACTGGCATATTGCTGTCCCAAAATGAATGAGCACATATTCATTATAGTAACAAGAACAATCCAATACTTGGAGCGGCTCCGGGCTGGCAGTGTGTAATTCTGTGTTTTGAATTAGCTTCTCTTTCCTGAACCGGAGGCTGTAAATTACGAAGCGGAACCCCTGAGCCACAAACGCTGACGCTATTCATCAATACCAATCCAGCAGGGAACTGACTTCCACTGCCCTGGACCCGCTTTGTATCGCCCTCAGATTAGGGCGGATGAGCTACGGTTGGGGTGTGCCATAATGACAGGTCAGTCAAATCGGAGTGACGATCATGTGTAGCACTCACTTCATACAGCAGATTTCTTGTTCACAAGTTAACAGTCGCTCAAATAATCAAGAAATCTTTTAAGGAGCTCACAGGTTTATTTGCATGGCCACAAAATTCCGCAACTTTTTGACCTGTAACATTTTGTAATATGATATTTTTCACTCCCCTGCCTGTACAAAGATAATATAATTATTAGTGGAGATTTATCACATCTCGGTTGTTTCCGTCTGAGGCCTTCGCTCTTCTGGGTCCTTACGCTGTCTAACATCCCCGAAGAGCGAAGCCCTCAACTACACCGCGGCGGAAGCATGAAATGTTTTCATCTGCTTAATAAGGGTATTCGCAGACATCTTCCGTATCTGGAGGCCGCCTCGTGCACCCGCAATCTGAAGACGGTCCATTCCGCAGTGTTAAAATACCCAATTAACATAAACCTACATTTCTGTGACATTTATTGTAATTATCTTATCTCATCACGACTGGGGCTACCAATTAAAGACCTTAAAATGAAACTTTAGAGAAAATCCGTAGTTTTAATAATGGCGCTGTAACATGCAGTGTTAGAGGCAGCAGGTTTAACTGCTAGCAGTGTAGTATCGCGTTTTGAGACCTTCCAGTTGTGAAGAAGCCATGTTAGTATAAAGTGATGAACCCAATTAGAATAAATTCTGTGTATATTACAATCTCTTCCTCGCAGGCATGCTATTCCTCGTTTTTGTTAGCTAGCTAGGCTACTGTAATGGTGTTGAGATTCCAATACGCGCTGCCAAGATGCCTAGCGTGCCAAATCAGTAACACAGGATTTTCCTTTTGCAGTTGAAAGTTATTCGCTATAAATCCCCTGTTTACCTCAAGTTAGCAAGCACATCCCTGGAAATGGGAAATGTGACAACAAATATCCATCCATCCATCCATCCATCCATCCATCATATGTCTGTCTGTCTGTCTGTCTGTCTGTCTGTCTGTCTGTCTGTCTATCTATCTATCTATCTATCTATCTATCTATCTATCTATCTATCTATCTATCTATCTATGTGTTTAAATGTATAAAGTCCCCTGTTCAAATGGAAACCAAATATCCATCGTCGCCATTGCAAACTGTCGCAACTGGCAATGCCCCCCGCTCCTCATGCAGCCCAACTAACTTCACATATTCACGCACAATTTATTTAAGAGCTTTTTTGTGTTTCCGCGCTACCTGTGTCTACATTTCCAATGCTATTGTTTCGCACTATGTTACCGTATGAATATTTCATATTAATGTTACGTGTCTTCTATGAATTTTTTATTCCCTGCTCATGTCGTGCATTTATTTTAATCACCCTAACATTGCCATGACAATCCCACTTATGTGGGTCCGTTTTATATATTTATATCTCATTGCAGTACTTTATTGTTACAGATGTTCTTATTAGCTTGTTGTTGCCTATCGCCTTCACGCCCTGTTCAAATATCGATGCTGACATATTTGTTACAAGCTTACTTTTATTCTGAAAGCTTGTTAGCCCAGTCCGGTGCACAAAATGGAGGCCTCATCACCGCAGAATGTTCACGTATTCTTCACAGTTTTCAGAACAGAAAAAGGGCCCCAGCCATATCCGAGTTGTGCCGTCCGTGTGGCCAGAGCCGCCAGCCGCTTGCTGTTCGATCTTAGTTTTTACTTCATGTTACAGCCATTTCAAATTTTCTTATTGGTTTTCAATAAATCTGAACAACGATCCATCCTTCAGCTGCCAATCCGCTGCCCACCCCCCCCCCCCCCCCCCCCCACCCCTTAAGTTGGGTTCCGGCAAATGGGGGGGGGGGGGGGGCGTCCTGAGTTTTTACGAGGTGCGAGAGTTTCGGAGTTTCGTTCAGAGGCTCCAGTCGCTCATTCGTGGCAAAAGTATTGTTAGTACTATCAATGATATTATTTCTTTTTGTGTTTTTGTTTGCTTCTATTTGTGCTGACTGTGCAGTTGACTACGAGGCTCTCGAATTAGTGCTTAAATGAATAAGATCGAATAATAATAATAAATCAAAATAATTATTGTTATGGAACGAGAATTAGGGTAGCATGCTCGGTATAGCGACTAGGCCACGGACTGCACGATGCGGGTTTAGAATCCCGGGAGAGACAAGAAATTTTCTTTTCTGAAAAACGTCCAGGGCTCTGGAAAACCCCGGGCATTTGGTGTCCCGAACCGAATTTTGCTGTACACTGGTACATAGCTGTTTCAAATCCATAATACCGGGGCTGTCCCAGTAAAAACTGGACATATTGGCTCCATGTGTTTGGTAAACGTACATGGACGTTTACATGGAATGTGTCCTACATGTATATAAATTCAGATTTTTCATTATGGGACCAAGCACTGACGGACGTGCGTATAAGGCAATGCTGACTGCACTGTTGCTGAATAAGACCGCATTACAAATGCGTGTGAAGAAACGCATGGCTGTGTTCTGCTGAATGTGTAGGATTAGGTGCAGCATTAAAACAACTTCAGCTCTAAACTTTTATAGAGATTTAATTACAGATTCCTAACTCTATCCTTCTTAGATTAGCTCGTCGCATTCTGCAAAGCTCCGCTGCACTTTATGTGGCAGAGATTTTAAATTTTAATAGAACCGCATGGCCAAGCCGAACATCTGCTGTCTGTTGATGAGGAGCTGGTAGGATGTAGCCGTAGTTGCTATGACAGCAGATTCACATCACGTAGGCTTCACATTCCACATTCGCTGCATGTTTCACAGACACGCCCTTCTCCTGTTCAACGAGCAGGCTATTACTGCCTTTCCTTCTTTACTTCTTTTCCTTCTTTCTCATTTAGTTACGTCAGTCACCCCGTTTTCTTTTAATTCACCTGTGCCTCATCAGGAAATTTCATTTATCTTTTCTGTTGGTTTTTTCCTTCCAGTTACTGTTTCTATATGCCTCTTTATATTTTTAGGTTCTTCTTTCTTTTTATTCTGCCCTGTTTTCTTACGCGTTTATTTTTCGAACTACCTAACTCATTTGTACCCTTTTTTCGTTTTAGTTTCTCCCTTTACTTAAGATTTTAGTTCACTCATTTCCGTTGACTTTTTAGTTGTATTTGTTTTTCTAGCTTATGTATCTGTGTTTCCTTTGTTTATGTTAAGATTCTAGTTAGTCGCTCTTTCTCTTTTAATTACATCAACTGCACTTCGCGTTGCAGAGGTTAAACCTAGCTGCGTGTTATGTACAATCGATACAGGTGTGATCAGAATAGATTACAACACCTTATAATTGCATGTAAGTTTTCAACGGGTGCTCGTATTTAAACAAAATAGCTAAAAGCGCCATTTAATGACAGAGAATTGCTCGGTTGATTTTGGATGCATCAGTTTTTTTAGTTGTGTATCGTGCTTAATCTGATCCGCTTTGCCTTGCTAATCAAATCTCTCACTCGCGTTGATTTCTTTCCTCTTCGCTTGGTAAAATATTTCTTATGCATTCTGGGTTTATTTGACGCAGGTTCCAATTAAGCTGCTCAGATTAGGCTGTATGGTGTAGAATTGTAGGCTGATTTGTGAATAATAAATTGGAATGCATGTGGAAGGAGCGATCGTGAATTAATTTGAAATAATATCTGGGGCTTTTTCCTGGCGTGACTGAGAAATGCACAGCAATTTCTCAAAATAACCGGTGTCTCATCTGAGACTTGAACCCCCCCAGTCCTATTATGGAACGGGGCTGTTGTGATGTTTAATTCCTACACGAGTCGAGAGCTTGCAATAGATCGGACAGTGAAGCAGAGAACATGTGGATGAAGCAGAAACAGCCCGTTGTCTGTGGGAAACTGGCGACGTGGCGTGTCGAAGCTTGCATGTTCCACAGCCTTAACTCTCTCAAGTTCTTTACTTGTAGTAACTTCTTACTCCGCATTCTCCAGTAATAACTCCCTGCCTCTGTAAATTACCCAGTTTCTTCCTAGCAGCAAACGAATTATTCATATCCATACACCCTTCTCCCTACGCCCCAGGAGCGTGTTTGAAGTTGCCTAATCTCAAGAGTCTTTGTTTTATTAGACACTTGTGAACTGTTAGATTGTAAAGAGTGGAGTGTAGAAGCGAAGGAAAGCAAATGTCAAGTGCGTGTTAAGGGTTGGCTGCACATTCCAAGGTTCAAAACCCGACCACAAAGTAAGAGGTGTAAATTACACGCACGTAGATATTATATCGAAACCAACAAACGCACACAAGTGTATGAAATTAAATTGTACATACCGTATACCTCCTACATGTTTCGGCCACTCGTTTGGCCATCGTCAGGTGGGCGTTACAAAGGATAGATAACCTAAAAATATTACAGAAATTTTTGATCCAGTGCACAGATCTAAAATATTAAATTTTAAAAATTGTTAAAGTGTACTAAATTATATTTTGTATCTGCGCATTGGTTCAAAAACTTCGTAATATTTCGATGTAGCTATCCTTGTAATGCACTTCCCTGAAGATGGCCACTTGTAAGTGGCCATCTTCAGGGAAGTGCACTTTAACAATTTTTAAAATTTAATATTTTAAATCTGTGCACTGGATCAAAAATTTCTGTAATATTTTTATGTATCTAGCCTTTGTAACGCCCCCGGACGATGGCCACACGAGTGGCCGAGACATGTAGGAGGTATACAGTGTGTGTAATATACGCTCACACACTTGTGTGCGTTTGTTGGTTTCGATACCAAGTAATGGCTCAATACACGGACATGGGTAATTTGAAATTTATACGCACGTAGTTTTGGTACTCGCTTTCTCCCTTCCACTTTGTCTACGTCTTAGTAATTATAACAGTCACAAAAATTTCGTCATTAATATAGTGAAGGGCCTGTCATTAAAGTTGTTTATAAAATATTAATATGTAACTCAACAACGTGTACTGTATTGTGGCATATTCACTCATTACTTACTGCACCATGTTTACAATAACGAATTTATTGCAAAAGCCTGTCCTGACCAATGTAGATAACGAATACGCCACATAGGTTTCTGTTGATACTTACTAGACATATGAACGCACAGAGAATGGAATTTATACAAGAACAAACACACGTACAGACATGCAAGCATGAGTTCATTTGGCAGGTGTAGTGCCTAGGCCGATACACAAACATAAATATTAAAATTAAGAGTTTCAGTGAGATGCCTTTTTGCCGGCTTAAGCGTTCCCTGTACGTGAAATTACGCAGAATTCCTGATGCGACGATACGTGACAATAATGCCAGTTCTTAGTTTTTCTGTCATTCAGCCTATGAATAAGAGAACCGACTTTCGTTTAGTTTTATTCAAGGAAATCCCATTACCTTATCGACCGCCAAAACTAATCGTCATCTATTTACGTGATAACATGCATTAGGCTAGGCTCTCAGATATATTTGAATCGCTAGTACTGGTCATCCCAGTTTACACATTCAGTGGCAAAATATGGAACGTCTGAAGTGCAACTTCACAGAATGATTCATGTAAATATGAAGCACGATATTTCTGTAAATATCGTATGAGGGGTTGTCGCATTCCTCTTTCCTTAGGGTCTGATATTCTAGTACAGAGTGTAAAGGCTAAGGAGGTGATGTTTGTGAAAATCGAATCATGAACCCGTCGGTGTGAAGTTACAGGTATTCCAAAAGTGGCCATTTTGTTACTCCTTTCTTTTCGCTATCTTTAATTCTCATCGAAAATTGCGTGATTCGATTAACATTAATGTCTTTCGTTTTAGATTGTTCTGAATGCGCATGCACCAACGGAAGAGAAGGGTGATGATTCAAAGGACAGCTTCTATGAGGAATTAGAAGGGGTTTTTGATCATTTTCCTAAGTACCATATGAAAATTCTGTTAGGAGATTTTAATGCAAAAGTGGGGAGAGAGGATATTTTCAAACCGACTATTGGGAATGAGAGTTTACATCAGGATAGCAACGATAATGGTGTTAGAGTAGTAAACTTTGCCACATCAAAGAATCTAGTTGTTAAGAGCACTATGTTTCCGCACCGAAATATTCATAAATACACCTGGACCTCTCCTGATGGGAAGACTCACAATCAGATCGATCACATATTGATAGATAGGAGACGGCATTCCAGTATACTCGATGTGCGATCTTTCAGGGGAGCTGACTGTGATACTGATCACTATCTGGTGGTTGCGAAAGTTAGGGAAAGACTGGCAGTAAGTAAACAAGCAGCACAGAAGTTTGATGTAGAGAGATTTAATCTCAAGAAGCTAAGTGAACTAGAGGCTAGGAAACAGTATCAGCTTAAGATCTCAAACAGGTTTGCAGCTCTGGAAAACTTAAATGTTAGTGAGGACATGAATAGGGCTTGGGAAAACATTAAAGAGAATATCAAAATCTCGGCTCAAGAGAGCCTAGGTCTACACGAACGGAAGCAGCATAAACCATGGTTTGATGCAGAATGTGCAGAATTTTTAGATAAAAGGAAGCAGGCTAAAATTCAGTGGTTACAGAATCCAAACCAAAATAATGGAGATAATCTGCACAACGTAAGACGTGAAGCTAGTAGACATTTCAGGCACAAAAAGAAGGAATATCTGAAAGCTAAAATTAATGAAATTGAAACAAACAGTAAGAAGAAGAATATAAGAGACTTGTATAGGAGTATCAATGAGTTTAAGAGGGGGTACCAGCCTAGAAGTAATGTAGTAAAGGATGAGAAGGGTGACCTGGTTGCAGACTCCCACAGTATTTTGACTAGGTGGAGGAATCATTTCTCCCAGCTGTTGAATATACACGGGGTTAACGATGTTAGGCAGATTGAAGTACACACAGCAGAGCCACTAGTGCCTGAGCCCAGTGCCTTTGAGGTTGAGATGGCTATTGGAAAACTAAAAAGCCACAAATCACCAGGTATTGATCAGATTCCAGCAGAATTGATTAAAGCAGGGGTAGGATTATTCGGTCTGAAATCCATAAACTTATTATTTCTATTTGGAATAAGGAGGAATTGCCTGAGGAATGGAAGGAGTCGGTCATTGTGCCTATTTATAAGAAGGGTGATAAGACAGATTGCAATAACTATCGAGGCATATCACTTTTGTCGACTACGTACAAAATTCTATCCAACATCCTTTTGTCAAGGTTAACTCCATATGCAGAGGAAATTATTGGGGATCATCAGTGTGGATTTCGACGTAACAGGTCAACCACTGATCATATATTCAGCATTCGTCAAATACTTGAGAAAAAATGGGAATACAATGAGGCAGTGCATCAGCTATTTATAGACTTCAAGAAAGCCTATGATTCAGTTAGGAGGGAGGTCTTGTATAATATTCTCATTGAGTTCGGTATCCCCATGAAACTAGTAAGGTTAATAAAAATGTGCCTAAGTGAAACATATAGCAGAGTTCGGGTAGGCAAACATCTGTCTGACACGTTCCCTATTAAGAATGGCTTGAAACAAGGAGATGCTCTGTCGCCATTGCTTTTCAACTTTGCTTTAGAATATGCCATTAGGAGGGTTCAGGCAAACCAGGAGGGCTTGAAATTGAATGGTACACATCAGCTTCTGGTTTATGCTGATGATGTAAATATATTGGGCGGAAGCGTACATAGCATAAAGAAAAATGCAGAAGATTTAATTATTGCTAGTAAGGAGATTGGTCTAGAAGTAAATGCTGAGAAAACTAAGTACATGGTCATGTCTCGAAATCAGAATGCAGGACACAATCGCAACATAAATATAGATAATAAATCCTTTGAAAGGGTGGAAGAATTCAAATATTTGGGAGCAACCCTAACGAATCGAAACTCCATTCATGAAGAAATTAAGAGCAGATTGAAGTCGGGGAATGCTTGCTATCATTCGGTGCAGAATCTTTTATCTTCCAGGTTGCTATCCAAAAACACAAAGATTAGGGTATACAGAACTATAATTTTACCTGTTGTTCTGTATGGATGCGAAACTTGGTCTCTCACACTGAGGGAGGAACAAAGACTGAGGGTGTTCGAGAATAGGGTGCTGAGGAGGATATTTGGGCCTAAGAGGGACGAGGCGACAGGGGAGTGGAGAAGACTACATAACGAGGAACTTAATGACCTGTACTCATCACCAAATATTATTCGGGTAATCAAATCGAGAAGACTGAGATGGGCGGGGCATGTGGCACGTATGGGGGAGGAGAGAGGTGCATACCGGATTTTGGTGGGGAGACCCGAGGGAAGGCGACCACTTGGGAGACCCAGGCGTAGATGGGAGGATAATATTAAGATGGATATTCGGGAAGTGGGATGGGAGGACATGAACTGGATTGAGCTGGCTCAGGATAGGGACAGGTGGCGGGCTCTTGTGAATGCGGTAATGAACCTTCGGGTTCCATAAAATGCGGGGAATTTCTTGACTAGCTGAGAAACTGTTAGCTTCTCAAGAAGGCCTCTGCTCCATGGAGTTAGTTAGTTAGTCTTTCGTTTTAGCCTTTTACGAATCCTATTTTTGTTATAAACAAACAGTTTTATTCCTTTAGCCTCTACTCAAATAGTTAAATTGAAATGAGTGTCTCAAATCGTGTTAATGCTAAATTGGCCCAAGTCGAAATCGAGTGAGTCTGGGTAACTTATAGTCCTACGTCAGGTTTTGATGACGAAATACGAACAGACAAAACCGCTTAATGATTAGGCGCCAACTGGAGGGAGTTAAAATATCAGGTGGGAATATGTGTTGCTATGGCTCAGAATAGGGACCGATGGCATTTTTTTTTTTGTGAACACGGTAGTGAGCCTGTGGGTGACGTAACAGGCGGTAAGGATGTTATTTTGTCAGGCAGGACTCTGTATCATGAAGCTGGTTTTATGCGAGAGTTCGCCGCCGTGTGTTGAGGCTTTCACTGTTCGGGGTTTTTACGCGGTGTAGGTTGGCAGCTGGTTAAAGACATTTCGGGACGTCTGGGTCCCATCTACTTGGACTGCTTCGTCCCCGAAGATGGGACCGATACGCTGTCACGAAACGTCGGTGACCAGCCGTCAGTCTAGGCCTTCTAACGTCTCAGAAGAGTGAAGGCCTGCAGGTAGTTACGTGTGTGACCTTACCAAAGTTGTTGCCTACTGCAGTGACCGCACAATGGCAAGAAGAGTTCGCAAGAGTAGCAGTGAAATTGGATTAAACTAATCGGCTTGCAGTTCGGAAGCCAGTGATCTAATCACAGCCGTTTCCTTTTTGCTCCAAATGACCACCAGCTAGGTTTGCTCTTTCCTAAATTTCCCTAATGAAAATATGTAGCCCTGTGTTTTTGTTCTTTCTCGGGCAGTATTTTTTTTCATACATAGTATTCAGAGTTTTGACACCATGTAGGATCGTAAGTTGACACCGACGTTTCGGAGGAATGTGCTCTTTGCGTCTTCAGGGTGACGGAATTACGTTCTGGTAGATGCGGAACTGATGAGGGGAAGAAGTGAGTTGCAAGAAATGTGGCCAATGCGAACCAGATCTTGGTCTAGGCCAATAGAAGCTGGACAGTTTCTTGTATGCGATGGTTATGTACTGTCGATTGGGATGACGATGAATGATTGCTAAGAATGCGGAAGAAATTGTTTTGGCACACATCACGATGGGCTTATTATCTCAGGGTTTTCCTGAAGTGACAGAAATTTTACATTTTGTAATTTTGTGCCGTATAAGGACTGGTTGAGGCACTGCGCTACAAACCGGCAGGTCGCGGGTTCGATTCCCGATGGCGTCAGTCGATTTTTCATTGACATAATCCTGTCGGTCGCACTATGGCTCTGGGGTCGACTCAGCCTCTAACAGAAATGAGTACCAGGAATATTTCCTGGGGGGTAAACGCGGCCGGTGCGTAGGGCTGACAACCTTACCACCTTCATGTGCCGATTGTCTAGAAATCTGGGAGCCTCAACCTCCTGGAACCCTGTGGGCCTGTCCAGGCCTGTAATGGGGCTGCTTTACCTTTTTTTTATAAGGACTAAAATATGAAACGTGAGTTTTGTCCAGTAACAAGGATTGATGATCGCACAACGGTCATTTTTTGTTTGAGGATTGTACCGTGCATGTGTGCACAATCCTCTTCTTTCCCGCATTTCTTCTTTACCCTTCCTTCTTGCAACCCGAAGGGTAGCTAATGGAAGGCACCATTCTTGATGTCATCGTCTTTGATGCACACCACTGATTATTGGCTCGGTTATGAAAGCCAGTTCGACAGAATGTTCTGTGAGCCTAGGGTAATGATTCTGCCAACTGGCTTATTCTTCAGATGAAATCTCACAAGATTCCCTAAAACCTCTTGCTAATGAAACGAACGATCATTAAATTAACCCTTTGAATACCGACAGTGTGAAAGTGCTTCTGTGTAAAATGCTTCCTGTTAGCCGAAAGAGCATAGCTTTTTGGAACGTTTCAGCCTTCCGTCGTAAGTCCTGATAAAAGGAGTATTAAGATGAGGATGAATATACACCAGCAGCGGAATGCTACTGACAGGGGACAGTGCTACTTTGTCCACCACATGTCACCCGGGATTGAACCCGGATCTCCGCCGTGAGGGGTCGGCGATTAACCACCTGAGTCATGGCACGGCGTGTTTAACGCTGAGGTGTATCAAAATAATATATAAAAATTGAGTTTTAACCTCACGGAGAGCCCAGTCTATGTCCATTATAAAGACCAACCGGGTTAATGCTGTTTGCGGAAATAATATTTGTTAAATCTGACAACTATAATAAGTATACAAATACTCTTTGTGGGCAAAATACTGCAGCAGGCGGCACGTGTAATTACCAAGGGATTCCCAACAGTCAAGAAAAGTGTAAAAACGCTGCATACTTCAGTATACAAATCTTCTGCCTTTCTTTTCCTTCGTCATCTGTATTACAGCTAAGAGCCACAGTGCATTAAGTGCTCAATATCCACCTCTGTTGCGTTAGTAGGCAACCATTACGGTTTAATATTAGGGCACTTTATGTGATATTTACCACACTTATCACCATCCGGCGCCTCGACGTAACACTCAGAAAACATGCGTTTTGAAAGCTGAATTCATTAAAAGTAATAGTCATTCTGTTATTATTTCGTGCCTTGGACTAACTTGTCTGTGTCAGACGATCAGAACACCTTGTACGTAATTGTTTACATTGTTTATGAATTTGTTAAATATGCGTTTAGAGCTGAAGGTGATATGCTGGTAGGTCTACTAATAAGCATTAGGCCTAAGTAGAGGTTGGTAACATTATGTGATTTTATATTGGAAAGCATATCATCGCCGATCTTAACGCATGACATTCCGTTAGGTTTCGTAAATTATGTACCAAGAGTGACGCAGTCAAAACATGTATTTTTGCTGTAAAATGTTATTTGCTTTTATGTAAAATTGCTACATGTTTCAGCCGCTAAGGGGTGTCTTCAGGCAAGAATATGTGAAGCTCGGTGGTGAGCATTTAAAATTCATATTACTATGAGAGAGCTGTCTTCGTTACAAATTGCATTTATTGCAATTACATTACGGTATTAGAACCCGCCAACACCAGCCTTTATTACGTACAATTAAAATGTTTCTTCACCCTTGTTTATTTGTAATATTTTGATCGAACAAATTTCACTTTAAAAGAAGAAAATGAAAAAAGAGTATTCAATTTTTAGTACAACAAATTAAGGAAGACAATTTTAGTGTATTATAATCATTTTATACAAAAAAAATGACTTCAAAGAATGTAGTGAGATACATTCCCTCATAATAATATGGATACACAAGGAAGAAGAAAAAAGTTACATGTGCGGGGCTGCTTTTATGTGGATTTTAATGCAGTAATACAGTTGTAATAAATATAAATTTAAGGACGGGTTCTCTTTCATAAAAAATTAATTCTAAATGTCCAGGACGGACCTTCACACATTCTTGCCTGATTATGACACTTAGAGATTGAAGCATATAACAGTTTTATTTAAAGACTAATGATGTTTTCATAATAACAAATAGTTGTGTTAACTGATTTACCCTTGGTACCTATCATCATTCGGTTGTGTTTGTGTACGAACAAAAGCCCAGTCGCAAAAGGAGTATGTTAAGCAGTATAATTGTCGTTCTAATATGAGATATTCTTCCCAAAATACCTGCTGGTAGTCTGTACACTGCTTTCTCATTGAGAATCAAAGTGGTTTAAGGCGTCTTATATTTAATACTGCTTGGAAACTCGGATCGTGATTTCGAATACTGCGCGGGTGTGTACGTGAAAGTATATACATTTTCCGATGTTTGTGTTTTAGGCCTTCGTTCTTCTGGGGTGTTGCGCGGCCCAGCATTCCAGAAGAGCGAAGGCTTCAGCTGAACCGCGGCGGAAGCCTGAAATCTCGCATTTCATTTTTCCTCTTTGCCCTTGAGGTGAGCCGTCCGTCGTCCTAGGAGTTATGTCTGTGTCCATAAATAAGATTTAGAAAGGCGAATAAAGGAAGGTTTGCGGTCCTGTTGCCCTGAATCGCCAGTGGACAATAAAAACCGAATAGAATGTCAGTTTGATAAGGACATTAGAAATCTGTGTTTATGTGGCCCTTCTTCTAGGATTTGAAAGGTTATGGGACTGTGCGCTAAAAGTGAGCTATATTTTCTGCACCGGCCTTTTCGTTTAAGTGTATCGGAAGTACTTCAAAGGCAGCAATCAGAAACGTACGTGTAACTTCTTTTGAATGAAATGAATATAAAAGCTTCGTGCTCGTTATGCAGTGACTTAACTTTTCAGCAGTCAAAGTTCTTTGTGTTTAGGCCTTATAGTGTGTTTATGGGTTTAGCGTGTTTCTGAAACTAAGTAGCTGTTACGTAGCAAACATCATTAACTGCCTGAGCTTTGCAGTAACTTGCCTTGCCTTTCCTTTGAGTTAGTTTCGTGTTTTTGACTAACATTCAGATGAGCTTTACCAGTTGAAAGTAGTGTGAAGCGTCAAACAACAGCGTAAGTAAGCACAACAATGTATGTTGACATTTTTAAAAAGCTTTATTTTCAATTTTTAGGCACGTTCTCAAAATTGCGAAAAGCGACTACTAACTTCGTCGTTGTCTGTCTGTCTCTTCTTCTTCTTCTTCTTCTTTGTCTTATTCTTTTCCTTGTTCTTTGTCTTCTTCTTCTTTGTCTTCTTCTTCTTCTTCTTCTTCTTCTTTGTCTTCTTCTTCTTCTTTGTCTTCTTCTTCTTTGTCTTCTTCTTTGTCTTCTTCTTCTTCTTTGTCTTCTTCTTCTTCTTATGCCCACGTGACACAACTCGGCTCTCACAGAACAGATTTTGATGAGATTTCGTATTTCTGGATTTATCGAAAATCTATCGATTAAATTCAGGTTTGTTTAAAATCTGGCAAGAATAACAGATAGTTTACGTAAAGATCTATGTAAATTTCTGATAATATGTCGCTGAATTCTCCTCAGAGTGTCAAATATTTCAGACATAATTTGTAAAGAAAATCAAAACGGAAATATTATTATCAATAACTTTTTTCCGAAAATAATGCCGTTTGTGAGATAATATGAAAACTATAGTCGAGTCAGGCGGCCCACAGATGACAATATAATGCGGCGCATGCCCTTTGCATGCTGGATAACTGAGGCAAGAATACAGATACACAATCATCATATTTAATACTCATTGCTTTTTCACGGCAACAATGGTTACGCGAAAGTGCCTGAATGTTATGCCATGCGTGCATTGCCTCTTGTTCGTACTGTCATTTACCTCAGTTTCAGTTCATTTCAGGCACGTTCTTTATTACATTAATAAGCCTTTCAGGCATAACCTTCCCTAGCGTATTTTGACTTTTATTTTGTAAAATATTTATCATACATTTGTCGAGCTTAGTGGCAGACTATGTTACACATAGAATTTCAGTATGTTGAAAGTTCTTGATACAAATTATAAGCCCGATTTGGGTTTTACATAAATTGTGGTGTTATGTTGGATCGATACGTATAAAAATCGAGTTTTGCCTGCCATTTCAGTTTCATCTCCTGTCTGTCGTCATGATGTATCACTTCCTATGTGTATAATCTATAAGTTAGGGTTCCCATATAGTAGGCCTACCTATCATTTTCTTGTAAGCAAAACTTGTACAAAAGTTGTATTCCGTAAATGATGATATTATGAAAATGAAATATCTATTGGCTAGAAACCATTCAATTTAAGGATGGCGTGTAATCTGAAACAGGTTTCAATATAAGCAGGAGATGACTGCCCGTGTTTCGAGATTCTGTTTGGCGGTACGTATTGTCGTTATTAGCAAGTGGTGCAGTGAAGTTACGTGTATATTCTAGTCTTACATTACTTATCGAAATAAAATATTATACACAATATTGTATTTGCGTTTGCACTGAAAAGCAATCGCGCTGTTTTTTTATATCGTTTTGTGCTATATGCAATGACTCATACATAAAACAATATACGTGTTTTATGGTATTACTTTAGCCATTATAACAATCAAAGAAAGTGACAGAATAATTGCGCCCAGTGCTCACCGATATCCAGAAGGACATTGTCGTGTTTGAAGGTTCCGAGACTTGGCCCTTTTGTCTTACTAACAAAGGTAGAGGCCAGCGTAAAATATTCACGGAATGATACTGATAAGGCGAAAATCCGAATTTGTCGGAGAGCAACCTCTGCCATTACCTGTATGTCAACCACAAATTCCATATGGCTTGGCCCAGGATTAAACCCGGGCCTCCTTGATGTGCCGGTGACTAACCTCCTGAGCCGTTGAACGCCTATCGAAGATTGGATTTAACTTCAGTCGTGTAGATACATTCAGTTCGCACCTCCCAGTGAAGACGCTCCGGATCCTGTAAAACACCAGTCCGTTAATTCAGTGCCGGGGAATAGTCTGACTTTGTTATGGGATTCTGTGAGCAGAAGGTAGGGTATCTGAATGTGAAACTTGCTGATTCGTGTAGTAACCACTGGGCTTTAAAGGACTAAGCAAAACCATTGTAATACAGGGTATACACAAAAGAATGGTGCGGTTTCAAAAGTTAACAAGAAATTTATTTCTCAACTTACACGGGCACAACCTACACCGTCAGCAGCAGCAACTGTCCAAGTTTCTCATGCGTTAATCACAATCCTTCAATGTGTGCACCCTGGGTCACAAGACACACATCCACATGGTAATCAAATTCATCCCAGACTCGGTGTAGCATGTCCGCTGTAACGGTCTGCCGTACATGCGTTATCCGATCACGAAGTTCCTTGAGGGACATGGGCAATGGTGGTACGTAAACGCTGTCTTTAACGAACCCCCAAAGAAAGAAATCGCGTGGTGTTAGATCCGGCGAACGGGTGGCAGATCTGGACACCTCAAAACGGAGCACACAGAACGCCTTCTCCTGCTGCGACGCCATCTTGGAAACTGGCCCCGCGGCCCCGCAGTAAGCATGAGAAGCGAATTGTGATTAACGCATGACAAACTTGGACAGTTGCCGCTGCTGACAGTGTACGTTGTGCCCGTGTAAGGTGAGAAATAAATTTCTTGTTAGCTTCTGAAACCGCACCATTCTTTTTTGTATACCCTGTATCACTATGCATAATGACACAAAACTGCTGCAATTATTCCATCAGCTTCTGTACCTGCTACAGATTTAAAATTGCAGTTGAAAAGTACCTGAACGCGTGTCCTGTTTGAATCATGAATGTCCACAGTTTTGAAAATACACTTTGTTTTTTGTGAAACGAGGAAGAACTACGTTTGTAAAAATGTGGCATTGCTTATGCATAACTCTGTACGAATGTAAGGACTCCGTCCAGGAATGCTTTCCTTTTATGCATGTTGACACCAAAGAGACGGACATATTTCCTAGAGGGGTTGATTATTTCACTGTGTTTATTTGAGCCCACTTGCAGACACCTGTTCTTAATTCAATCTGAAAGATCTACTGCATTAAAGAAAACTACGGTCATTAGCTATTCCCAGAACTTCTTCCTGTATTAGTTTGTAAGTTGCACGGAATCTTCTTCTTCACAAGTTATTGTAACAAATAATTTTAACGTGCTACAATGAGCCATTCTACAGGCCCTGAAGAAGCTGTACTGACGTTGTTCCATTACTGATCGTAGAGAATTAAGTGTATAGGCTGTTACTTAGATGTCTTCTTTCCTATTGGACAGCCTCCTCTGTGCCATGCTTTGAATTCCAGCTGTAGCTCCACGTGGCTGTATTGATCGAGATCCACTGCAGGCAGTCCATTGTCTCTGCTCTAGAGAACATGAGGGCCACCGTATGCTGTAGCGCAGTTGCCGGGAACTGCTACTTCATTTTCCACGCACATATACTTCGATATTACACTCCCATCTTCGATGGCATTACCTCTCTTCATGTCGGTTTATACTGGCGTAAAACCGAACGTGCTACCCCAATGAGAGGAGCGTAAATGTGGGCATGACATTTAAGGTGATCACAGTGGCAACGATTCGGGTTGTGATCCCTGCGCTTTGAAAAGGGGATTTCGGGGTTATAACAGCATGCAGTCTGGTAGGTGTTATAGACGTTTCGGAGGAACCTGTTACCCCAAAGTAAAGGCAGAGTTGTCTCCCTCCACGACATGGAGGTATGTAGGGGGGAGCAGATGTGTTGTTCCTCGGCACTTTACCCCCAGGAAAGGAGGTTTTGACGTTTTGGAGAAGAGATACTTTTCTTGCCTTTACCAGGTTTCGAACTCTGGATCGTCCTGCTCATGGCCCAGTCGTTATACCAACTATTCTGTCCCTGCTTAGTGTTCAAAGAAGTACCCCTGCACCATCGGGTTCGTGATGTAACCCCCACGTATTCTTATAATCATTGCCCTTATAATTTCGGCAAGTGTCTACGAGCTACGCGGCTACGGTTCAATTCAGGGTTAGAGAGAGGAAATGCTCTGTTCTCGACCTCATACGAACCTCCTAGGCCCCCAGAAGCGAGAGGTTCTTTCCAAAGAATGTAGAAATTAACCACTCGCATATGTGTAGTGCTGGTGTCTAGAATAATTATACGTCATTCCCTGTATAGTAAATTTCCCTGCACAACGTGGTGCTTGGGTGCAGAGGTGTATATCCCACTGCTGGCCTTCTGAATTTCTAATTCTACGCTATTTCACGCCACGTTTATTTTCCCACTCCAAAATAAAATACGTTTCTGTTATTTTCCCTGTATTTATTAATCTCTTCAAAAGTATCATTTTCCATAAATCTTACCCTCATTTAAGGGTCTGTTATTTTTAACCGTCTGTGCCCAGCCATGTTGTTAGATTTATGATTTCTGCCGCTTCTCTACTTGTTATTTTTCTGTTATTCCGGATCTTTTATTGGAAGTAAACTCGTGACTCTTTTGCTGCATGGCTGCTGCGCATACTGCAGAGCAACGTCCTTTCTTTCCTACAGGATTTTCAGCAGCTAGCTTTCGTGATGGTATCTTATAAAATACTGGAATGCCCTTCGTATTGACTCCACTATCACAAAACGAATACATGCTTTTAAAGAAAGTTATAGTATACATACACTATACATAGAGAGAAGGAGGGCTGAGTGTAATAAAATGGGCGGGCAATAAGAAATACCGTATTTTTGTTCTGTTCCTTGGTGGCGTAGAGTAGTGGAAAATACCGAAAATGTATAAAGAAGCTGCTACGCCAGGGGTGCACAAATTCCGGCCGCAAGATCGCGTTGTCGGCTGATCTTTCATACGGTGGCCCCCAGTACCCAGCATGGAACTTGCGTCTTGTAACCCTTATAGCAACTAGAATTTTTAGGCGGCTGCTAGGTTTTTGGAAAACTTGTGAACCCCTGGATTAGTGTCATGTTTTAGCAGCTCACATCCGCCCAGCTAGTCAAGAAATTCCCCAAATGTTACGTAACCTGTAGTCTCGTTGCCGTGTTTACAAGGGTCCACCATTGGACCATGTGTCGAATCAGTAGAATCCAACTTATATCCTTACGTGTCATTTATTTAATATCCATTTCAATATTAATCCTTCCATTTAGGTACGTCTAGACCAATGTTTCCGCAGAATATCATTAGGGGGGTCCGCGAGAAATCGTCAAATAAATAAATAAACTTGTTGGCATGCCGCGAAAGATTTCAGTTATCCCTCAAAATATCGCGGGAATTTTTGTCCGGTAGTTGGCAATATTGGAGTAATTCCCGTGCGCTACCAAGCGTCTCTTTGTTTTGTTTTCATTTTCATGTGTATGGGTTCCTCGGGATGTGAAAAATTATTCTACAGGGTTTGCCTTGGAAAAATGGTTGGGGAACGCTGATATGAACACTGGTCTTTTTCCTTCAGGCTGTCCGTCTCAAGTTATGTATCCTTTTATCCGCCTCCCCTGTTGTGTCCCATGCCCCCTCTACCCCACCGCTCACAATAATTAGTCGCACTAAAATATAACTTCCTGGTTATACAGTTTTCTCCGCAATGCTAGGGTTAAATGTTCTCTGCAGTACCCGGTTCCCCTTAGTCCTCACTAAGCAGAATTTTCTCCCTAAATGCTGTTAAGAAATCACAATATTCAGCGTTAAAACTGTTTAGTTGGCAGTATTGATTCCAAGTGCATGTGTCTAGTTATTGGTTTTTGATATCAATAATATTTGGCGCACGTACTACTACGTGTATTTTCGCCTTACATAACCGGACTTCCGCCCAGCTCAGAGATTCAGTGCGTACACGCATTACTGAAAGGGTTTATTGGTAACCCGGGGTAGAATTGGATCATGTAGGACCTCTAGAAAGATTTTCCGCCTGATAGCAAAATTTGTTATTCAGGAATTTATTGAATACCCGCCATTGGCAGAGGAATAAAATATGATTATCACCCTCATTATGTCGTAATGACTCAAGTGATCAGTGCTTTTGGACTTGAATGTGTTCAGCGACTTTCCAACACAAAATTCCGTCTTTTCGTGATACCATTATCGCTTTAACTGTGACATATAACTAGCCGCACTGTAGCCAGAAAGGAATTAAAAAGTAAATATGAAATATAATTAGAGTGACCGGCAAAGTGCATGCTGCACTGTTTGGGCAGTTGGCTGTACTGGGCGCAGAGGTTAATGTGTTAGGTCATAGTTGGCTGTATACAAGGGCGCACCCAAAGGGGGCGGGGGGCTGCCGGGCTGCATCCCCCAAAACACCCAAAACTGAAAATTAAAAAACACAGAGTTTGTAGATATTGTGGTATCAAAGTATTGCGTTATTTTCCCTTCAGCCGAAATCAGCCACTGAAACTGGCTGATGAATAGTACATCAGAATTTTGAAAAATAAATTAATAAAATTAAAAATGCAGGAAGATATGACATGTGATTGAGTCATGGAGCCTGCAGTTGTATTCTTATGTATATAAATGCAGTTGCAGATTGTGTTATATTGTACTTACAGCATGATTTTTATAACACAATTTTTAAAATCAAACAAATTATATGTAGCTTCAGGGTCAGCCCCCCCCCCCCCCCCCGCCCCCCGCAGGAAAAATTCTGGGTGTGCGCCTGACTGTGCTGTTTCGCTGCTGACAGGCGTTTGTCAGTTAAGTGACAAGGACCTCTTATCTGTGTGTATACTTAGAAGTAATTTCGTCAGCCGTGAAGATGGAGGCAGCACGTTCCTCCGAGACATCGTTGTCAGTACCTATCAGAATACCTATTACCTAAACAACACGCCTACCTGCCGTCACAAACTGACAACTTGTGAAACATTGCACTTGTTTGACGAAATTAAATTGATATTTCTTTAAATTTTGCATGAGTGAACTTTCGGTGTACGACGTTCGCACGGAATTTAGGAACAGATTTTAAAAAATTAGCAGTTTTCCTACTATGAATTTTTTTTATCGACAGTGACATCTGGCAGCACTTTTCAGCAATACGGAACCCCTGTTTATAACAAGAACGCCTATATGTTTTTTAACACCAAGTCATCGGCTTGTAAAGTCTAACAAAAATACCTGACTCCATGGAGCAGAGTTTTTCTTGAGAAGCGAATTGTTCTTTAACTGACCAAAAAATTTCCTGCATTTTATGGTAGCTGACAGTTCATTACCGTGTTCACGAGACCCCGCCACTTTCACCTATTCTGAGCCAAATAAGTCATACATATTTTTTCCACACTAAGTTTTTATTTGAGGGGGTACGCGGTGGCGCAGTTGGTTGAGGCGCTGCGCTACAAGCCGGAAGGTCGCGAGTTCGATTCCTGGTGATGGGGTCATTGGGATTTTCCGGCCGCACTATGGCCCTGGGATAGACTCAGTCTCTAACAGAAATGAGTACCAAGTATATCTCCTGGGGGTTAAAGGCGGCCGGTGTGTAGGGCTGATAACCTCACCGCCTTCCTGTGCCGGTTGTCTAGAAATTGTGGAAGCCTCAACCTCCTAGAGCTCTAAGCCTTTAAGTCCTTATTTAACTTGGGGTTTACGTTTGTCGGAACTCGCAACGTAGGGCGAAGCAACATAGAACGGAGAATTTTTTCCCCCGCAAGAATTAATTAAAATACGCCGGCGCCTGGCTGTTGAAGACTGCCAACTACCAACTAAAACAATGTTAATCCCAGTCCGCGCAACTTTCGTCGAATCTTTGGCCGCTACAATTTGTCAACGTTAAAGCGATCCAGCGCTGTACTTGGTAACTTTAAACAAGAACTGGCTGTATTTTTACACTGCAAAAACTACCAGTCCGGTTACAGGTCATGTTTAACAGAGACAGTGGCGGGGTGTTTTAACATCGTGTTTCCTCAGAGGAAAAAATAATTTTCACAGAGAGTAGAAAGAAAATGCCATATAATTTCTTTAACTGAATCTTTTGTTCTGTCAGCGCCTTATTCTTTGTGGCTGGAAAACTTGCGTTTTGATATCTTTTTGTATTGTTTTATTTAGAGTGCTTGTTGTATTCATAAAAGGAATTGAATACGAGAAAGTAACTTACGATATGTGGGTAGTAAATAACGAGACTGCGCTTGCAGCTTCTGACTTTGACCGATGACCACCAAAGTAAGTATACTACTACTAGGTGGTTACAGCCGGAGCGTCCCTCAGTAGCCCAGTACCGAGTAATAATTTAGTGTACAAGTGGTTTTTAACTTGCTGCTGTCTTGTTTGGTAAGAACTGGGCAATATGTGGACGTAAAATTTCTTGGGAAATTAAAGGAAAATTCCACGAAATCTTCAGATTCTTATGTGAAGCGTATGGAGACAAGGGCAGAAATACCTCAGGCATTCATAAAATGACTTACGGGGATGATTCTGTGCCAGGCGGGTTCGTATGGAGCAGCGTATAGCTTTCGGTGGAAATTAATTTGAAGAAAACAAGTGTAGCTGCAATAATTGTGTTAACAAAGTATATATGAGCATATTCCTGCTATTCGCTAGCCACACGTCCTGTATTTTTTTTTAGTGGTGAAGGGCCCCGCAGCAGACGCTACGGACACACCGCAGCCTTGAGGCTTCTTGTGCAACCCTGTGATGAAGATGATGATGATGATTATTATTATTATTTTTGTCCTTTTCCTAGTAAGGGAGCGCCGGTGGAATGAAATTGACAGGGAAAACCGAAGTACTCGGGGAAAAACCTGTCCCAGGGCTACTTTGTCCACCACAAATCCCACATGGACTGGCCCGGGATCGAACCCGGGCCTCCGCGGTGGGAGGCCGGCGGCTAACCGCCTGAGCCATGGCACGGCCCTACACGTCCTGTATTACTTAGTGAGGAGTTGATGTTTTGTGCTGTTTGCTCTTTTCAAAAATGTGTATATTAATTTCACGTTCCTAATTGTTCCAGAAACTGACCACAGATGGCAGTGAAAATCTAGAATCCAAAATCTCATCTGTGGGTAAGTGATTATTAGACTACTATAAATACATTTAGAACGAAGATGTTCAGGTATTTAGAAACGAGGTTAGAAATTTAAAACACTGACTCTAAAAAAAGCAGGACACAGAATATTCATCCCTTCATTTCGTAGTCTGTCTTATTACTACAGGTCCATAGCCAATTCCAAAGCGAGTTCACAACAGAGTGCGACTTAGTGTTTTCTCTTTCAATTTCCAGTATCCTCTCCTTTCCTTAAGGCTATCCAGTAGCTGCTTACGTCTCCTTCCCCGTCTTACCTTCACTCCTATCCTGCCCCCTCTCTTTCCTTAAAGAACATGTTTTAGAAGCCAGTTTCAACGCAAGATGTGACCAATCCAGTTAGCCTTCCTTCTCTTTATTGTATATAGGATATACCTTTCCTCTTTGACTCTATGTAATACTTCTTCATTTTGCACACGGTCGCTCTCTCTGATATTCTCCATCCTTCTCCAGCACCACATTTGAGAACTTTCCAGGTGTTTCTCATCTACTCTCCGAAGTGTCCAAGGTGTAGCGTTACACAAAGCTATGCTCCAAGTGTAGCATTGTCCTAGCGTCTTCCTTAAATTTAAGTCAAGTTTTCTGGTGAAAAGACTTCGTCTTGTTGAATTCTGCTTTTGCCGTGGTAATCCTGGATTTAATTTCACCTGTACACCATGCAGCATTTGTTATCATGCTACCTAAGCATTTGAAATATTCCATATTCTCCGGTTGTTTTTCATCTGCCATAATCTGTACTGGGGATGGTTGGCTTGAGATTCTCATTACCTTAGTTTTTTCTACATCCATTTCCATTCCCTAGCTTCTTCCAATTACATGTATTATACCAGTCATTCCCTCTAGTACCGTTTCTTTCTTAGCTAGCAGCACAAGGTCATTTGCAGGTCTCACAGAGCAAGTTACTTGTCTTCCTATTTTAAAGTCTCCAAACCCTTAAAGATTCTCCTTGGTAAGGTGCTCCCTGTATAAGTTGAACAGAATCGGTGACAAACAGCATTTTCGGCTAACCCCTCTTCCATTCTCCACACTTCTTGTTTCCTCTTGGCCCAGTCGTATTTTAACACTCTGATCCATCACAGAATATATGGATGAAATGAAACCATATTAATATAAGGCGAAATATTAATCACTGGATTTATTTTTCTTATAGTTTTGCATGTCTGTAGTAACTAATCTACTTCTGTCATTATGTTTATCAGGTAAATATTCCGTTGTTTTTAACACGGTTTACAGCAGAAATTTGTTAAGTCATCGTACTTTCGCGCCAGTTTTATGTTTCTGGTTTTATTGCATGTAATTACGCACTGTAGGTCAGTTGTTTTGTGAACAGTGCGCTGTAGGCCACAGTACGCCACAAGTAAGGAGCTGTTCAAAAACACTAATCACCAACAAATGCACAAAGAGAGTTTTATCATCAATTGTAACACACTCCTACATGTTTCGACCCTGCTGGGTCGAAACATGTAGGAGTGTGTTACAATTGATGATAAAACTCTCTTTGTGCATTTGTTGGTGATTAGTGTTTTTGTATAATATAGTGCACGGACATGGAACACGTTAAACTAAGGACCTGTTATTAGAACAGTTCTCATTAGTACAGTGCAGAACGTCCAAGAAGAGTTCTTGGGCTACTTGACTGTTAAAGATGGGACCGATAGGTTGTCCCGAAACTTCGGTAACAAACTACCAGTCTACGCTGCGTAAAGTCCCAGAAGAGCGAGGTCTCAGAATGCAGGAAGTTTTAAAAGTTCTTTGCAGTCTGCCACTGACGTGCGCAGCCAAGTTTCGTGTTGTGTCAGCGATTAGAAGTGCACATGTCACAGAAGGTATAAAATGTCACTAGAATCTAATCACAGTATCGACAATGTAATTAGGTGAGTACAGTCTCTGGTCCTGTTTTCAGATGTCGCTCATGTCGACGGGATGTATAGATCAGTACCAGGTTACCTTTAAGTTCGATTAACCTCCTGGCATAGGCTATTTCAAGGTTGCGGTTCGTTTGTCAGACTTGACGCAAGCAAGGGACATACGTAACACGCGATTATAGTAGTTGTAAAACTAAAACGTACTATGTTTTTGATCCCCGAAATTTATCGTCAATTGCGTCTGAATCCCTTTCAGTGCTACCGACTTAGGACGCACCTCCAATTCTGTTGCCAACAACTGAGTCTTTCAACATTAATCAAAACAGACTTCCCTGCCAGCTGTGTACAATTGAAGGGAACAGTCTGTGGGTTTTACATATTGAGCAGTAGGCGCGTAAGGTGCCGTGGAAATATACAAGCAACAGTAGGCGTTTGTTGAAATTAAATTCAACTTGGACAGGTTAATAATGATTATACACGCCTTGAGCTTCTCACGGATTTATCCACAGCTGATACTGATAGGATAATTCTTAGCTCTCTGAGTTAAAAAGTGATGGTTCACGTACAAGGCCGTCGCACAAACTTCGTAGTTTCCCATAATCTGCTCTTTATACGTCTGTTTTACGCTAAATATTACAAAATGAAAAGCTAGAATTTCATGACAGTAGTAAATGCGCCTGTGCTTACGAATCATTGATTTCACATCCGCGAGAAAATACGAGTACTCCGCGCTTTATTTGAAGTAGTCAGTGCTACCTTTATAATATTTAAAACCTTCCATTGACAAGAAGACCGGCAGCTTTGTCCCCGCGGACGAGTCCGTCTCGCCCATTGCACGGGAGGCTGTATTGGCCCAAGAGTAAGTGTGGACGTTGGAACGTATTCTGAAGAAGAGGTGAATCTCTGTTGTAACCGGGAATCGACCTCCAATTCACTGGTTATGCAGTTCATAACCATGCAGTGACCGAGCTATATCAGGTTGCTGGTTTATCATACGAGAGGAACTGTAGGCTCGTTTCCGGAAATCAACATAGCTTATTCGATGTGCACCAGACAATATACGCCAAGTAGTAATTATAACTGACTGCATACATTTTGTCTTTTTGTTTTCTGCTCTGTCTCTCTCTCTCTCTCACATTTCTTTTTCTATGTTTGTGTTGGCCCAAAGCAGGCTCTCAGTCTTAACCCCCCCCCCCCTCGCTTTTCTGATTGGCCAATTTCTAGCAACCCGCCTGTAAAACGCAACCGCATTTTCACTATCACTTAAGTCTTAATTTGGGCCTGATTCTTTAACCCTGAAGATGGGAGGATTTACTTCCTCCGAAGCATGGGAATCCACCTACAAGTCTACACGGTACAATAAAATAGAAGACCACAACCTTGCAAAAATTCGCTCTATACAAAATAAATACTAATTTATAGGCAGAAATATTCAGATGTGATGACATTGTGAAGCATGGTTTGTCAAATTATGGTACATATGCGCCAATCATTGTTTACTGGTGCGAGAACCCCTACTCTAAAGCCTTCACTATAAAACCAAAATAAAACGCAAGAACGTCACAAGTAACAGTTTTGTATGGCGTTAGATTACGAAAGGAAGTGAGCGACACAGTACAAAGCATGTGAAAGTCGTTAAACGCTGCCCATTTGATTGGTTTTATTGCTTGTTGCATTGGAACAAAACGCACACCACAGATATTATAAATCTAGAATCAGGGCTGCTGCTGGACGACGGAAGGAGGGGATGATCGGTTAATTGAGTCACGTGACAACAGGCTCTCACGGTGTCATGAACCACTCATCAATAATTCAGCAGCCGGTTGCGCCAGTTGTTGTTATGCGTAACCGGCGTCAGGGTATTGAATCAACAGCTGTCCGAAGAATTTCGGTAACCTGCAGACTAACAGAAAATGTTCTGAGGTTAGGTGTTTACACTTCACGTTATGTTCTTCAGGGACTGTAATACTTTTGTTAATTTTTCTTATTTTATGCTATTTTTGTAGTTATGACAAAATGAACATAAAATTGGGAGGCATAGTAAGTTTCCCATCGTCTTTTGTCTACCAACTGAAAACGTTTGACATTGTGGCAACGCTGTAAACTTGTGTTTGACAAGTCCCCGCTTCGAATCATAGCCGTGACTTTGGGTATCCTGAGACTTTAGAGCTGTTACTCAGTTCTTCCAGGCAAATACCGGGCTGGTAGTTAGATCAGACCCATGCCGCTTCCTTTTAATTCTATCCAATTCATCCGTCATCAATCACCATATCATTCGACGCCGTATGTCAGGAGTGGCCAACTGGCGGGCTGCGAGAGGCCCACTTTGTGAGGAAACTTAGTGAAAAACAATGCATTAACCCTTTAAAAATGAAGCTTATGTGTTTTATATAAGGACTCAGTGCGTACCGCTCTGTAAACACTCTCCGCTTCGGTTATAAAAACCAATCTCTTAATGTTTTATAAGGCAAAAGTTGCTGTTTGTTCTGAGATCCGTACAAAACACATAAACGCAATGTGGGCACCACGTAGAATTTATTAATGTTAAACCTTGTCGTATGTAAAGTTACCGCTAGACTTTAAAAGGTTCATGAAATAAATCTTTTTTTTCCCCTTATGTGATGGTTTCCTATTCCTGTTTATCCAACTACGTCAGGTTGGTTTCAGTTATATATGAATCCCCTTTCTTTAGAAATATCTTTTTAAAACGTCGTTCGCTGTCAGCCCCCTGTGTACGTATAACTGATTATTATATTTTACTCTAAACTTTCGCAAGCAGCGCTGTGGCACCCTTTGCTTTATGCTCTTCGATCCTGACAAATTAACTTCCAAATCTTGCACAGTAAGCCTCAAGGCTCCGGTGCGTCCGTAGCATCTGTCGCGGGCCCCTTCACCATAAAAAGAACTTCCAAATCACTTAAAGATTTTCGATAACATTTGGTGCAGCGGGATCTACTGTGGTAAATTTTATTTCGACTTGCATCAGTCCTCTTTAAACCGCAGTCTCTTTCAAGACCAATATAACGGCATCAGGTTTGCTATTTATTAATATCGGCTTAGCGTACGACGTATTAATAAGAAGGCTTTCTGTTGTCACTGATGGCAATAAAATTTGTTCCATAAACTTCCCGATGTGATGTGTGCGTAATGAAATGCAAGGAAAAAGAATTTGTCTCAATACATGAATCATTTACGGTATTAACAAAGAAAAACATCATTCATTGCGCTATTTAGTGTAATAAATCTGCATTTTATTAACGTTGTTACCAACAGGCAAATAAATAATACGTCTGTATACAGTGTAATGCATTTGCTATGTCAACAGAAACGGTAGTGTATATTTAAGTTTAGGAGTTTTATATTTACCATACAAGTGCATTATAATCCGATTTTGTTAACAGTATCCAACAAATGCACTAATTGTCACAGGTTGATAATAATATATTTAAGAATGGAATGTTTTTAAATATATAATTATGAACCTGTGACAATTAGTGCATTTGTTGGATGATATTAACCCTATAAAGCCTAGCGGTAACTTTACATACGACCAGGTTTAACATTCAACAATTCTACGTGGTGCCCACATGGCGTTTATGTGTTTTGTACGGGTCTCAGAACAAAGAGCAACTTTTGCCTTATAAGACATTAAGAAACTTGTTTTTATAACCGAAGTGGAGAGTGTTTACTACGCGGTACGCACTGAGTCCTTATATAAAACCGACACTTTTCGTCTTTAAAGGGTTAAAGAAGTTTAAATTTGCATGCAAGTGTTTAAATTTGGAAAGCACACATAGGCTGTGGAACCTGGATGGGACGCGAGTATGAGCCCCAATAACGTGTGGTGGTCATTCTTAGCCACAGCAGACGCCAAGCAATATTGTAGGCCTACAGCTATTGTGTGTGTGGGGGGGGGGGCACCATGAATATTTGTACTGCGAAATGTGATGTGATAATTAGTTTAATGGTAGGAAAAATTAAGTAGCTGTCAACTGTGAACAGTCGGATCATCAATATACCAAAACACATAAACATTTACGCTGATAATTATTTCACACATATTGTTTTAAGCCAGGGATGCGCAAATCCAGGGCGGAAGATCCCGGTGGCGAATAAATTTTGGACGGTGGCGCATAATGTCTGTGGAGCCTCAGTATGGAACTTGTTTCATGCTATATTTTCGGCGCATAGAATCTTCAGATGGTTCCTAGATTTGTGAAAAATTTTAGCAGCCCCGATTTAATCACTGATTGTTTTTCTCAGGCTGTTAAGACACAGAGCAGAAGACATTCACGCTTCACGAAAGCTTAAATTTTCATAAAGTACCTATTCCTGGTTTAGTGTTTGTTTATTTATTTGTTTATTTATATATTCATTCAGTCATTCATTCATTCATTCATTCATTCATTCATTCATCCGTGCGTTCATCCAGCCGTCCATTCATTTCACGGGCATTTATAAATGGATGTGAAATAAAATTTACAAAAGGGTCTCGCAATTAATAGCATGCGAACGCTGTTTTTTTGTTTGTTTGTGGCTCGACAGGCCTGTTGTGGGCTTAGGCCTTCTCATTTTTGAGGTTCCATTATCACACTCATTTAGACACACAACACTCGGCAGGACTCCTCTGGACGAGTGATCAGTCCATCGCAGAGACCTTACAACACACGACACTCACAACAGACAAACATCCATGTCGCCGGTGGGATTCGAACGCACTATCCCTGCAAGCGCTCGGCCGAAGGCCCACGTCATAGACCGCGCGGCCACTAGGATCAGCATGCCAACGCTGTGAGCAATGTAATTTGCCTTCCGCTGAATAATGTGCTTTTTATTCTGAGTCACTACAAATGCGACTAACAAGTTGCACTGACTGTGAGGTTCGACAGGACAGTCTTTCAGAATAAAGTTAACCTCGGGGTTTAATAAGAGTTGGCACATGGATCTAACCAATTAAGAAGTGACGTGTTTCACTAAGTACATAGAAATGTACTCAGATTTAGATTACGGAGTTTCTAAATGCGTTTCGGACGCTTCTGTGACTCATTTATTTATCGTTCAGTTATTTCAGGTACAAATCTATTTTTCACGCAGATGGCCTGTAATTGTAGTGTTATGCTGCGGACAGAGTTCTACACAAGAAACCAAAACAAAAAAGTAGTCAACTTTTGACACGTTTAACTTGAATGTTCCAAGATAGAAGGCGACAAAATTGCACAAAGACGAAACTGAGCAGAAGGGACGCAAAGCTGTTTGATGCAGGTGTGTAAGAATGACAGTTAAACATGGCGGTAACCTTATTAGCTAGAAGAGTTTGCGAAACATTGGCGAGATTGTGAATAATCCAGATTTTTTCAGGTTTGGTGTTTACCCGTGTCTTCATATGAAAATGTAACTAAATAGTGGAACCAAATTTCTTCTGACACAGTTAACGAAAAAATCCGCAATTGGAAATGACCTTCACCTGGCTCCATCCATATCTGAACATCACATTTTATTTCACAAACATGAACTTTAATATATTCTGCTAATTTCCTTCTCTTAGTATTTCTACTTACACAGAGGGAGCAGAGGCGTAGCTCCACTCATTCTTAACCTCAACTGTAGATAGAGGTCAGCGGTCAGCGTCACGCCCCGACCGATTCACCGCCGGCGAAGAACTCCGGAACCCGTTTAATAGGAGGCTGCATTGGCCCGAGAGCCGGTCCGGACGATTTTAGAAGGGAAAAATTTCTTCCAGGAACTTGGATTCGAATCCCGAACCCTCCAGCCCGTAGCCTAGTCTCTATACACGCTGCTATACCCCGGCTCGTTACTCGTACCGCGAGGTAAAGTGACGTGGAAGTGAAGCTTACGACTCATCTGCATCTAGTGTCGAGGTTAAAAATGCGTGGATGTGTACTCCATTCCCCCATATTTCTTACATGGAGTGTTGCTCATTTAACCCTTTAAAGACGAAGCGTGTCTGTTTTATATAAGGACTCAGTGCGTACCGCGCTGTAAACACTCTCCGCTTCGGTTATAAAAACCAATCTGTTAATGTTTTATAAGGCAAAAGTTGCTGTTTGTTCTGAGATCCGTACAAAACACATAAACGCAATGTGGGCACCACGTAGAATTTTTTAATGTTAAACCTGGTGGTACGTAAAGTTACCGCTAGGCTTTAAAAGGTTAAGCACAAGGACAGCTATTAAAATTTCAGAAAAGAATGAGAGCATAGCTCGCACTAAATTGTGTCCTTCGTGAAGAATCAAATGCACAAAGTTGATTCTTTATTTTTTTCTAAAATTTCTGTAGCGAATTTAGTCAGCTTGCGTTAATTTGTAGGGTGCATGTCTAAGTAGTCCTGCGTATATCACATGAAATAAGACACACGTGCTTAGAGTACAGCGCATTTCATTTTTTTAAAACGAGCAACGGAAACCATAAGATATGTGTCATCTATTTCCTGTTGTTTATTTTAATTTGTACCGTGTTCAATAACCACTGCTCCATCTAAAAAGCTTAAACGGAAGCTCTTGAATACAGCAGAAATCATATTCTGCCAGCATACACAACGCTGCAGTCAATATCGTTGATTGCAATATATGAAACAGCGATCAGCACTGGATACAAAAATGATACAATTTGCTGCATAATTGATATGGTTGCAGTTTGTGTAGGTCTGTGATTGATTAGACAGGTACTTGCATGTTTGATTCGAGTAGTCAGTCCTGATTCCGTTGTGTAGGCAGCAGGAAGCCGGAGAGGTCCTCAGAGATAGCCTGGTACCAGTTCTGTTTTGATCTAAACACAACAGATATGGCGCCCTTTGTGGCGCAGGTTGTTCGTTTACAGAAATATGAAGTACTGTTCCACAACGCAAAGCAAACGGATAGAACAGAAAACCTCGTAATGCTGCATCGGTACAAGGCAGTCACTCAACTGGCTTCCAGCAACTCACCGGCTTGTCACACTTTCAGGAAAGAATACAGGCTGTATGAGCGTTTACTTTCAACGGCGCTACACGTGTGACGTCAGGCTCTCAGTTTGTGTTTGTTCGCCCTGGCCCGTAATTTAGCTATGTTTGTTCTAGAACGTTGTAATGAAAACAGTTTATAGTTCACTTGTTTGGACGAAAGTTTGAAATGTTTTAATAATTATTCAGCTTTAGATGGCCTTCATATTTATGCTGTTCAATAAATGTCAAACCCAATCCAATATAGCGCCGAGGTTAAGCCTGAGGCCGATTCCAGTGGCCGCGCGGTCTACGGCGTAGATGTGCGGCCGAGCGCTTGCTGGGATCGTGGGTTCGAATCTCACCGGGGGCATGGATATTTATCTTGTATAGTGTTTGTGTTGTCAGGTAGAAGTCTCTGCGACGGGCCGATCCCTCGTCCAGAGGAGTCCTACCGACTGTGGTGTGTGCATGAGTGTGATCAAGTGAAATTACAACCCCTCGACACCTGCTGTGAACAAGTGGGTAGAAGAAGGAAGGACTAAGTAAGTAAGTAAGGTTAAGCCTGAGCAGTGATATACCTCGACTCCTTCCTCTGTGCCAGTCATGGCGTGTCACGGGGCGACCTTTACCTTTACCATTTCTAAAAGCAACAAACTTTTCTTCTTGTTACGGATTGTTCTTAATTAGTTTAATCCCGTCCCCTCCAAAGACTGCTAAGACTTTTATTTTTTTATCGCTGTAACACGAAATGTGTAGTGCTAGAAGTTACGTATGCTGCTTTTGTAAGAGATATTAGTGAATAAGTGCTTAGAACCAACGAACGAAAAACTGTTTTGAATAAAGTTAAGTACCCAAGACAACATATCGAGAAAAGTGAAAACTGGGATTCAAGTGGAACTTCCAAAGATGCAGCCTTCACGGGGCTTCATATTGTAGATAGGCCTATATGGGAGGGAAAGGGTGAAAGCAAATTACCCCCGAGAACGGGCCATGAAGGCCCAGAGGGAGGTAGAGGTGTAGCTCTACTCTTTCTTTAATCTCGGCGCTAGATTAGGGTGGGTGGTCAACGCCACGCCCCGGCCCCACTACCCCCCGGCAAAGAGACCCGGTTCCCATTGTACAGGAAAGGCTAAGTGACAGTGGTCTTTTGTGCACGTGTAAGTTACGTGTTTACGTAGACTCATCTAAAGTGTCGGACTGAGTTTAGGATTAACGAGGTCTGTGTCAAAATGTGATTCAGTTCATTATTCGTCATGCTTTTCGTTTGTGGCCTGGAGTGCCTGGATATACGGCAGATAGTTGCAACCCTGTTGCCGTTTAAGACCAAAAAGCCTTCACAAATTTCGGAAAACCCATAGAAGAATATTTATTGCGTCAGTGATACACACATTATTCTAAACGAGTGTACAAATATGCACTTCCTTTTGTTCTTGACAGATTTCGACAGTCTTCTTTCCTGTTTTAAATTTCTCGAACCCCTTGCTTTCAATATTGTAGTTGTGAAGTAGAATATTGAAAAAAGCACAAAAGTATTATGGAATTTATGCTGCATGGAACAGTCACTTTCGTTTTTGTTTAAAAGGAAGTTACTCCATATTAAAGCATAAATCTGTGTAAAGAGGTTTATAAAAAACAGTTTGTTCTTCACATAAAATGCGTATTATTGTGGGACGGTACGGACCAAAACGAAATTACATTTAATATAAACCGCTAATATGAAATTTAGTTGAAGTTCATTAAAATCGTTTTGCATGTATATGTGTGTGAGCGTGCAGTATGTAGAAGCGAACAGTTTACTGCAGGGGTGGCCACAACGCGATCCACGCACGTCACTGATGCGGCTCTTGCAAGTTGTCCGTAAAACAATAATATTTAGTTAATTTACAAGCACAGGAAGTTGGCCGTGAACGGTGTTTCAAAGTATTTTCCTAATAAAGGAGACTCATAAGTAACTGAAAACCAACCAACTGTAGTTGAACAGAAATAAACAGCATCAACAAAAAATATTAATGCAATTGTAAATATTAACAAATCTTATTATATTTGTTTGAGATAAAATCAGTTAAAAATTCAAGAAACTAATAATCATCGTCGTCACTTGTCTTGCTTGTAAATTCGTTTGAAATATTGCCTGTAGTCTAGGTTGCGGTTCCCGAAGCTCGTCTTGGCTGGCCACCCGTGGTCTACCGCAGATGATGCGAGTATACATGTTTTGCCGATTCCAGTGGCCGCGCGGTCTAAGGCACAGGTCTACGGTCGAGCGCTTGCTGGGATCGTGGGTTCGAATCCCACCGGGGGCATGGATGTTTGTCTCTTGTGAGTGTTGTGTGTTGTCAGGTAGAGGTCTCTGCGACGGGCCGATCCCTCGTCCAGAGGAGTCCTACTGACTGTGGTGTGTGTCTGAGTGTGATCAAGTGAAAATAAAAACCCTCGACACCTGCTGGGAACAAGTAGGTAGAAGAGGGAAGGACTACGTATACATGTTTTGCTCGTTAAACACTAATCAGGAAACAAGTCTATTGAAATTGTGTCTTTCTTATTAACAATTGCAAGGACGTAATGTCGAATGCAGGTAGATGCTTTTGAGACTGGCTTAGCCGAATTATACGCATACACATGTTTGTTTTATTTTGAAACTAATTGCTGTGTCAGGCACTCTGTGGCTGAGCTATTACGAATACAGTGAGGCCAACGGAATAAGCAGAATTGGTTACGAAGTCTTGTGTGTGGGCGCTGTGCCTAGAAGTCTTGTGTGTGGGCGCTGTGCCTAGAAGTCTTGTGTGTGAGCGCTGTGCCTAGAAGCTGAAACGAATGTAAATGCAGTCAGACGCTGATATAATGGCCCCCCTTCCCCACCTTACTTCTTGCCAGTGAAAGTCTGTGAACAGGAATTCCCAATTACACAGTACGAGTATTTCGATTTACCGCCACAAATCGCTGTGGACAAACAGTCGCGCTGTATCGGGGTTTGGCTGTGCTGTGAACGCTAAGGTTGCAGTGTACCTTACAACGGCGACGTGTTTCGGCAAATGTTCAGTCTGTAGAATATTTGCGTCTAAAAGAGAGACTAATCACAAGATATTGTATTACGTAACATTTTAATGCATGTTTGTAGTACATTATATTGCGGGGTAATTGGCCTTACAAAAGCTAAAATTCAATGAAATTTATTTCAAAATTAATTTCCTACCTTATAGAAAACACTCCGTGTCCATTATAAAGATAACGCGGTTAATTCTTATTAAAAATAATAGCTGTTTATTGTAAGAATAATAACTATGTGGGAAAAGTTTAGTGTTTCTTCATGTTGAACGTGATGGTGCATATAGTTACCACTGACTTTCAAACGGCTATTATACCGATATATATTTAATTGGCATGAGCCGAAACATGTAGCCACCGTATTATGAAGTAAATAAGTTGTGTTGACTGTGATAGTCTCTTATTTGATTTGCAACCCGTCGAGTTTAGCATTGCAATCGCAATAAGAAATAACAACAATCATGTTCAAAAATAATGTAAGACAGTGCTTCAAATACTGCGTTGTGCGGAACCCCGGACTTTGACAAAGTGGAAATAAGGCTGCTGCAAACAAACTTCATTGTAAAATAGAAATGCCAATTTCATTGTTATTATTATAAACATAACTTAAAACAATCTTTATTTTTATTTGTCAATGATTCACTGCAAACATTTCTGAACTGTCACAATACTACAATAAGTGGAATAACCGTATTTTGAAAATGAATTTTTTATGAAACGGCATATTAGTTTGTGAGGTTCATTTTTCGTATACGTGAATGTCATGTTATTTATAAATATATTCAATTAAATAATATGTTGAACTCGTATACTTATTTGACGTTTATTTATTATTATTGCTGTTGTTCTGACTTATATGTGGTCTGTTTTGCTAGTCTTATAAATATATGTACTTTAGGGGTTTCCAACAAATTTTCGATAAAGAAAAGAGAGTTTTCAGTGACCAAAATGAAGTGGAAACACTGACGTAAGAACATAAACATTTGCAAAGACACAGGAATTGCAGCCTGCAGTAGGTTTCTGACCCACCCACCTCGCCCCCCACCCCCCACCCCCCAGCCCAGCAATAGAATCCTTTCCGCTCTTATTCTTGTGAGAAATGTATTGAGTTTTCTTTGTTCCATATCCTTTTATATTTTCAGCCTCATTTTTCGTCATACGTTCAGTTAACCTTTTATCTGTTAAATATTTTCTTGCCTGTTATTTTTACTACGCTGCAAACCATGAAAAGAGGCTGTCATTATGGCCGTATTTCTTGTTCGCTGGAGCCCCGCAGACCCCCAGCACCCGCAGTGTCATGGGGAACTCGATTACCTAACACCTCCAGTTAATGGAGCGCATTAAGAATCGGGGTGGTGGGGCAGGCTGCTACTAATTAGCCTAATGCGTGTGTAGTCGGGGAGCGTATTATCGGCGTTTGCAGACTCCTCGCAGGGCCCCCAGATTCATTCATCGGCTTGCTGATCTGGTTTATGCGGTAGGGTGAATCCCATTGCATTGTTGATGACACAGCAACACAGCATTCTGTTAACGATGATGCAACGCATTTAATTTAGTGCACATGATAAATACAACACATCTCTCTCGTCGGGCTTGACACCATATTCTCTTATAATGTGCACACGATAAATTCAGCACCTAGCATTTGTTTGGGCCTGCACTTTGTTCTTGTATTTACAACACACTTTATTTATTGAACGTGCTAAATATTACATCTCACCGGTTTACTTCGACGCAATATTCTCTTTATGTTTAAAAACCCCTTAATTTAGTGCACGGGATAAATACAACTTTAATGACGAACGAAATTATAGTATTGGCGTTGATATTATGTTCTTAATGTTACGAACACACTTATTTACTTCATATGATGGTTAACGTATTTATGTTTATGTACTTGACAGTTTTCTCATTGCATCTAAATGCATTTAATTTATTATTCCTAAGAAAAAAATACGTCTCTTTTGTTCAGCTTTGCACAGAAGTTTCAATATGTTTACAGTACATTTAGTTCAGTGTACATGTGCATTTTCAAACTACACAGTTTTCTCATTGTATTCACAAAGAATTAAGCGCGTTCGTATAGATGCGTAAAGCGCCTATTAGCTTCGTCATGTCCGTCCGTCCGTCCCCGGGTACTAGCGCGGCTCCCACTCAACAGATTTCCGTGAAATTTGATATTGGGGACTTTCGTGAAAATCTGTCGAGAAAACCCGAATTTTGTTAAAATAAGACGAAACTAATGACCATTTAACGTGAACACCTAAGTACGTTTCATTGTTGTCGGCGACATAAATTCTCCATACAGACATTGTTGTGCAACATTCAATATTTTTATATTGTTGACAGTGACTTGTAGCTCAATAATACATAGATAACGCGTTGTCGTTCATTTGCAACAATGGTTACGCGAACGCGCCGCAACGATCACGCTACAGTATACTGCGTATCGTATTTTTCACACGATTTGATACTTTCTGAGTTAAAGGCACTAATATTGTGGCCCTGAGCTACGACAACTGTTCCCTTAATACGCATGCAGCACATTCATGACACATTGCTACTGTGTGCACCAATATAATGAGATAGTAAAACCAAAAATTTCACTTACGGTGCAAATAGGCCTACGTCACGAAGGCAGGTCTCTGTCATGAAAACTGGGATGTGCCACAACACACCTTGCATCACCATATACGCGTGCAGGCTGGAGTTTCAAGCTGTATTGGAAAGTCTTTCACCTCGCCACTGCATATTTCCAGCACGTCTTGTCAGATATTTTATGCGCTGGGATCTACTGAACTGTACCCGTCAATAGATGATATTTCTATGCATATACGGTTGAACTCGATTATAACGTCATGAAAGGAACTGAATATTTTGTGTCGTTATAAACGAGTGTTATTATAACCGAGGACTGTAATCTTACAGTTAATTGGCACCACAGAAAATCTGCCGTTGTAAACGAGATGTCGTTATAACTGGGTTCGACTGTGCATAGTCGACACCTGATGACGCGTTCCTTAAGAAGATAATTGCTTTCACCCAGTTACCCAAACTGGTTAACACACGTATTTATCATTTTTATTTAACATCTTGTATTACTCTTCGTCGATTTTAACGTTTGTAATGACATTTGTGTTTTATCTTGTACTTACTTGTAATGTGTGATGGTCTAGTAATCTTTCCACAGTAATACTATCATCCGTAAGGATGGATGTTAAGCCGAAACATGTCGAACCGTATATAAATGTCTTATTACAAGTGTATATTGCAGGTTTTACTACCTCATGTAAGCAGCATGTTTCTCTGAAATGTTGGTACCCGCCTACCAGACCGCACGGTGTTGTGACACGCTACAGTACATTTAATTTCGTATTGACGACACGACATGTTGATTATCTTTAAGATAAAAATTACAGTTGTGATCAGAATATCGTACATAAATTACGCCCATTGAAATGTGGGTCACACAGTGCACCAACAGACACGATAACGCAACTGCGCGTATCAAGGAAACCGTAACATGCTGTAAGAGTGTGCCATATAATCTTTTGTACCAGAATTTTTTTCCATTATCACGTTGTGAGTATTTTTTGTGTTCAGTAATAATGTAAAAGTCCTGGTACACCTTAATGATGTTTCACATGCTGCAAGAGACTTGTTAGTCGTTTTTACGTATATACACTGTACGCGCGTGCTTAAAATGTGAAGCGTTACAAGGCGATCATGCGCCCGTTTTTCCACATATTTACACCCGAAAGCATTGATTGAGTTTGTGTAGACGTCTGCACCAAAACGGGTAACAATACTTAACACTTTGTCCCAGATTTGCTGGTTAAACCTCAACTTTACAAAATATAATAGATCAGCTTCCCTTTAATTTATTTAATAGTACATCAAGTATAAATAAACTTTTTTTATGTGGTGAAGGTCGCCACAGTAGATGCTGCGGACGCAACGCAGCCTTGACGTTTATTGTGCAGTCCTGTGATGAAGATGGTTAGTTTGTTCCATTTGTCCGTCTAATGGAGCATCGCTGGAATAAAATTGATGGGGGAAAACCGAAATACTTGGGAGGGGGGGAACCTGTCCCAGTGCCAATCTGTCCACCAGAAATCCCACATGGACTGAATCAGGATCGAACGCGGGCATCCGCGGGGAGAGGTCGGCGAATAACCGCCTGAGTCATGACATGGCCGTAAGTGAACGTTTAAATAACCCAATGATCAATCGATTATCGATTTTCATTGTTCCCTCCGACTTTTCTTTGTAGAAATTTTTGTCATTGGAAATCTGCTTACAGATGATTATACACCCCGAATTTTGAACACGGTTCAACAGGATGCATTTAAGAAATACATAAACCCATTTTTTTTCTGCTTGCAACCTGTTCCTATGTTACGGACGTGACTCTGATAGGCTATCAGATATGACGGTGACATTCATACAGGGACGTGGTAATGACAAGAAACGTAGGCAGAGCGGCTTACCAGTTGTTTTTAAATCAATATTGTTGTGACCTACAGCCGTATTGTGTACACAGGATGCCGCGTTGTGCTGCTGGCTGGCACTGTTTGATGTATTCCATTAGTTGGAAAAAAAAAGTCCAATACATCGATCTGGGCCTGTATGATAGTGAGTGAGCCTGACAGATACACAGAAGACATTAGCTGCGCTTCGCCGGCTGCAAACCCACGTCCACTGAGTACAGTCCCTACAGACAACTGTGATCAAGATCCAAAACTCTTGACGGTTCCTAAGTAAGGCACAGAGGGGGGCGATAGACAAAATCTGTATAGTGCTGCAGACTAACAACTGCTAGGCGAAATAAAAGATTTAAATATACGACTATGCTTTAGGATGCTACATTTACGAAAAGATTAAGGTGTCACGTACGTGTAGACAAACTGGAGGAAGAAGAGCATCAAGTACCTAGACGTTGCACGTTAGGCTTAAGAGTAAAACCAAGAAGACGTGGAGAAGAGGATTGTAAGGCCGATGTAGGTGTTCAGTTCATTTGTGTTTTGTTTAACCCTTTAATGCCGGCCTCGGTGCATTGTACGGACATTAGTTCTTTACATACCGCCGGCCACGGTGCCCCATACGGTCTTTAATTATTTAAGTGACCATAATTTTGAAATCGCTTTGTCATGGGCGGCAGCTGGAATTTAAACCGCTGCGTCAGTTGCTCGAAGTATGCAGGCTATAAATTGCCCCTATTATTGCTGGTGTCGCCTTTCTTTTACATTCCACATGCGCTGTATTTCTCTTGTGGGGTATTTATGTATTATTATTATTATTATTATTATTATTATTATTATTTTGCTTAAATTTCCTTGTTGTACTTGATGCCAGCCTCGCCTGGCTCAAGCATACTGTAGAAATACACTTTTGGTTAGTCAGTTACATTACGAAGTAGTTCAGGTGAACAATGACTAGGCTGTGGGCTGAGTGACCGGGGATCGACTGCCGGCGACCGCTGACAGACCGCTTGTCAACTGCACAACCTCCTATCCTTCGGACACTCGGATGACTGGAGAATGAAGCAGACCACTGGCCTTGCGGCATAGTTACTGCTACTCTCTCGTACGTCTGCGTGGTGTGGTGTCTTCATTTTAGTTTTTCTGTTTTAACATTTTTCAACTACGCCTTAACTTACAAGTGGGCCGGGATGGCTCAGTCGGTATAGCGACTCGCTACGGGCTGGACGGTCCGGGGATCGAATCCCGGTGGGGGCGAGATTTTCCACAGCCGTCCAGACCGGCCCTGGGGACCACCCAGCCTCCTGTGCAATGGTTACCGGGTCTCTTTCCCGGGGGTAAATCGGCCGGGGCGTGGGGCTAGCCACCCTATCCCCTCCTCGTGCCGAGGCTCACGAAAGGGTAGAGGTTTACCTCTACTCCCCCTCTTGGGCCCTCAGGGCCTGGTATAGGGTGAACCTTTACCTACCTTAACTTACATAGATTCCGGTCTTCAGATAAGGGCTGTCTACACCTTACTGCAATGATGCGTGGGAACAGAACACATTTTACATAACAAACATCTCTGCAGCAATATATTGACGGGTATATTATATATTTGGCGAGTACCTGAAACATACGCAGCGCCAGTCGATGAGAGTAAGTTAATACTAAGGACAGTTTTGCATAACAGCGCACTGTACCTTGACACCTTTCTTTTATATTTTATATTTGTATGCCTGATGATGGCCACTCATAGGCCGAAACATGTAGCTATATAATAATAATAATAATAATAATATTAAAAGGAAGAAATTGTGATCGACTGAAAAAACTGGAATTGTATTATACAAACACAACGGGATATGAAATCTAAAAAGTAACAGCGCGCTGTTTTGTGTGGCTGGCAGATGAGGAGGTAGCAATGAAGTGGCGGACGGGAGGCGGTTAATGTAAGCTGCTGTCATAGTGTGAAGTGAGCGGTAGGTAAACCCCAGCAATGAGGATAGTTTGTATAACGGCGCAATGTTTTGTGTGGGTCGCAGATTGTAGGTTGGCGATGAACTGGTGGACAGGAGACGGTTTTTGGCTCCCGTAAGATGTGGAATGATGGTGAGGGAACATCCTGGATGAAGTATTTCCTTTGACAACACAGTGTTTTGTGTGAACACAAGATGATGGAATGGTGATGAGTTGGTAGAAAGGAGACGGTCGGTTTGTATTGCAGTGTATTGTAGCAGCGAGAAAAACGGCAGAGCGTCTTGGGAATTCTATTTCACGTTCGATTTGCTGTTATTGCAGTGTTTAACGGGGAACTGGTCTGTGTATACTCTATTCCCTCGTGGGAAACTCCTAGCGACTTACTGCCGTTTCCTGGGTGTCCATTATAGGATCGATTGTTCGTGAGTAGGTGTACTTTTCTCTTGTTTCAACTGCCTGGCTCCGAGGCAAATGCTATGGGAAGAAAGTTTATTGTGTTCCAACTCTGTGGAAGTGAGATAGACAAGTTCATAACTTACAACAGTTCATTGTATTCAGGACTTCGGAATAATGTTATGCGAGGTGCGAGCAACATTGTTGCCACCTTCGAAATGCTGTAACGATAAGAAGGGCTGTAACATTGGCGTATAATAGGCGCTGTTACTAAAGTAACCGTAGTAACGCAGGCTAAGCGCACTGATAACTTCGAGGAAACAAATTGTACGTGGCAGTGGCTGTCACTAGCTGCGTCACTTCTGTCTTTTCTTCTGTCCGTCTGTGTAAATGAAAAAAAATGCAACCGCTGGACGGATTTTCGTGAAATTTTATGTTGAAGATTTTGAATAAAATCTGTAGAGAGAAATAAAGTTTGAGTGAAGTCGGGTAAAAATAATGGACTTTTTTGTGACTTAAGAGCTGGAGCTGAGAAAACATTTGAACATCGAGCATTGAACATGTTCGATTTTAAACATTGGGTGTCGATGTTTGAGGGATATAGACTGTAATCTTCTCGCAAACGATATCTGGATGATGACCAATTGTAACTCTTTTGCTAAGATAGGACAAATCTTGTAGTGTGTTAAAATATAGAACTCGATGTTTTTCTGAAAACTATTCATGAACTTAACGTTTAGGGAAAATAACAGAGTGAATCCTCTTATTTATGTTTTTGTGGGATCCCACAAAAACATAAATAAGATGATGTTATATACATTACAATTTTTACGTTCTTTTTAAATATTGTATTTATGGCCTTATGACGGTCTACTTCGATTGAAACATGTATCTATTGAATAAAACACAGTTGTGTTGGAGTGAACCGTGCGTTTTTGGTTTGAATATTTAAACACAATAGGATGACCGCTACAAGCTAAATATGGAATTACTGCTTACGGTAGTGACTTTACTCACAGTTCTGACACCTGAAATGATGAAATGAAATTAGTTTCAATCCTTCCAAACCCCCAGAATCTAGCATCTTATTTCGCCTCAGACATGGTTGGTTCATGTGAGTACTAGCTATACTAATGACACACAGTTTGCTAGAATTGTTTAAGACTGAAGGAGCGGGCAGTAAGACCAAACGAACTGTTAACAAATTTCTTACCATGTCTGTACATAGTAGACAAAATTGACATGCAGAAGTCTATTAACATTTTTAGCAGTAAAATGGATGTACCTAATTGGACATGAAATGAGGAGTTATAGTGACGCAGTTGCGCATTTGTCACTGAAATTGTTTTAATTAATGATGCAATCTTATTAAGCGTTTTATCTCTCGAAACCTAGTTGCTTAAATGGAAATAAACAGAACGTCCAATTGTGAATCATGACAAATGAAACACTTTTCATTACGCAGAAAATACTAGTTTTGATGTAATGGATAAAATGCTGCAATTAATTGGTTTATTATCTGTACTTACGTATAGACTGATAAAGTGAAGAATGTAGGTTTAATTTTAAGCGTTAATTTAAACACATTACGTAGAAGTGTTGTTGAAAATGTATGCTTTGGGGTGGTGCGCAATAATCACAGTTGAAGGGAGATTCGAGGGTAAATTATATAGCCAAGCCTTAGAACCGTTCCTTCCCATTTATTTGAATGCTTTCTGTTAAATTTGTGCTCATTGCGAAGTTGGAGAACAAAACGAACTCAAAGTGTGCTCTTCAGGAGGTTTCCTTTAGCCAGGTGCTGCTCAAGTTTGCGCCTCGTTGTCTGTTCTCCTCTGTGACACCTGCTGTACTCTTTATCATAGCGCGAATTACAACACCGACCTCTCTTTCCTCGAGTAATGCGTGATATTTTAGTTTAAGTCTTTCTGCAGAAAGAATGAATTTGGTTGGTAGTCAGTGAATATATTTATGTAACCGGGTAAGGACGGTAATTTTACCAGGCCAATTTCGACGTTGTTTTATGCTGCTTGTGTCAACAGTACCATCGCAGTGTCGGCCCAAACAAATAGAACATCATAGATTTTTTCTATTATGCTACATTTTAAATTAGTGTTATTAGTTCACGCCCCTTGTCGGCTGTCCGATAGTGCCTGTTGAGTGCCTTAGCAGTTACTCCCCATACCTGGAGACCGTCTCCTCCAGCCGCATCTCGAAGAAGCGTCATGCCACAGCGTGTACGAAAGAATGACCCTCAGGTACTCAGCCTTCACTTTAACAGAATGGGAGGACGGATGCTTGGGAGAGAGGCTTGTCTTCAGGGGTGTAATTGGGAGACCTGTTCGTAAAGGAGAGGAAAATATGACAATCGAACGTGTGTGAGAGTGTGGACTGATTTTATGACTCAACGGCAGGGCCCAGTGACGGCCTATTGTGAATGAGTGAGTCCCTGAAAGGCAAAGTGTTGTAGTAAGTCACGTTTTCTTCATCTGGAGAACTTATACAACTTTGCCTGTCAAATGCAGTGGGATTATCGTTGACCTACCTTGATATATGCTGTACTCTATGGGTAAATTAGTGACAAATTTGCACTGTTTTACCTGTTCACAGATATAAGTTTTATGGCAACGTATCAGCAATTAACAATTTTTTTTTTTGAAGGACTGACTTGCACCACTTTGCTTCCAGCGGCTCATATGAGGCTTCAGGTTTCAGATCAAAATCAGTCTGTAAAAGCTATGCTTTCGGGAAAAATATTTAGGAGTAAAACGCGTTTGTTTTAGTATTCAAATGTTTAGATAAAGAAAATGTCTTCACTCCATTACTCCGACAGCTGTTTGAAGAAATACCCCGAAGAACGCCGGCATAATTTTCGCTATGCATGATTGATTCCGACAAGTTGTCGAAGAGCTGAATAAGAGTGGAAACACAGCTAATTGAATTTGCGTGTCCATTGATTCAAAAGTCTTAACAGACATGATGAAGTCCTATGGAAATTATTGATTTGTGGCTTTCAGTAACGTGGGAATTACGTGTTCACAGTGCCGCAACGATCTGACGTGTTGGTTTACTCACTGAAGAAAACAAATAGCTGTTTGGATGTTTGCGTATTTGTGTGTTACCTCACACCGTGGCATTGTAATGTGGAAATCCTAAAGCAAATGTTTGTAACATCTATCTCAAATAAATTGCTGCTGTTTATGGTTCATTCAAGACGTTGTCAGCACCTCATAATAACTAACTAACTCCATGGAGCAGAGCCCTTTCTGAGAAGGTAACAGGTCCACAGCTAGCCAAGAAATTCCCGGGAACCCGAAAGTTCATTACCGCATTCGCAAAAGCCCGCCACTGTCCCTATCCTTAGCCAGATCAATCCAGGCCATGTTTCCCCATCCCACTTCTTGAGCATCCATTATACTATTATACTTCCAGCTATGCCTAGATCTTCCAAGTGATCGCTTCCCATCAGGTTTCCCCACAGAAACCCTGTATGCACCTCTCCTGTCCCCCATACATGCCACGTGACCCGCCCATCTCATTCTTCTTGATTTGATCACCCGAATAATATTTTGTGAGGAATACAATCTCATCACATGTGTACCGAGTTATACGTAGTAATAAACTGAGCAATAAACTGGAAAAAATGTGGAGGGAAGCAGTCGTAGGCCATTTTGAGGCACTGTTGCGACATTTACCTAAAGGAACTGAGGGAAACAATGCAGAGGCTTAGGATAGCCGACATCCAGCCCGAAGTTTTAACCTCGATGACCCGATTACAAATCAGAAATGTGACATTTTGGTGAAACTGATGAAGATAAGTACAGTATTTTGTTATCACTTGAATTTCTGACAGTCCTTAGCTGCTAAGTCTGCTCCGCCTTGAGGCTACCATGGGCATGTCATTATGGTAATATTTAAGGCGTTAAAATCAAAGTCCCCATTCTGCTTCATTCAGCACCATACTAATCAGGCAAGTGGACGAGAGGATGTCTAGCCCCATGCATTTGTAGTCTGGCTCCAGATGGAGGTGATGAGTCAGCTTCACGTTCCGGTCGCATTATTCCCGGATAAAGAACTCCCCGGTATCAGGTGGGCCCCGGAATTAGTATGGAAGCTTCGGAGGATAAGAAATTTCGTACTACTAACGAGAATTAAACTCCGATATCAGGATCACCTAGACCGTAACCAGACCACTATGACATCTGTGCTGTCCCGACTGCAATTTCAACAAGGCTATCTGATATCAAATACAGCCATGTCCAGACAGGAGAGAAGGTTGAAACCCTGTGACGTTGGGCTAAGCACGTATTCACAAAGTAGGCTACTCTTCGTGTTGTTAATATGTAAAGATATCTGACGTTGCATTGGCGGTATTTATGTACCAGAATCAATTGTGGTGGCTCTAAATGATTGAGCAGACTCACGCATATACATATTTATATATAAATGTGTTATAAAATTCGTACGCAATTTATAACGGTGTTGTTAATTCAGTGGGGGACTGTGGCTGTTTTATTAAATAAAACTGTCTGATTTATACAGCTTAAGAGATACCCTAAGCGTAGTCAGCTCATTGGTTAAATTGGACTCAGTACAGTCTATTTGCGGGCACAAGAAATAGATAACGCGTACCAGAATTGGACTAAAACTTTTGGAAAGCTGCTCCTTTGAAGCTAAAAGGGAAGGTGACGGGATAAAACTTGAGTTGGATATTATCGAAATGGGAGGCCAGATAGTGCATTCTGTATAGCAACTTGTTACGTGCTGGTCGGTCTGGGGTTTGGACCTCGGTGGGGTAAGAGATTTGCTCGTCTCCATACCCGTCCAGACCGGTCCTGGGGCCCTCCCAGCCTCCTCTAAAATGGGTACCGGGGCTAGAGCGGCGGGGGCATGGCTTCGACCACCCTTCTCCATCGAGGACCGAGGTTAAGAATGAGCGGGACTGTGCCTCCACTCTCCCTCTGTGCCTTCTTGGCATGTCAGGGGTGACCTTTATGATGGAAATGCGTTGCAAGACTGGGTGACGTGGTACTTTTGGTTGGTGTTTCTGTTGGTATGTCAGGTGATTATAGTCGGGATGCCAAAGCCATATTATTTTTTATTGTGAAAACGGAACACCAACATTCATCCATCAATCCTCCCATCTGACCTAACAGGGAACAAGCATCGATGTCAGTCGTTTTAGCAAGTATCGTGACGTAAATTTTGGGTAAATATTGAGAAAACGTTTAGGGCTTTAGTGTCACACTCACAGGCTCGGTGAGAGTTGATGATCTATGTAAGCAAATGGACTTCCTATCTTCCCGTCTGTCTTTATTGCCTTGTAGACCCGATGTGTGCGAGCGTATTTCTACCCGGCAGCAGGGCTGATGTATTAGGCGACAGAAACAGCAGGAGTCCACGAGTGCAATATTCGGGTACTTACAAAAACTCCCACAAGACTCATTTTTAAGGTAAAGACCCGTTATATACGTAACCCATAAAAAGCGACACTTTCTCTTCCTTCCTTTTTGTGCGCTGCATGCAAAAAGGCATTGAAGTCAACACATAATGGTAGGATAATTTTTTCTGCCTTTGTGTTTGCAAGGTAGAGCTCCAAATTCCTGAAATATTTTATGTTTCAGTAGGTAGGTTAATTATTTGACCGAAAATCGGAACTATTTTATGCAACATACCTGCTTTTAATGTCTAAAATGTGCTACATGTTTCCGGCGTTTAATTTAAAGGCATCATAAGGCACAATTATCAAAATGTATTAAAGAGGAAAAACGTTAGTAATTATTACTATTTACTGTTACTATTTAAAACATGGATTGAGATTTTAGTTTTACAGTTTTTTAGTTTTTAGCCAAACGAAGTTAAAATTAAATATATGAATATTAATGTACAAAAATCTCGTGACGGTTTTATGGTTTACTATCTCCTGTGTACAAGGGAGGTCCTAGGTTAATAACGCCTTCTTCTTGACTGGTTTGGATACCGTAATCTAATAAACAAGAACTCGAATGGACAGCCAGTCTAAGAATGGATACAGTTATGCATTTGGAAGAGTGTGAGATTAGCCCGGGATCTTGTCAGTCGTGCATCCATTTTTCCAGTTACCTCTGGTACTCTAAGTGGTCCGCATTATGTGCGTTGATGAGGGGTACGAGCACTGGTCTTGTTCGGTGAAGGAACGGCGTCCAGATATTAATGGTCTTTGCGAGTATATTGAATAGCAAATCGGGGCAGTGAACAAGGGGCAGGCCTCCAGGCTGGGAGTTGGATGGGGGGCTAACAATTTGTTATTGTAAAATGTAACATGTTACAGATGTTTCGCGCAAGACCTCGGGCTTGGTTTGCGAACTGTTGTGAGAATAACAATAAACATCTATGCTGCATAAAAAGTGGGACACTTCTGACGGGTTGCGTCATTGTCAGCTATTCAAAAACGGGTCTGGCGGAGGGGGTTGATTATAGTAGCACACAGAAAGGTAGGATTTCTACACATGTGGGCTTATCAATTTTATATGCATACTCACAAAGTGACCGAAGGGCATGAATGCTTTTATAAACTTTATGCATCCCTGAAATTAACTAGCGGAAGCAGGAGTAACGTGATTATTTTAAAGTATTAGTGCAATTATGCATTTAAAAATTAACATTCCGGCTTCAGCAGATTATATGGAAGGGCGGCTACGCGCACAGAGCGTGTCCACGATGTGGCATGATGGCGTTTGCTGGCATTAGTAGGTTGGAAATTTATAAAGTAGGATTCAGTCTTTTTTCATGTAATGAAGGCACTTCCGGCGGAATTAATGGAACCTGATTAGCCTAACGATGATGGTGGATGTGGCTAAAATCGGTTGACTGTTGTGTCAAGGGTCGTATTCACTAAAAGATTTCGGCGACGAATTTGAATGATTCGAACTCTATATCACAAATAATTCCAGTACTTTATACAGAAAAGTGAACACAAAACGTGACAATTCACGAAGCCCGAACAATAAAATATTCGTTTTCATTATATGTCTCTTTGCATGTCCAGCTAGCATTTAGTTGCTGCTGCTGCGCCATCAGCCCTCCTTTCACAAAAACATCGACGGTTCTTCTGTTTTCCCCAGTACCCTCATTCTCTCGCCCTCAGTTCAATATAGTAATCTCAGTTCCAGAGCAGTCAGTTTCCTCTGCAGTGCAGGCTGTGAATCCGACATACCGCTTATGGTTTGCGAAGATCTGGATAACCGGTAATTAAAATCAAACCTGCGCGCAATATAAGACGTTTGTTGCATAAGTAAGTTTGCTATGAACAGAACATCGACAAAGATGCCACTTCCGTATGTCTACGGGGTAGAGTTTTCTTCGCTCCTTACATGCCGTGTACGAGACGTCGTTTTGAAGTGCTGGCCTTTCTAATTAGGATTTGTTGGATATGTGATAGGAAGGAGAGTCTTTATTCATTTTTCAACAGTTCAGAAGTGTGTAAGGTAGGACCTGTCATCGAAATGTACACACAGAGAATACGGGGCGTAACGCCTTATGGGATGTGACACCGAACACTTTTACCCTCAAGATACACGTATAGGCAGCACGTTCCCTCGAAACGTCGGTAAATTACTAGCAGGGTATCCGCCATCACATTGCATAAAGAACAGTTTTGTGATTTGTTATATGCAGCTCCTGACAAATTAGGGTGCTTAAATCAGAAAGTCTGAGGTGGGCGGGGATTTTTGCATGCGTGAAAAGAAATAATTGCATACGGAGTTTTGTTAGGAAAACTGAAGGAAGGGGACCGTTGGGAAGAACTGTATGTAGTTGGGAGGATACTATTAAAATGGATTTTAAACAAATAGGGTGATAGGATCTGCACTGAGTTCATCTGACGTGAAGTAGGGACTTGTGGCTACATCATTTGAACACAGTGCTGATCGCTCGGTTTCCATAACGTGCAGCGGAGATTCTTGGCTAGCTGAGGGCCTATTGGTTTCTCAAGAAGGACTTTGCTCCACGCAGTTAGCTACACGGCGTCACATCCCACAAGGCAGCATTGTTCCTAGGCACCGCCTCAAGGACATCAGATGTAAAAATAGCATTTTATTCATAAAAAGAAGCTTATGAAAAAAGTTAAAATGTCTCATCGAAATGCAGCCTGTAGCCTGCAGTAGGGATTATGACGTTGTAATGCCAGAACCGGTACATTTGTTCATAATACGTTACGGCTTGTGAATTAATTTGCGTAGTGAAAGCAGCGCTGTGGGGAAATACACTCCCCATTTTTATTGTATAAGGTTGAAAGCACTGTAATTGGTGTTTCGCTAATTGTGTGAAGAGTGGCGCTGGATCTGAGAACCTTGTCGAACAGGAGCGTTGGTGTGGGTTACTGCAGCAGCAATATGCTGCTACCGTCGCTGCCTGCCACTTTTTATGAGCGTCGTATTATTACAATGCTGGGAGGGGGGGGGGGAGTTAGTAGCTGCAGAAGGGGTGGGTTTCAAGTTTAATAGAGTAAACTTTGCTGGGGAGGGAAGACTTTATTCTCATGCTACTGTTATTATGGAGCGTATCTGAACATTACTACGCGCACATAAATTTCGCCGCCAAGTTGCTGGCTGCAGTGACACTCACAGGTGTCGCCACACAGTGCGCCAAATCACGTGTTCCAATCCTATGACTTGTGTACTACATCGTTTACTTCTTTGTTTTATGTCCAGCGACTACAAATTCAGTTCCTAGACTGTGTCGTGGTGGTGTGCTGCTTCGGGTTCTAATGCAGAACTTCATCATGAAGTCTTGTCGTGCAGCTAAATAAAGAAATACTAACCGTGATTTCAGGCGTCCGTCGCGATATTGATGAGATCTGCGTTCTTCTGACATATTACGCAGCGCTGATTGGTAGTTCTGTACCGACGTTTCGTATCAACCTATCGGTCTCATCTTCAAGGGTCAAGAAGTCCAAGAAGATTTCTTCAGCCTTGAAAGTAAAACCGGTACCTTGTCGCGGAATATTTTTGAAGGAATACCACTCGACGCTGCGTAGTATCCCAGAAGATCGCAGATCTCAGTGAAATGCTATTTGACAGGATACATTTAGTGCTTACCCTCATGTATAAAATTACTCGAAAGAGGTCATAACAAGTAATTTTCTTTATCATGCCGTCCAAATCCGTGTAGCAAAGAGAAAACCAGGCACTTACCTTGTTCTTTTCTTTTTTGCTTTGTCCAGCATTTGGAATGCAGTCAACCACCGACACAGCGCCACCTCACCTAGCGCCTAAGGAGTCTGTGAACAGAAATTCCCTACTATACACTATTGCGATTTACCGCAATCCTCTATATACCGCCACAAATTGCGATGTAGAAACAGTGGCGCTGTATCGGTTTTTTTAATCATCTCTTATGGTGTGTGCTGTACTGCGACATATTTTCCTTCCCTTCGATACTGTAGTAACGTTTTTCTTATGTTCTTTAGGGCATGGCCGTCCAACATTTTCTGGCAAAGGGCCACAACCGTTATTGTGGACTGGTTAGCGTGCCACAAGTGTAAACTTACAATAAATGGTAGGCTATACCTAACCGCCTAACTTATCATGTGTTTTTGTAGTGTTTACATAATTTACAAATGTGGCTGGGGGCCTCATAACACAACCTGGCGAGCCGCGGGTTGGACGTCCGCCCTTTAGGTCTTGACATTTTTCTTTGTATATGGTGAAAAGGTTTGATTTCCGTTCAGCAGGAAGTAATTCCTTCATTTTTCTGATCGCTGAATGCCAGCAGCCCGAACATTGACATCGCAGGGCCATTAGCTCAGCTCGTGTGGTGAGACTGTAGGTTATATATGCTAAAGCATTTGAAACTTTGATTTGAGTGCCCTCTGATCTATTTTAGGCGCGTTCGCAGAGCAAGCACCAAAAGCAATTACTAGCTTCGACATGTCTGTCCGTCCCTCAACTCTTACCGTACGGATTTTCATTACATATTTTGGGACTTTTTGTTGATCTTAATGAAGGACGTCTTAAAAGGTCTTAAAAGGCAGGCTGTCGTATACACAGTGTATATGGAAGAAAGTGATTTTTAATAAATAGTTGTGTTGGACTTATTTTTAATACCCAAAGATTTTTGACAAATTTTGTAGAAAAATTGCAGTTTTGGTTGAAATCGAACAAAAATAAAACTCTTCGCTTGAAGGCCTGCGTGCATTTACGATGCCTCGCCGTTTACAGGGTAATTACAAGAAGTGTGATATCTCGCGATTTACGCGATACGCACAAGAAATGCGGCAGAGTGTTACATTTTATACGATATCCTCCCAAGCTAACGTGTAAAGGAGCCGTTATTACTTTTAGGCTGCATTGAAGAGTGATCCGTTTCTATATTTTCATGCGGTGCCATATTAAAACACAACGTACACTTTACGTTTCCTCAATATATTATCAACGGATGTACAATCCACCATGCTGGACTAGATTAACTTTTGTAACTCCATTGCTAAGAGGCTGAGAAAACTTCCAATGTGTTCTGTGCAAAACGTATAAATGAATCTGACATATGCGTATTATCAGTGCCTTTCTTGAAATTATTCACGAATTTAAAATCTAGGAAAAATAACAGAGCGAACGCGGCAGAAATGTTATGCTCTGCGGGCTTATCTTTAACTTGCAAGATTGTAGCTTCTTTTGGAGATGATATCAGGCTTATGAGAATTCAGTTTTTGTTCCAGAGATAATAAAAACGGGGAGAACGGCGAGTACGACATGTCCAATAAGTTTTCGCTGTATGCACCGAGAACATACAATCCATATGAATTTAAAAGGGCCGTGTTTCCGTGGTGTGACGCGAATACTTGTATGCTATTTTGTACAGTAAGTGAATATGCGGTGCGACTCGTCTGTCCGCCTGAAAATGGCACATTTGTGTTGAAACTTTCTTAATGACACGTGGGTACTGTGTGTTATTAAACAAATTCTCACCGATGATAATTATGTGGTATAATTAATTAATATTAATACATTTAGAATAAGTTAATTGTTTATCAACTCTTCGTGCTGCCTTTTGCACAGTTTCTGGAGTCTCCTGATACATGTGCCGATCCCAGTGGCCGCGCGGTCTAAGGCGTGGGTCTGCGGCCGAGCGCTTGCTGGGATCGTGGGCTCGAATCCCACCGAGGTCATGGATGTTTGTCTCTTGTGAGTGTTTGTGTTGTCTGGTAGAGGTCTCTGTGACGGGCCGATCCCTCGTCCAGAGGAGTCCTACCGAATGTGGTGTGTGTTTGAGTGTGATCACGTAAAATAAACAGCCTCGACACCTACTGTGAGTAGGTAGAAGAGGGAAGGACTACGAAACGAATATTCGGTAATCCCCGGACTAAAACTCGGTCCGGAGGCCGGCTATAAACACTGAGGCCTGCAATAGTTCTTCTCATTATTTGTTCTGGCACAGTACCTCTTATTAGGCCACGATCACTTCCTTTCAAAATCTTATCAATTAACGCTCCACTAATCACCCTTTCATTCTGTGTTGTTCCTTCTATGTATATCCTACATAAACATGTGTTTGCTGCCTTAGTTCAACGGTCGTTCATGTATTTCCCGCAAGAGTTCGGGACTTGACACTGCGCCTGTTACTGGCTCTTCATTTTCAAGGACTCTGTCGTTACTGCAATGTTTGTTAGTCCGTGCACTTTCCGCAAGAGAGGAGAAAGCGTAATTTTTAATACAATAATTATACTTTGTGCTGCGTTGTACACCCGTGTGTGCTGAAATTGTCCTTTGACCCCGGATGAAGCCTGAAAGCAAGATTTTTGGACAAAACTGTGCGGGCAGATGGACAATGTTTATTGAGGGCCTTATAAGTTTTTTTTAGAGAGCAACGAAGAAGAATACGACATCAAGAACTAATGTGTAACAGGCATTAGGTTAAATGCAGGCTGGCAGCGGAAGTTAATCGACAGAGGACGTTACACAGCGTCCTGCAGTAAAGGTTTTTGGTCGTAAAGTGACTAACGGCGTGTTCGGAGAGAATGGGTGTATGAGGTTGCAGCCTATAATTTTAACAGCTGAGAGAGAGAGAGTCATTAAATAAAACAATAATTAACTAAATAATTGTGTCATTCATTTATATTTTCATTCAATAACAACAAGTTTTCCGCCTTTCCGTTACACATTATAACGGTTACCGTTATGTACTGCCGCTGTCTCTTCACGATCACTGCTCTTCATTATCAAGTGTGCTCAAGCGTCAACTTTATTTAACCAATTTCCTTTTTGTAATACTTTTTAAGTACTTAGCCACTCATCGATGCCGAATACCCAGGTCATCTCTGTAATGGGTAATCTCCTAGAATTATTCAACACGACGCTACCAGTTCGCTGGTTTGCAGCTGGCAGCCTGACTCCACACGATGTGAGTTCCATCGGTAACTGTACTTGGCGGAGCCTATCTGAGGGTAGATACCAGTGGGCTGTGTGCTGCGTACAGTACCGCTAATATAGTGACATTTAAATATTTACCAGACACTGTCTTCCTTTATTATTGTTTACAGTATAAAGACAGTGTAATTATAAAATTAAGTGTTAAATACCCGGCACAAACGTGCCACTGCAGGAACACGTTGCCGGTAATAATTTCAGAGTATTCTGTCGCCTGGCTTTATATTTTTAATCCATGAGCAGATTTAGTGTCTTCGGGGAAAATCAGTTTTTAGTAATCTTCCTCCTTCAAATTCTTTTCTCCTTTCTTTATCCCAGTCTCACGTTTATCTTCTTTTATCCTTTCCATATTCCTCTCCCATCCTTTCATTTATCCATTCAGCCATCGTTTCCGTCCCTTTCTTTTCTCTTCCTTTTTTCCATTGAAAGGCTTTAGGTGTCTGGAGGATTAACACCATCTGTCAGACATTGGAACTGCTACCGTGAACGCAAAAGCTAAAGGTGTCCCTGTGCACGCCATGAAGCGTTATAACTCTACTCACTCTTAACCTCAGCACTAGATACAGGTGAGTGATTAACTGCGCGTCCCGGCCGCTTTACTCCCGGACATTGAACCCCACCACTCACTGAAGAGGAGGCTGGGTGGGCCCCAGAGGCGGTCTATCGGGATTCGAACCCCGGCCTATCCAGCCCGTAGCCTAGTAGCTATACCGACTGGTCCATCCCCGCTCCGGTGAACGGCAGTAAATGCCGAAATCACAAAATATTTTTTTGTTGTGTACGAGAATACTGTCGATGCCAGTGGCCGCGCGGTGTCCAAGGCGTGGGTTTGGGGCCACTTGCTTGCCGGGGTTGCGAGTTCGCATCCCGCCGGTGGCATGGATGTCTGACTCTTGCAAGTGTTGTGCGTTGTCACGTAGAGGTCTCTGCGTCGGGCTGATCACTCGTCCGGAGGAGTCATACCGAATATGGTGTGTCTGAGTGTGATCGTGACGCCTCGATAATGAGGAGGTCCTGGCCCACTGGGGGCTGTGGAAAAAAAGAAGTATAGAATTACGATTTAAATCTTCTTTGTATTCCATTACTTCTGATGAAGTTGCTATTTGGTTAGGGAATTTTCTACCTGTTATATCCCTTTTTTCTCTTAAGGATTGCGTGCAGAAATTCATAGCTCTATTTCGTGCATGTCATACCGTTCAAGCTCTTTTGTAGATACGCAAGAAAAAAAAAAGGCTGCCATCATATATAAATTTACTGTCAGCATTCAGCATGCGGAGTTCGTGGCAACTGCTGTGGTGTAACCAGTATCCCTAAAGAGCAGTTTTCTTTTTTATTATTTTCACTGTTTCGAACTCTTCACTTTGTGCACATGCTAGTCTCATGTGCCTGAACCCACAAGTAGCCTCCTCGTGTCATGGCTACATGAGACAGCGGCCCCGATCCATTGTATCATTAAATTTCCAATACCACTTCAACTCCAGTTTGCCTCCTGAAAGCTAGTCTCTTTGACTCTGCGTCGCATACAGACAAGTGATGGCAGGCAGACCACACGTTACCACCAGTCTTCTCACTCCCAGCCTGGTGACAGCACAGAGTCTCACATTGTACAGCACAGCTATAATATACCGCGAAAATCTAATTAGTTGCCTATTTTGTGTGTTCAAATGATTATGCTACAGGCTGCCAACCTAGGAAACGTGGTTCGATTCCCTGCAGGGACAAGAGATTGTGCACTCCACCAAAGCGTCCAGACAGTTTCGGGTGATATCCTAGCCTCCTGTTCAATGGTACTGGGGTCTGTTTCCCAGGGGTAAAGCGGCAGGAGCTTTAAGCCGACCACTCACCTCTACGTAGTGGAGAGTGTATGAATGCGTACACTTATGTCTTCACGTTCCATATCCAACCAAAGAATAAGATTAGCTGGGATTAGACATGTGCTAGCAGCCGCTCGTTTAGTCTTTTGGTACACGACGATTCATCGCCTGTCTTCAAGAATCCTGAGCACCCGAATCAACGCTGCAGCGGGAATGGCTGACTACATAGTTAATTTAGTTTGTTTGTTAGTTAAGCTGTGACGTCATTTTGAGGAACACCAAGGCACTATTGAGTCCGGTGTAACCAACTATTTTGCTCCATATATTTTCAACGCTCCTCAGAGTTCTCTAATTATTTTATCATTCTTAACCGTTTTGGAGGATCTATATTTATTGGATTTGTCGTTGTCGTTGTTGTGGTTGTTGCTGCTGCTATTGTTGTTAATGCTGTTGATGCTCAAGAGTCTAGTGTTCTAGGTAATATGAACTCTTGATTTCTCTTTTTCGGACTGCAGAGACGTCGAGATTTACCACCGGCCCTGGTACTTTAGGATTAACTCCTGCAGAGTTAAAAAGCAATACTGACACTTCATTATTCCTTGCAGATGGCTGAGGACGTGTGACTGATATGAGGGTGACGACAGTGCTGGTCACAGCGCTCCTGGTGGCGACCTGTGGCAACAATGATGCTCGAACTATAGATGAAGGAGGCAAACAGAAATTTCTCTGGCAAACAGGTTTGTTGCAGTTTGGAAAACTTTCTTTAATAATCGCTATAAATGTTATTGATTTCTGGGTTCAGGTTTCACAGTTAACTTATATTGTTTGTTAAACATTAAATTAAGTATAGCAGAGGTCCACAAATTTTCCAAAAATCTAGGAGCCACTTCTAAATCCGAAACGCCAGAAGGGTTACAAGAACTTAAGCCACACTGACGACCCACAAATATTAGGCGACACTTATTAAAATTTCGTTTCCCGGGCCACGTAGGGTCGTGGATTGGTGCACCCCTGAAATATAGAGAAGGTTGGCGATGCCTGCCCCCACTGCACCCACACGTAGTGTGAAATTGGCTTTCCGCACCCTTCGCTACCATTCATCGTCATTAGTCAGGACACCTATATTATGTAACGGCTCAAGGTCGCTCTGGCGTGCATATTTTGGTCGGTGGCGTCTAATATTTGTGGGTCCTTAGCATGGAACATGCATCTTGTCACAATTATAGCACCTAGAATATTGACACGGTTCCTAGATTTTTGTAAAATTTGTGTACCCCTGTGTGAATGTGTTTCAAGAGGCACTAAATCAGCCATTCTTGAGCAGTACAATCGAAAATTTGTTAGAACAGAATACAGACCGTCAGCAGCGGACACGTGACGTGGCAGCTCGGTACAGTACTGCAGCGTATCCTCACTCAGTTTGTTAGCAAATTTGCTACTATTTTACACCGCACTGTATTTTTGACACTGTAAAATGAACGAGTTTGGGCCTTGTCCTGACCGATTGGTGGGGTCGATAAAAGAACTGGCCGTAAATACTTTACGAATCAGCTGTGAAAATCGTAATTTGAAGGCACTCGTGTGTTCCGAGGAAGCACGAATTGTTCAAATAAGCTTCGTCATTCCAGTTATGTGGACTGGAGGGTCCTGTTTTTGTTTCAGGGGGCTGGGGTTCCTGTTACGCAGTAGGGGGTTGTGGAGAAGGGCGCCGGGAACGGCTAGTTTGGTGCTCGGAGTCGGATGGCCGTACCGTGCTGGAGGTCATGTGCGACCCACAGTCTGAGCCACCCACCAGCAAACCCTGTTTCACTGCCTGCCGCCATCACAGGGGTAAGTACATTCCCTTACGGAACTGTTTAACCTTTTAAAGCCTAGCGGTAACTTTGCATACCACCAGGTTTAACATTAAAAAATTCTACGTGGTGCCCACATTGCGTTTATGTGTTTTGTACGGATCTCAGAACAAACAGCAACTTTTGCCTTATGAAACATTAAGAGACTGGTTTTTATAACCGAAGTAGAGAGTGTTTACAGCGCGGTACGCACTGAGTCCTTATATAAAACAGATACGCTTCGTCTGTAAAGGGTTAATTTGCTTTGGTTTATCTAACTGCGCTTATGCCGATGCTGGTGGCAGTGCGGTCTAAGGCGTAGGTCTTAAGCCGGTTGGTTCCTGGGATTGCGGGCTCGAATCCCGCTGGACCATGGATGTTCGTCTCTTGTATCTGTTATGCGTTGTGTAGGTAGCGGCCTCTGCGACGAGCTGATCATTCATTCAGGGAAGCCCTACCGGGTGCGTGGGTCTAATTGTGAGTGATCTAGGAACCTGAACATTGAGGTGGCCTAGGCCCTGGTTGGGCTGTTGGGCCACAGAAAGGTAGGATAACTGGTGGTTATTGAATCTTAAAGGACGTGGAAGGAACCGGTAGTGGTTTCGTTTGAGGTAGGCCTACTATACAAACGCATGCCTGAAAGGACTGAGGAAAATCACGAAACACTTTGGTCTCCGAACAGATAATTGAACCTTGAACGTCGCGACTGCGTGGCACTGGGCCAGAACCTTCGGTGGAACTGTTCAGTGAAATAGTGTTTTGTGTTATCAAAGATTTGGCTGGACATGTGAAAGGCTATCAGTTTCCGTATCACTAAATGTTTCCAACAACCATATATTAAAACTCTTCTCACATTCTAATGTAAGCTTATTAATTACATAGAGGGATTTTTCTCCAAACATATATTAGGGAGAAGCCAACGTGATTTTTCCTACGGTGGATTTTGCCACTGAGTCAGGTGAGGCATTTGTACTTGTGCATATCAGGGCCACGAGAGCAGTTCGGCTGCTCCCAGGCTAAACAGCTAAACTGTTCTTACCACACAGTGGTTAATGTTATGTACCACCTGTTCTAACGTTAACAGACTCTGTATTTGTGTGGTTTCGTATGACGCTCGCAATAAATGGCGATCATTTCTCTGAACACAACCAAAGTTTATGTTTATAATGTATACGCACTGTGTCCACTGTGAAAGATTAACTGAAAAGGTTAATAGAGAATAAGGTAATAGCAATTATGCACATGCGTTGGTTTCTGAGTTTGAAGTCCGAATTTTCTATTTTTCGTTGAATATCAAACTGGCTTTTGATTGGTGGTGAAATATGGAGTTCAATATTAATAAAGAACTATAGGGACAGAACAAAAACTTGATTGCATGTATTTCTAGGCCTACCCAATTTTTCAGAATTGTTGCAATGTGAGCAGCACGTCTGATTTACAAGAAACGATTTTAATCAACATTCATGTCCCATTAGTTTAGGTTTAGTCTATATATTTTTAAAAATTTGTAAGAAGACATGACTGAGTGCTTGAAGACTGTCTTTATGCCCAGTGTATTTGTACACATACCGCACGGAATCCGGCTATAGAAAGCCAGTTTCATTGCGCGAGAAAAACACCAATTGACTTCTTAACCCTACACATAATTTAAGCATGTTTAGGTTTATTACGTAGCTTTACAGTTGGTTACGTATCATTCAATGACAAAATTAGGTCCTGCCTGTTGCAAGGTAATATAGTCCATAGGTCTCTTATTACTAGTGTCATGCTTGTTGACGTTTCATTAGGATATCTAGAGCTACAGAGAATGCAGTTGATTTTTCTCTTCGGAATTTCGCAAAACCGAGGTCATAATTTTCATGTACTTAACCTTTTAAAGCCTAGCGGTAACTTTACATACCACCAGGTTTAGCATTAAAAAATTCTACGTGATGCCCACATTGCGTTTATGTGTTTTATATGGATCTCAGAACACAGCAACTTTTGCCTTATAAAACATTAAGAGACTGCTTTTTATAACCGAAGTGGAGAGTGTTTACAGCGCGGTACGCACTGAGTCCTTATATAAAACAGATACGCTTCGTCTTTAAAGGGTTAATATTTGAATCTTTTTCTTACTATAGTGTCCTGACTTATGTCACTTGCCTTAATAATGTTAGGCTTTGGAAGAGAAAGATTTCATCGGCAGCCACTCCGTTTACAGCACATGGCCTAAGCATTTGCAAAGGTATCTTTACTGTACGTAGAAATTAATGAGCTGAGAGTTTATTGTTATAGGTGAAGCTGTAAAATTTATTTCAGGTGTCATTGCAACCCCTCTCACTAAACGTGGGCTTCTTGGTGTCAAAGCCACCAATGCCTTTTTTCCGTGTATATAAAAGTGAAACCCACATATGCATGAAAGCATTTACCACGGTTGAAAAAACCGTATACAAATGGAGGCTCGAAGGTAGGTACAATTGAAATACCGTTCAGCAGAACAGCGGTTGGAAAGGGATTTATGCACAGCCATATCTCGATTGTCGGAACCTCATTTGCGGAATCGGAGTATTTATGGAGAGCTGAGTTCGGCATTTGGATGGGGGAGGGCGTTAAAGTTTACATCTAGCCTGTGCACGTGTCTGTGTTCGTGAGTGTTGAGCTACAAGCTTGGCAGAGTCAGGTACTTGTTTGATGTCTTCATCTTTCATCTTCAGTTTCTCTCCATATGCAAAAATGCTGCTGTTCATTTACGAATTTTGGCATGTAAGACCACGTTCAATTCCATTTAATACCTGACTGTACTCTGTGAATAAACTAGTTTTCGTCCTTCGATCAGATTCGGAATAATTTTCTCCTCGCTCGTCACGTACGTACGTAATTACATTACGGAAGCCTTCATCAAACTTCTGCCTTCTAAAGTTATTTTAATGAAGGTTCAGAGACAGAATGACAAGTATCACAGCGGGGCGAGGAGCACCGAACACCTGATCTCAAGGAAAACAGTTTCAAGTCTGCCCGAGCATTATCTATAAAAGCTGATATTTCGTGGGTTTTATCAGTTATTCCACGGTAAGTCTGGGCAACAACCTCCAAAATATGTCACGGTTGCACCCAGCAATTTCTTACGGAGGTACCTACAAAATTATGCAAGCTCCCCGAACTTCGTTAAAACCAAGATGGATACGTGAAAGGGAAACGAATCTCTCTCATTGACTATGCCCATGACCCATTTACACTTAAAGTAATAGGAACTTCCAACCAAGTGTTCTATCAGAGATGAAGCCCCCAACTTAAAGGCCGAGGTTATGGTAATGTGCTGCCTCGCCAGGGCTTTCGCAGATCCAAATGGGTGATGAAAAACTGATATTGAGCAATGGTGAGGTGGGTATTAGCAGGGGAGAAATGAAGAAATCCGTACACAACTGCCTCAGCGCCACTGCACCCGCCACGAATCTCCCATCTCGCATGAAGTCACCCGGGGTTGAACCCGACTCCTGGCGGTGAGAAGCCAGGTTTTACCCCCACGACCACTTAGACTAATATGCCATATAATTTCATGAAGGGAGTCGGGTATGCACCTTGTGGCGTCATGGTGTTTAGTAATGCTTCGTACTACAACGTGGAAAGAAACAAGTGTCCATCTTCGACGTCCAAAAAAGATTTGGCAGACACATGCTGAATTAATATTTAAGCAGGAATATTAAAACCTGAACTGTATCACTAAACAGATTTCCCACTTACATTATTCGAAATATTTTTATTTGGAACCTGTTACATCAGAACGGTCATGAACTTCTCAGATTCGTTACATTACCCGAAATTTTACCCACACGGTTTGGCGTGGAAATTATTGCAAGTGTGTTTGCTGCAACGAATGTTACCCTGAACATATCCGTTTGTTGGTAAGTGGCTAAGGGTTTCTCATGAAGCACAGTGGTTGTCGGCAGGTGCTCATGTCCTGAAGGAAGAGAGTGGCATCTGTTAGGAAGTGGATGGTTTCCGCAACTGGGAGAGACGAGTGACACTAGTAGCAGAGTTGTGAATTCTCTAGGTCAGCGGCTTTCAATCTTTTCTCTGCCACGACACACACGTGAAGAATGACATCCACGTACGCGACACTCGTTCATGGGAATACCAAGATTTTAGTGATATAAAAATAGTAAATGTAAATATAAATAACTCGAGTCTAGTGGCCTATGGCCACAGCTGTGGACTCTCTGCGTCCTCTGATTAAGTGAATCACGGCTGAACTGAACGCAAAAGACTGTCTTCAGTGTGTCGCCTACCGAAACCTGCAACAGAACGAGTCGCGTCGTGGATGGTTAAGTTTCTGGCGACATGTCTAGCAACTGATCGCAACACATCAGTGTGTCATGACGCGTAGTTTTATAAGCGATGCTCTAGGCAGAGTGGTGGCGGTTCGGAATCAGATGAGTGTAAGGGAATGAAGGTAGCTGATACGTGATTTCAGGCTTCCGCCCGGTGTAAATGAGATCTTCGCTCTTCTGGGATGTTACGCAGTGTAGATTTTTAGTAAGTTACTGATGTTTCGTGACAACCTATCGGTCCAATATTCAAGGGTCAAGCAGTTGAACTGTTTGGCCCTTGAAGATGGGACCGATATGTTGTCACGAAATGTCGGTAACTTGCTACCAATCTACGCTGTGTAACATCCGAGAAGAGGGAAGGTCTGAAGGTAGCGGATGTAAGAAGGCAGTTGAATAATTGTTCACGAAATATATCCATTTGACGATGTAAAGTTCTTTTCGGTTTAATATCCTAGAAACGTAATTACTTCTCAGCAGTATGATTTTAGATCACTCCTTGCGCGTCTGTGTCATGAACACGGTAACCACTCAAGACAATGACCTATGTGTCATTTCAAAAATATATAGAGAATCAACCTTCGCGTTCCTCAAAAGGCTGGCAATTTCTTGAGTAGCCAAGTGCCTGGTAGCTTCCCAAGAAGGACCCCACTTGTTGCGGTTCGTTAGTTACTGTTCAGTACTGTTCATTAAATTGGAAATAAACATAAGGGATAAAAATAAGTCCCGACGTCATGATCGGGTGAGTAGCACTCCTGCTGTATATTATGGAGGTCCCGGGATCACACCTCGGCCCACAGGCCGACTATCCTGAGTGAGGTTGCTCATGGTCCTCCTCAGTGTGCCCAGACAAATCGCAGGGCTCTAACTTAAATTACCCGCGCGATCTAAGGCGTGGACCTTCAGCCGAGTGCTTGCTGGGATCGTGGGTTCGAATCTCACTGGGGGCATGGATGTTTGTCTCTTGTGAATGTTTGTGTGCTGTCAGGTAGAGGTCTCTGCGACGTACTGCTCACTCGTCCAGAGGAGTCCTATCGAGCATGGTGTGTCTAACTGAATGTGATATAGAAACCTCCAAAATGAGGCGGCCTAGGCCCGATTTGGGCTGTTGCACCACAGGACAGTAACTCAAATTACGCCACGGCTCTTTGCACATTTTTTCCACTTCTATTTCTCAGTCCTGCAATTCGACTCGTTAAAATCCTGAGCTACTGACAGTGTCCTTGGGTAAATGAGGCTTAAGGATACAAGAAGCAATTTCTCCATTGAGTTAATTAACTGCTGCTTGATAACTGTTTATTAAGTTGGAAATAAATAAAGGATTTATACTTTGCCATATTTTGCGTATCAAATACTGTCTACTGCTTTGTGACAAAAAGTAATGAATGGTTTGCAAGAATAACGATTGTTTTTGCGAGATAAATTTGAAACAGAAAGTTTCTTCTACTGAGTATATGACGTTCGAGATCCAGTTCCAGTGTCCGAGTTTGAATGGGAAGCGAGAGTTAGGAGCGCCGTTTGTTTCGGTCTCACCTTTTTTCCAACCAGCAAGTGTCATGCTGTCTCACGTCAGTTACGCTAACAAGACCAGTAGAAGGTCTGCACTTAAATGACACGTCTGGTGTCACCTTCAGAAATTATAACTGCGAAATAGTTGTCAGTTGCCAAGAGGGCGAAGCAGTTACCGTGGAACTGCACAGCAAAGCGGACCTTTTGGGGCTTTTCCCCTGCGGAAGTGGATTACGCCGCCGATCTTTAGGCATTCTCATTCTACATACTTCGACCCTGAGGATGGACGCAGCATGTTTTTCCGAAATGTTGGAAATACAGCCCACTTAAAAACGACGTCAAAGTATCAAAACAGAATCAATATTAACAAAGGTGAAAATTTAAAATGAATAAGGAAGGAGATGTAAGCTGTTATTTTCCCTAAAAAAACTCAACATAAAAAGTGTCTTGAAGATGGAGGCAGTGTGTTCTTCCGAAACATTAGTATGTAACAGTGTTTTAACTCAGAAGACCACAGTATAAGCCGATGCCAGTAGCCATGCTGTTTAAGGCTTGGGTCAGCGGCCGCTCCCTTGCTGGAATTGCGGGTTCGAATCCCGCCGGGGACATGTATGTCTGTCCGTTGTGAATATTGTGTGTTGTCAGGTGGAGGTCTCTGCGACGGGCGGATCACTCGTCCAGAGGAATCCTACAGAGTGCATTATGTCTGAATGTGATCGTGAAGCGTCGACAGTGAGGAGACCTTGGCCCAGGAGGGGTTGTCGAGCCACGAAGAAGAAGACCACAGTATGACTCTTCATCTCTGTGAAAATCCGAAGTTTTAATATTTAATATATTTGCCATAAATGACAGCGAAGGACCATGCAAGGAATTCTGTTGTTCAGAAGGTTGCGTGTACACCACTGCTTGTCAGGTTATACCTTATATCTTCCCAATGTTATTTCCGGTGAGCCGTTCTGAGAAACTGATTAAGTTCAAGTTGATGTTTCTGGCACCACATAACCATCAAAAACTAATGGTGAGGATTGCTGGGATCCGTACATGGATGTTGTAGCGGCGGTTATCACTTGTCACGTACATTTGACCTGCTCACGAAACAAATCACGTTTCGCAAGTCGCTACTGATGCTTATCCTGTTACAGAAATCTACTCCAGCCGCAAATTTGGTTTGGAGTGTTTGCACACTTTGGCAGTGGTATGGACTGAGGCCTTCCTGTTGTAAAGGTCGTAGTATCTGCCCTCGAAATATAAGCATTTGAAGGGGAAATCGGCGAACTCTCGCTCTCTGGCTGCGTCGGACCCTTCGCAGTATCTTTTCTTGGTCTTCAATGAGTTGTACGCCGCATTCCATGGTAGGCCTACTTGGGACAAATGATCCCATGTCTGGCATCCGGTTGCCTACTACGTTGCGCAATACCGTTGTGCTTGTGTATGGCGACAGATGGTAACCTTACGCCTGTATTCTTCAACCGCTGCTGGTGCATTCCCACCACAGAATCCGTAAATGAAATAAATGTCTGCCGGCCGTCATTTATCAGATGTGTTGTCGTCGCTTACGGTACGAGCACTTCTTTTTGCGAACAGCCAAGGTACGGAATTGGTGGCTGTGTACACACAGCATGGGCGAGTGTGCTATCACGGCACTGGTGGGGGGTACTTTGCTGGAACGGACAGTAACGACGTGAAGGTTCAGGTTTCGGCCCCTAGTTGATGTAAAATTCGTAGTTCGAAATAATCCAATGAGTAACAACTCACCAGTTCTGAGACGGTTCCTGGGATACTGTATGTAAGCCTGCAGTACGAATGTGGGAACCGTCTTCCTGAAAAACATTTTCTTTCCTGTGGCGCAACAGCCCCTATCGGGCCTAGGCCGTCTCCTTTTGGAGGTTTGTAGATCACACTCAGACACACCACACTCGGTAGGACTCCTCTGGACGACTGATCAGTCCGTCGCGGAGACCTCTACTTGACAGCACTCAAACACTCAAAAGAGACAAACATCCGTGCTCTCGGTGGGATTCGAACCAACGATCCCAGCAAGCGCTCGGCCGAAGGCCCATGCCTTAGATCGCGCGGCCACTGGGATCGACTCCTGAGAAACATACTGTATCTCAAGTCCCTATGACTTACTTAGCCATCTGCGTGCGTATAGCCTTCTCAAATTGTTTATACGGTTATTTTCTTATCCTTTTGTTTACGTTTTAAGTCTACCAATCCAGTGGCTGGTTTATTGACGGCTCAGCCAATAAAATCACAATTTACGCTGCGCAAGAGGCCACGTGACTATGACGTGACCCCACCGTTTCTGTCACCGCCACCCCACATTTCATTGGAGTTCTGATTTCCTCAGGGCTGCTTTTAAAAGGACTCCAGTTCTCTCCCTCACTAAATCACTTATAAAATAAACAGACCCGGGCGCTATCCGAGTTTCGAAGTAAATCAACCCTCGGCCAGTAGAGGAAATAGCGCTGTGCTGTCAAGGAGGGTTAAATGTCCACATAAGTTGTGATATTAGTGCACATGCCGCATAACTTCGCATTCCTCTCCTCTCTCGTCCTTCCCTTTTACATTCCTACTGCTTCTATAAGGCTGTGTTTAGTAACTTCTCTTTACACGCTTCTCTTAATGCGTTTTCTGACTTCTGTATCCTTTTCTGGCGTCTGTGTATTCCCTTTTATTCTACTATTTTTACGCAACAATTATCCCGTATATTTCCCTCGCCTTTTCTGGTATATTTTCTGTTTAATTTTGCTACTGTTATTGCCCTGCATTTCCTTCCGTCATGTAGGTCTAAAGTAACACTACAGAAGGTAAGGACTGCTGGGCAGGGAAGGAAAAGATATCATACAGAATTTTGGCCTGCAAACCGATGGAAAACATGTGCATGGAAGACGGAATAGGAGATGAGAGGATATTCAAATTAAGATGGATTTAAGGAAATTAGGTGTATGATCCGAGGTTTATGAAACGTCGTGTAGATTGGTAGATAGGGTACAAACATTCCTCCGAAACTGTGATATAACAAGTGTTTACGGAAGTGCTTGGCGTCACTTCCCAGGGGACGGCATTCTCAACTAGAGTGAGGTCAAATCTCACGTGGTTGAAACCGGTTGAAGATAGCGTATATTAGCGGACTTTGATATTCGTGGCATTAGCGTTTTGGGCGCTGTGTCATGCTTTTCGTAAGTTACTTCTTATATTCTTTATTTTTCCTGCAAAGATTTTCATTCTAGTTCTGTTCTGTTCTGTTCCTGCCACTATTCTTTCCAGCTCTTTCCAGTCATCCTTGTCTTTTTTTGGCATTTTGTCCCTTATCCAGTCTCTCATTTTCGCCACAATATCTTCTCCTCGACGACCAACATAGCGGTGTAGAGGCTGGTCCTGGTGATTAATTTGAGAGGTTTAGGTTCAGATCTTGGCCCGGAAGCCGACTGGAACGAGGTATCATTTATTTTATTCAGTTACGCGCCGGCAGTCGCTGTGATAGTACCTTAAAACAGGAGCAGTGCCCACCGGGGGGGGGGGGGGGGGTGAACTGGTACAAATTACCTGGGCTCGGCGCTCTAGAAGGGAGCCCACGGCCCGAATATGTTTCATGTGTTTTGATTTTTATCAGGTAGCCCTTGTTGGGGGCCCGGAAAAATTGTTCCACCGGGGTGCGAACCTGCTCCTGGCGGCCCTGAACAGGGTTCTACAAACTGTTCAAAGTTCTGGCAGCCACCTTAAAATTCCAGGCGCCAGAATGGTGACGTGAAGCAAGTTCCATACTGAGGAACCATAAAAATTGGAAGCCACCGTGCAAAATTAGTGGCCCAGGCGACCTGGCGCTCGGGATTTATGCACATCTGCCTTCAACTAGACTATATTCACTTCCTGCCGCCATCTTTGCGTTCATCGTGCACGATTATAGCTTGTCTATGCAGCTGAAAAGGCGTCGTGAAAGAAACCAAGAACGCTGTAGTCCTATTTGTTAGCACGCCTTCATCCCAGTTTAAGTACATGCTGTACGCTACAGTCTACAAGTCTCATGTTCTCCTTTCCTATTTCAGTCTTCTGTCATTCTTTTATTTCACTTTACTTCCCCTACCTACACATTTCCCGCCTCCCTTTTCTTCCATCTTTTTTTAATTTCATTCGATTTTATCTTTCTAGATTTCATGTCTTATTTTTTTCTCTTTACCTCTTACACATCCTTTTATTTTTTATTCCTTCTCTCCACTTTACTTTCTTTTCATTACTCACTTCATGAATTCCCTCTCTTTGACGAATTATCTCATTTCTTTTCTCGCATTTTTTACCAGTTTATCTCCGGAAGTTTCCTCGGCTTGAGGGGGGAGGGGGGAGCATCCTGTTACCCTGCATCTTCGTTACCTCTTTTATATTGATTTCTTCTCACCCTTACTCCTGTTCTGATCTCTGCCTTCGTCCCATTATTTATTATTCTACTCGTCTGCATTGGTCCATTCTTTCCTTGTTTGGGCTGTGTGGTATTTCTTCCATTCCTAGGAGACCAACCCTTTTCTAACGTATTATCTCAGAGGATGCGGTATCAATTCCTGTGGCCACCCACCCTGCCACATGGTCACGCTGTTTTTGTGTTCATTTTTCTCTTCTCGACATATTTTCTCTCCTTTCATCAAATTATACTAATTCATTCTTTCGTCATTTAGCCTTGTTGGCGAAAGGAAGTAGAAGCCTGTGTTTTGGCACCCAGTTAGCTGTATAATTTAACCACACACAATCATCAGTATTGACATAAAATTACTGAACTTAATTCCCAAATGCCATTGAACTATTCCAGCAACTCCTTCCAAACTAGCAGCGTCATTAAGCAAACAACAATCCGCGAGAGGCACGTCAAATTTGGAAGTAGAACTCATGGTCTTTTGAATTCTAAGCCAAGAAAATTCTACTCTACACACAGTTACTACCACTGTCATTTATTTTTTAAACCAGAACAATTTGTTTTCAATAAGTCAATAAAATCCGTGGTACCCAGAAATGGAAAATTTATTGCCATTGTTTTACTGCCTCTTTTATTTCTCGTTCCATTTACACTTTTTTTCTGTCTTCTGAATCTGTACTATATTCCATAACCTCGCAGATCTAGTCTCGATTGCTTCGCGAAATTCAATATCCAGAGAGTCGTTGCCAACTCAGGGCTGTAGAGCCCGATGCAACTGACTTGAATTACAGAAAGCTGTGAACTAACCGGTAACTGTTGTCACAGAATCGCCAACAAAATAACGCGCTCCGTAGTTTTTGTTCAGTTTATTTAAGGACTAGAGATACTGTGTCGTTTGCGGTTGAGAAAAATCACGTCTAATACCAGTAATGCATTGATAATGGCCATCAAACCGAAAACTAAATACGTTTCGCGCGGCCGCCATGCTGTTACTTTGCTTTGCGTGAATGAATTACCTCAACGGTAGCTACATAATTTTCAGAGACATCACAAAATTTTGGGTCACGTGGTGGCGCAGTTGTTTGAGGCACTGCGTTACACACCGGCAGGTCGCGGGTTCGATTCCCGATGGTGTCATTGGAATTTTTCATTGACATAATACTTTCAGCCGCACTATGGCTCTGGGGTCGACTCAGCCTCTAACAGAAATGAGTACCAGGAATGTTTCCTGGGGGGTAAAGGCGGCCAGTGCGTAGGGCTGACAACCTGATCACCCTCATGTACCGATTGTCTTGAAATCTGGTAGCCTCAACCTCTTGGAACCCTAAGGGCCTGTCCAGCCCTGTAATGGCATTACCTTATCCTATCACAAAATGTCCATGCTCCTCTGCTAGTAAAGTAGAAGACTACTGGCAATATGTTGCCCGAGCTTGTACGTCTTCACGGCCGCCACCATATCATTAACGATAATAAATTACGAAGACAAGCGGCGTCCTTATGACGTAAGGCTGTGGCTCGTTCACATAACCATTGTTGCTATGGAAACGCAACAGTGAGTTGCCTTTTGATTTTCGAGATACGTTTCGTTTCGTAGTCCTTACCTCTTCTACCTACTCATAGTAGGTATCGAGGTTGTTTATTTTCACTTGATCACACTCAGGCACACACCACAGTCGGTAGGATTCCTCGGGATGAGGGATCGGCCTGTCGCAGAGACTTCTACCTGACAAACACAAACATTCACAAGAGACAAACATCCATGGCCCCGGTGGGATTCTAACCCACGATCCCAGCAAGCGCTCGGCCGCAGAACTACACCTGAGACCGCACGGCCACTGGGGTCGGCAGAGCTACATACTCCGCGGTCAGTAGGCCAGATAGAGTTGAAGGTATTGTCGCGAATGGACAAAAGTCATTTAATAGGCGCGTTCGTAGGCTCGCGAAAAGCGCCTATTAGCCTCGTCATGTCTGCCTGTCCGTCCGCATGTATCAGCTCGGTTCCAACTGGACGGATTTACGTGAAATTTTTCATTTGAGACTTATTAATGTCTGTCGCGAAGATCCAAATTTGGTTAAAATCGGACAAAAATACAGGACACTTTGCATTAAGACCTGAGTATATTTTATGCTGCTGACAGCTATATGTGTAACTGCACAACAACACAAAAGATAAATCATGTCGCTCTCAGCAATATAAAATGTATTTAAACCGTTATGTAAAGTGTCCGGTATTTTTATGCGATTTTAACCAAATTTGATTTTTCTCAACATATTTTAACAGAAATCTTCAATATCAAATTACAAGGAAATTCGTCCAGTGAGAGCCGAGTTGATACATGAGGACTGACTGACAGACATGACGAACTAATATGCCCTTTGCGCGGCTTTGCGAACGCTCCATAAGAAGTACATAACAGGGAGTGTCCTCCAGTGGTATACTTCAGGTTCATACTGGATTAATACCCCTGACTTTGAATTATACGCTCCCGCTTCTTCCCGGATCTTTTCTGATTCAAGGATTTGTATTATTAGACGTTGTATACACTTTTCCGTAGTTCAGTGAACAATAATCGTGTTTGTTGAGTCATGCCCCCTTTTGTCTTCTAGACAAGCTACAGTGGCAGGTGGGCGCCTGGGGTCCATGTCTGCCCGTATCGCCTGCGGATGTGAACGATGTGGCCATACAGCAGCCGGTCGGGGGTGATGCCCGTCAAAACAACTTGGGGGTTACACAACGGAATGTGAGCTGTGTTCTCGTGTCACACGAGGCCATCAAGGTAAATATGGTTTGCTCATTCTTTAATCCTTCAGTTACCCTGTTCTTCTTGGTGAACAAAGATGTGTGATTTCAGGTACACCGACCGGTGGACGAGGAAAACTGTTTCACGGTAGCCAGAAAACCCGATCCCGTCCGATTCTGCCATATCCCAAGACCTCAAGACTGCGTAGTTGGTCCCTACGGCGAGTGGAGCCCATGTAAGGGCTGTCCGGCCGCAAACCAGACCCGCGTGCGGGCGGTACTGGTAGCACCACTCAATGGGGGGCGGCCGTGTCCACAATTAACGGATACCAGGGTGTGTAATCCGCGGACAGAATGCCTCATGCACAGCAGCAGCAGCAGCAGTAGCGCGGAAGACGGCAGCCGATTGCCCTCACCAGAGTACAAACTGAAGTTGGGTGAATGGCGACGCTGCGAGGCTCCGACTTCAGTCGTGTCGGCAGACCTCATCGAGGCACGTCTCAATACTCCCCTCCAGCTGCATGGTGAGTCACTGTAGGCATTCACAGCAGGCTGAAGGCATCTCACACGACACTGTCAGCCACTTTTTGCATTCACAGCAGGCTGAAGGCATCTCACACGACACTGTCAGCCACTTTTTGCATTCACAGCTTGCTGATAACACCTCCAATGACACTGTCAGCCACTTTTTGCATTCACAGCTTGCTGAGGGCACCTCCAACGACACTGTCAGCCACTTTTTGCATTCACAGCTTGCTGATAACACCTCCAATGACACTGTCAGCCACTTTTTGCATTCACAGCTTGCTGAGGGCACCTCCAACGACACTGTCAGCCGCTGTATACATTTGCAGCATGTTGAAAGCGTCTCAGACTACACAGTCTGCCATTTGATATGCCCGAGAAGCACATCTGCAGCTACACGTTAGCAATATCAATGTTACTGGGAACATTGGTCCATGTATTATGAAGTGTTAAGCCGTTGTCGAAGTATAAAGTATTTGCGGAGTATGTATTCAGTATGCGGAGTTTGCAAATTATGACGCTGAGAATATGCTTGTACAAATGGGCCGTTCTGAACCAGCTCAGTGCTTATGTCGGTCTTGCGCAGCGTCGTATAATGAGAACCCTCTATAGGAATGCGAACGTACAATGGCGTAAGTAACCAAGCCGTTCTGATTAAAGTGAACACTGTAAAATGAACACTGAGATCTTCATTCGTCCGGGATGTGGCGCCATGTCACTGGGTAATTTGTGCCGGTGACCACGTAATAGCTGAATCCGTTTGTAACTGGGATATGTGTAGTTATTGGGGAAAGTGATTTATGCCTTCAATTCAGTGTTTGTAGAACTTCTATTGCAGTTAGCCATCTCACTCTACGAATATTGGCACTACGAAATATTTCGCATACAAACTGTTATGATGAAGCGCACACCATCTGCTTAGCTCATCATCCGAACGCGATCTCGCACACCCGAAATCTTCCGCAAAAAAAAAAGTGCTTTGGAGTTAATTAAAGCTCCTTTTATGTTTCGTTTCAGGCAACAAAATTGTTGATTTCCAATTTTCATGGTCATTTTTTGGTCTTTAAAGAATGTAATCCCAAATTATGACAGTCAACTTACTGGAAGTAGTGACTCGCTTTATCAAGTCTTCCCAGGAACGTAACAATTCCTGACAGCAGGGACTGCCTGTAGTCTCTCATAATGACAGGGATACATATGAGGATTGGCTAGGAAGTACGTTTACATGACGTGTAATTGCATAAATAAGGGACCTGTACTGATTGTGATTATAACAGCATAAATTGTCACAGAGCGAGTATTATCTGTTTGCAGCACCGAAGCAAAATCTCGGTGGCCACAAATTTAACGATGATCGCGAGGTGAAAATAATTTGACACGATGGCTGATAGCAGAGGATATGGACTTCTATCAAGAGAGGACAGGAACGTTCATCCCATAATATAATAAACACCTCAGTTGTGACAGGGACTCTTTGATACATTTAAATCTGAACTGTTGTTATTAGAGCTGCCAATGAATAACCCAAAACACAAGCATCTTCTGACCAAGCGTCATGTTTCGTATTTTATAACATCGTAACTGGATTTTATAATGAAGTCATATTCTGTAAATGACAAATGCATAGTGGCTCCTCGTAGTGTCATCACGGTGAACCTCTTGTTAAGACTGCCGTGAAGATGGAAGCAGCAATCTGCAGTGAAATGATGGTGCCTATATACAAATATACATGATATTATTTTTTAAGCAAATAATTTGTCAGTTAAATTTTACTGTTTCTTAGCTTGTAAAAGTATGTATTACTACTCTCGTAAATGGCATGGTTGAGCCAGTTGATACAATAAAATTTAATACCATATAACCATTTCGATGAACAGAATAGTGGTACATATTCCTATATTGGTAGTAATTTTAGGAAATGCACAAGACACCTGCAATGCACATTATTTTGGAAAAGAAAATTTATTTTATTCATGTTATTTTTCCAAGGTGATCATGATGATCTATACATCCCTGGAAGCATTGTTAACAACAATAACAATAAGAATAATGTGTTCCCCGTGTCTCCGGTGCTTGGTGGAACCTCTACTGAGAGCACCGAGAACTATTTCACATTTCAGCCACAGGTCGGCTATCAGACGAGGGAAGTATCATGTCGGGATTCCCGTGGTGCCATCATTGACATTAGGTAAGTAATGAATTATCTTGCCTGTCATACTATGCAGAATAAATGGGCAAAGTAAGATCAGATAACTTCACACATACAACTAGCCAAGGGCGTACCCAAGGGGCGGCTGCACGGCAGCCCCTCCCCCAAATCCCCAAAACCGAAATTTCAAAAGCACAGATTTTGTAGATATTATGATATCAAGAGTTTTATATGATTTCCCCTTCAGCCGAAATCGGCCACTGAAATCAGATGATGACTAGTACATTAAAATTTTTAAAAATAAATTAATAAAATTAAAAAACAAGATTGGAGACTGTGACTGAGTCAGGGAACATGTAGTCATGTTTATATGTATATAAACGTAGTTGCAAACAGTGTTAGGTTGTACTTACAACATGATCTTCACAGCATAATTTTTAAAATCAAACATAAATTATATATAGCCTCAGGGTCACCCCCTCCCCCCACCCCCCTCCCCACCTGCAAATAGCAGTCAGATCACATAGTGTCAAGTGAGATGAACACCTGATTGTGAATAGCAGGCCTGTAGTGATGACTGAAGAAGCAGTCATGGTGTAGTTTGGGACAAAGGAGCTCGACTGAAGGGAAGTATGAAACTACTGATTATGGTCGAATCTTCCAAAACAAAGGGATTGTAACATCTCAATATTTGATGGGAAAAACACAGAAATTTTGATATTGTCTTTCTTATGTGTACTGTATATGTATATTAATTTACACTTGTGTGTACTTAGAACAAAAATGCTACTCTTCATTTATGTGTCCAGCTCAATTTTAAATGTTCAGAATCTTATAAACTATCTTTGAAACCAATTTCTGCACAACTGACCATTCCAGTAAGGTTGGTAGGATACTGTATTAGTACTCTGAAAATTGCAGAATGTCAGCAAAATGGTAAATGTAAAGTTGTCCTTGTACACACCATGAAGGCATAGAGCAGATGAGTGGTCAGTCGGCCTTACCCCCTGGCTGTGTGACCCCCGGGGAAAGCAGCTCCAGTACCTACTGAGTAGGAGGGTTGATAACCCCAGAGACATCCTGGACATTTTGAAGAAGAGAGAAGGTGTTGTTCCTGCCAGAATACAAACCCCAGATAGATCAGTCCATAGGTGGGTGATCCAGGGTTCAAGCTGCAAAATGTTCTGTTGAACCAATACATTCATAGGTACTATGTAGACTATGAACACACCAGACTGAACCCACATTGCTCACAGCATATTCTTATCTCTGCTTCTTGATCAGCTACATTCAGTGCCCCAGAGTATGGCATGTGCATCAGTACCATTTGTTCTTCCTGGCAGCTTGTGTCTCACTGAAGAAACTCATCGCAGTGAGATGCCGTCTGATGTTCGTCCCTGCGTTGTAGCCCAAGACTGTGTTGTGAGCCAGTGGTCAGCCTGGATTCGAACTCAGGATGGATGTGTGGCTGCGTCAGGAAAAGCAAGTAGCAGAATCTTCATTTTCTGTCTTTTGAGTAGAGATGGATACTGTGTCATGAGAGAAACAGTGTGTCTGATTACAGCATTTATGTGAAGTATTTGAAGAGTATGTAGAAGCTCACAGTGAACAACTGCAGTCTAGGACTGATAACTTGAGACTTGAGATGTGAGGAAGTGGGGCAAAAAGGAGGAAAAAGGAAGCCAGGGTTATGAAGTTAGTACCCGTTTGAATGTGCAGTAAGTCAATGAAAAACAGCAGTCCCAAATATAATGACCACTAGAAGAGTGAAAGAGATTTCTGTGGTGCATAAATGATAAACGTTTTTGTGCAGGTAGCAGCTCCTAACCCATGCAGTCTCACCAGGCACGAATCCCAACTCACACTAGGCACATTCCTTAAATACCTTCCAAGTCTCAAATTATTACTCCTAGACAGTAGTCTTTGTGTTCATGTATTTTTATGTTGTGTGAGTGTTGACAGTATGTGGTATGTGGATTTCATTTAGTATTGGTCATGGAATGTGAATTAGGTTATAAGGTTTTGGGACAATTTCGTCAAAAGAAACACTGAGACCATTTTGGTAATTTACATCCAAATGCTCAATCTGAAATCAGAATGCTATCTTCCTGTATTTTTTCCCAAAACTATCGTGGGTTAAAACATTGAGAGATTTTACTTTCTCAAAGTAGGCCTCATCCAACTGATTATTCATTATCTAAGTGTTAGAGAACACAAATAATATAAGACTACTTGAATTAACATTGTCTCTTTGAAGATCATATGTTATATTTGACTTACCTCTATTCCTGTATGCCTTCTGCTTATTTAAAGCTTTGAAAACAAAATAAAAAATTCAGTTATGATGTATTTGCTGTTGTTCATCATCACCTCAGTAACACTGAGTTGGCGATTTCATGTTCAGATTGGAAGAATTTTAACCTTGTCATCTTTATAAAATTGCTTTACTAGTTCCATGTGTAGAGATGATTGCAGACAGGTTGTCTCCTGATATTTCATTAATCACTGAGGCAGTGGTTAGAAATTTGCATGGAAAAGCAAACATGTTATTCCCTAAATATGCATGAAATGAACTGTATTTATTATGTCAAGGGAATGTCTAAACTGCACTATTTTATCTATGTTCTTTTATTTTAAGTTTATAACATGTGCATTAATATTGTCATTTTGTTGTTGATTTCAATATGCTGTTTTTGTATCCGTAGTAATAGCATTGTTTTGTATGTTATTGTAGGTTCGCCCTGAAATCCATGAGAGGAAACGAGAAGTGGTGAGATTACAGGAGGGTGATGGACAGCCATGTCCACATCTTCTGGAGACAAGACACACCACAGATCGTGATCAGCTCCAGCTCTGTGCAAATAAGTGAGCTATGTGATAATCACTGAGCTATATTTCATTTCTCATGCACAGACGTTCCTCTTCAGAAAGGAGATCCATCACCAATATATGTTTCTTTCAGATATCGCTGGCTGGCTTCCAAGTGGAGTTCATGTGTAGTGACATCAGATAAACCTACTGTGGGACCAAAACTGGTAGAAGTTGTCTGTGGTGGTGGGGTTCAGCTTAGGGAAGTCACATGTGTGCAGGCCAGTCAGGGTAGCCAACCTGTCTCACCTGAACTATGTGAGTCATTAGAACCACTGCCAACTGTACAAAGGTCAGTACCACAAATGCACTTTATTATGTTTTCTTTAACAAATCATTTCTGTTCTAAGAACTTGTGATGGTTTACCACAATCTTCCAGCAGGCAAACAATGTTTGCTTTTCCTTGCAGGTGTGAAGTGGCATGTCCACGTGACTGTGAGGTGGGCCAGTGGGAACCCTGGAGTTCCTGCATGCCTGTAGAATGCCCTTTGTTTGGAGACCCCCCTGCCAGAGGTAATAATTATGTGTGAATGAGTGAAAGAAAGGAGATTTAAAAGTGCAAGAAATGTTCGGAAACTTACCAAGGAGTAGGAAAATTCCCTAACCTAGGACTACATGTGGATGAAACTAAAAAAAGCAGTTCCATGCAAGCTGTGAGGGGTTATGTTGAGGAGAAACACTGCAATTAGCTAACTGCCTTTTGTGAAAGCCACTGTGGGAACAATGGGCTTTGTTAACATGCATCAGATCTTAACTAAGTTGTCGCTTCCTTTACTAGACAGAAAGAAAGTAACATCAATAGGCATAAATTATGAGTTTAAAAATTGTTACAAAAAATGCACTGCAGTAGTAATCTTGAAGCTGTAAATCTGGCTCCAGGTGCCACTACAATGCTGCTGACAGTGAATATGGATGTCTTGGAGCAGAAACCACCAATTTTGATATCTGCATACAAATATGGACAGAAGCAGGAAAACAAAAACTCCTGAAACATGTAGTTGGTGAGGGATTATTCTGTGCACATGTGTGCATGCACATGCATGTGTGTGTGACAGCAAGAGTGTGCGTGAGTGAGTGAGTGACTGAGACTTAGTCAAGTTAATGTGGTTAATAAATCAGTATTGAATTTTATAACCTATGGGTCGTAATTATTGAATATCTGCTTATTGGACTTTTAGGCTATCGTGAAAGGCGACGCAACATTGAGGTGATAGCAAGCTCAGAGGGACTGGCTTGTACCAGCACAAGAGAGGTGCAGTCATGTCCACAGCCAGCATGTCACAGCTGGTTTGAGGGTCATTGGAGCTCTTGTGAGCTGGACCCTGGGATAAAGAAGTGTGGGGAGGGCAGGCGCACCCGTGAGGTCACATGTCGCTCAGTCTATGGGGTAAGTAATTTGTTAAGATAATGAGATGATCATGGAGGACCTGTCACACATGTGGAGATCAAGAAATATATATTAATTTTTTAGACAGTTTTTGCACTGGACTGTCTGCCATACTAAACCTACAGAGGTAAGATTCAGGACGCATGCCCTTGTCTTTGTTAAGTGGCCACTAGGGAGAGTAAAGTACAAGTGGGAGATCTATGCAATGAAGAACTGAACTGGACTGATCTGTTTAAACATAACTCCATGTTCTAGCCATGTTATGATAAGCATGCTAGTTCTATGAAAACATAGAACTTCTTGAACTATAGACTTATCAGAGAAGTTACCTGTACATGATGGCAACAGGTTTCTCCTATTGTGTATATGTGTGCAGGGAATAGTGGAAGACTCGATATGTGCCCGTCGTCAGGTGAAGCCTATCACAGAGGAGCCATGTTTGCTGCCTTGTCCGTATGACTGTGTGCTCTCACCCTGGTCAGACTGGAGTCCTTGTAGCCACAGTTGCTCATCCCCACGCCAGATGGCTCTGAGGCATCGTAATCGCACTGTAATTGCTCCTCCTGGGGAAGGTGAGTATGGACTAAGATAAGCTGGCTTTTTAGTCAACTTTTGTATTCATAAGTAAAGCTATATGTCTGATACATTTCTTTTACATAAGTAAAAGAGAGAGGGGGTGGGATGTGACTTCATGTGTCACTCATTTCATTTTCTGAGACCATCTCACTAGAATATGTTTCAATGGCACCCCAGCAGCACTATTGTGATCGTCAAGTCCTGCGCCATGTGACTTTTCCATGTTCCTAGAATTCTGTGTGTTTAATACCAGAAAGAAATATGCTGAAGGCACACCTGCAGAGATCTAATGGTAAAGTCAGATGTGCTGCTGTTAAAGCTGTGGGTCCTGATTTCATGATGTTAATTACCAGTGTGGTTACTTTATTGTCACATCTCATAAATACAGCTATACTTCATGCCTGAGCTGATCTTCCAAACTCATTCTGTGTTATTTAGTATGAAATACTAATGTTGCAGTACTTTGTATATTTGACAGAACAATTCGGTCCTTACTGCCTGGCGATTCACTAGCCTCACTGAGGTCTGTCATGATTTCTCTCAGCCCCTCCAGACTCATGTTGGTATGGTACCTTACATCAGACTGTGACCACTGCCTTTCACATCCTATCCATTTCATCACTCACCAGGCGTCTTACCATTTTATGTTATATAGTCTGAGGTACTCACAGCATTATTAAATCAACTGCGTATAAATAAACATAAAAGCATAGCACATGACAAGCATTTCCATATGGCATTTTTATTTAATTCATAGCCCTAAGAGACTCAGTTAATAAAGATGATCTTTTTCAATATTATTATTATGCAGCATACATTTTGTATTAGTTTATTGTTTTGTTTTATATTTCTGATTTTTTGATGGACTGCGTATGACCCCATTATGACAGCTGTTTCATATCTTACCATGTGCCTTAAGAGTGGACTTCCACTGTGCTTATTTCTCATTATTTCATGCAACAGGAGGCCACGGATGCCCAGATCCAGATGAAATGCTGCAGATGGAGCCTTGCAATACTCACAGTTGTCATGGTTACAGCTGGTTGGCTCTCCCCTGGCAATTGTGCACCCCTCTGCCACCATCTGAAAGGTTGAATACAAGTTCTGTCACAACACTTGATCCTGGTAAGCCATTGCGTACTTACAGTTCGTTCAGCATGTGAACACTGGGTGCAGGCACATACACAAACTAGCCTTTAGGGGAGAAAACTTTGTATTCAGAGGAGAGCAGGATATATTTTATATTTGCATGCCACAATTAATAATTGCAAAAAACAGAATACAACGTTCACATTTTCACCTGTCATTGCACACGCATACCAAACACTAACAGAATATGTGAGATCTGAGTTCCTCATGGTGGTGTTGAGAAAGATGTAAGTCTTGTAGCATAAGTTGCCATGTAGCAGTGCACAGTTAGCTACATGTAACTACACATCATTATGTCCCAGAAGACATGTGTCCTCATGAACAGAATATCATAAAAATTTGTTGTGTTCAGTACACCCAAACATTAGCACATTACTGATGACTTTGTGTCAGATGGAAGTGTATAATGTGGAGACCTGATATGTTGACTATATTCAAGGATGGTGAGAGGTCAATATACAAGAATTACACATGACAATACCAACTACAGACATCAGTGAAATCAGACCGTGGTTGGTGTACCAGAATTTGCCGTATTAGTCGAATTGCTTTGCTGGCAATTTATGGAATAAGTTTTTGCTATAATATCATGTATTGCTTCTCTTACCCTCCTTTATGAATTTAGAGAATGAAATCGCCCAGAGCCCAGTAGATGTCCTGGACCAGTCATCACTTTTCATCATATATCTCTTGCACCCATCATTTGTTGTTCTTTGCATTTCTTATTTGTGTTCAGGAGATAAAGTACAGCTGTGCCCAGAAAAATAAGTTAACCAGTCACTCCTCACTTGCAGAGAACCTGCAACTTTTTATGATACATGATGTAAGTTTTCTTACATGACCTGTGCTTACAGTGTTAGGGGCATATTGACAGAAGTTAGTTCTTAGGATTACAACGTCAGTGTATCTTATTTCTTTTATGGAAGCATTGGAAAGTAATATCACGCTGTATTGTATCTGTTATTGGAGTGTTACTAACACACTGTTAAATTTTAACTCCATAACTTATTAACTTCTCAAATTCTTCATGCTTTTCTTTACTAATTTTTTTAACTTTAAAAATATGTTATGTTCTTTGTGTAAAAAAGTTGCATTAATTTAGATTTCATTTTTCCCACTTCGTGAAATAACATTCACTACTGGGAAAATTCTTACCCAGCTCCCCATTTAGTAGATAAAACTCGGTATGTGCTAGTAATGTTAACCACTGATGTTCCAGAGTTGGATGACTACAACAGCAGCAGCATTGGCAATGGTAACTGTGGGCCTGGCATGCAGGAGCGAGAGGTGTGGTGCATGGAGGCACATGATAAGCATGTGCCAGATTCAAAGTAAGTAACAAAGTTCAGTCTAGCTGTTTGTATAATTAAGTCACAGTGCTGTTTTTCCAACATTAAGTGGTTATATTACAGTTGCCACCCACTCCAGAAGCCAGTCACCAGCCGTGAATGTTGGCAGACCTGCCCTGTGGATTGTCATGTCTCTCCATGGTCAGAATGGTCATCCTGTCCACAGCAGTGTGTGCCAGGTTAGTGGAAAGGGTCAGCTGGGCTGTCTTCTGTCTGTGGCAGAACATTAACAGAGCACAGCCAGTAAGGACTTCAGGACTGAGGGTAACAAGTCAGTTAATTTACTGGTAAAAATTAATACTATACAATTTGATGATTATGTTTATACCCTTACATATACCGGAAGTGGGTTGAATGCAGTACACAGTGTGTAAAACCTGTTTTTGCTCACATGTACTCACATTCACTTGATATCCCATGTTGCTACCATTAATGATTAAATTAAACCAATTTCAGGTCATATTTTTTAGAGTTTCTTATGTGCAAAATAAATAAATTGAAAGTTCTGGGGCTTTTGCAGTGGTGTAGTTGAGGTCTGTGTTCTTCTGGGGTGGGGTGCTGCATCACTGGGTAATTAGTGCCCCAACATTTCTTCTTGGACTTTTCAACTGTTGAAGATGAGACCAATAGCTGGTCTTCAAACATCAGGCACCAATTATTCAGTAATGCATTGCCACATCCCAGGAGAATGGAGACCTAAAATAAAATTAAGCCTACCTTCAGTAGTTTCTGTAATTATGGCAGCACAGAGCCAGTGCAGATGTTTTAATACTGAAAAATTTTGTTCAGGGCATATCAGTTTGTGATTCACAGAAAGGAAGCTCTATCTTTCCAATGGATAGGAGGTAGTTTGCCCTCAGACTTAGCCTGGACATGGTGACAAAAAAGTATATACCCCTGCATGGAATTGAAGTTAAGTCTCACCCCATGGCCAGTCAGTTTCATGTCTGGTTTACAGATGATATCCTAAGCATGAAAAAATATGTCATAGTAGGGGAAAGTATAAGTGGTTCATGCCCAGTGGTTTCAATTTAAAGAAACCCAATTCAAATCAAGACTCAACAAAACTTTTGCTGTAGACTAGTGCAAGGAAAAGTACCAGCTGCTAAGTCATATGCATAGTCACGTTAATTGAATAAAATAGGAATTTTTTATAACAACATTGAGATAATTAAATACAGCAAGCATAGGAGTTATTAACAATGAAATATTATGAAATGTAACACTTCTTGATCTCACAGATGCAAGTAGTGAGGTGCGAGAGGGGGAAGTGGCCCCAACACAGTCACGACATCGGGTAGCACTTCAGTGGCCTTCTGGTGGTGGCACCCCTTGCCCAGTATTGGAAGAGCTGCGTCCATGTCCCTTGTCTGGAGCTCGCTGCCGTCATTATTTATGGGGAAAAGGCCCTTGGTCAGATTGTCAACTCCCAGCAACAGTGGAGTGTGGCATGGGATATCGTACACGTGGTAAGTAGCTGGATATTGAGGTGTGTATATATCTGTTTTATAGTTTTTTGTGCATAAAGAGGTGAGAGTCGTGTATTATATAACTACATTATCAGCATTTTTGTGCCATGCAGTCATTGGAAGTCAGCTTCTTTTGAGTTGCAGCTTGTGTTGTATTGGAACATTTTTTATGTGGGGTAGGGGAGCAGAGTCATGGGTGGTAAATTGTTGGAACAGGGAAAAATACCACTGATGGTATGAACAAAATGTTGTGGAAATGTCATGGAGAGGGAACAGTGAGTAAGACACAGGACTGGTGGTAGGTTAAGCAACGTCAGGACAAAAGTAAGGACTTGTGTATCTGGCAATTGTTTGAATACGTGAAAAGTGTCTCAGTGGTGAGAAGCAAAGATCAGTTAAGTGATCAAAACATGCCAGAAGAACTGAACACGAACAGAGAAACTTTGAGATAAATATTGGCCAAGATCTGAACATGAGGAAAATCTGTGTCTAATGGTGACAAAATATGTCAATGACAATCAACACTGAAGCAAAACTAGATGTGGTACACTTTTCTTCAAGTAAAATACAGAAACACAACGCCAAGGACTTCAATGGTGATCGAATGAATTTTGAGTGTCAAGAAATGGTGATGTGCATTAACCCCTTGAAGATTAGAGGTCTTTGCCTTTCTGGGATGTTGCATAGCAAAGGTTTGTAGTTTGTTACAGATGTTGTAGGACAACATATTTTTCGCCCTGTCAAGGGCCAAGCTGTTCAAGAAGAATTACAGAGCAAGTGGCAGCCAGACTGAATATGGAACAGTGTGACCACTTTTGGTTTGGAGGAAAGGTAGTGAGGAAATGATCCAGTTACTGAAGCACTGAAAAAGGCCATTATTATAGTCAGTATGGTGGTGTGAGGGGAAAAGATGTTGGTCAGTGGTAACTGTCTAGTAGCCGCCAGGACATGGAGAGTAAAAAAGAGTACTAGACAGGGGAAGGAGTCAACCCCCATTACATGGTACTATGCCTACACTTGCAGCCACATTTAAAGGGTAGCAAGTCTAGAGAAACTCAGAGTTTTCTAAGTTCTCACAGGCTCATATCCAGCATGTAATGTTCATTCTGATCGCATCTTTCTTATCATAATACAAGTTTTGCACATTTAAAACATTATGTTAATATGACATTTCATTATGAAACAAGGAAAATAAAGTTATTTCTGTGGTCTTGATTGATTTTTGGAGAGGCTGTGTGATTCGTAAACAAATATGTAAACTGTGAAAAAGACATTTCACACATTTTCTGATATCAGTTTTAGGTATGACGAAAACATTGTACACACCATAAATTCTTTCTTTGGGTGGGGGGGGGGGGGGGGGTGGCTGTGGGGGTTGCATTGCTCATGTGGTAACACTTAGGGCCATTATGTATGAATGAATTAAATTCTTTCAGAATCATTAACCATTACGTACTTCTTCACGTGACAGCTGTATATGTTGTAGATAAAAGATGCAAAGAATATCAGCTGCTAGATGATTGAAGAGACAGACATCTTTCTGAATAATTCCTATGGATTATGGATATTAGAAGAGTAGTTTCTGTTAAAATCTCAGTAGTTATTTACTTCACACTATGTATGTTTCCTTGTTACACGTATGAGAAAATGAAAACTCAATAGACGTGTGACATGACTTTGTACGATATGATGGACGCCCATCTGTGTATCAGCTGTGTGGTGCTACAAGAACCATCACAGTGTCAAGGTGGAACCCAGCCTCTGCTTAGAGCGAAGTAATGGGACAGCCCCAAGCCAGTCAGAACCCTGTTTTGTGGATTGCCAGTGGCCATGTGTGCTTTCCCAGTGGACAGAATGGACATCATGCATCCAGGCTTGTACAACCCGTACAAGAACAAGGCAGCTAATTGGTAAGTCATGCTGTGTGTGAGGTTCTAAAGTTTGGTTTCACTGTTTTTGTTACTGTTACATATTAATGGGTTCTTTATTTTTATGTTATGCCTTGTGTTTCTGCATTGAGCCATTTAAAAATACGTATGTAGTTTGATTTGAACTTCATGTGAATTATAAACCACCTACACCAAAGTAATTAAAGTCTGTTAAGTGGTCTTGTAGATGAAAAGCCGTATGGATAGATGGACAGATCTCCCTGCTGTGTATTCATTTAATGCACTGAAAGACTAAAATATTCTATAGTTAAACCTATCTATAAACATGGAGATAAACTCAATATGTCCAATTACAGACCAATCTCAATACTTATATCGTTTTCTAAAGTGTTAGAAAAACTTTTGTATATCAGATTAAGTGAACATATAACAAAAAATAACATATTAGCTGACGAACAGTTCAGATTTAGAGCTGAATCTTCCACAGTTAAACCTACTTATAAATTTCTGGATGAAATATTAACAGCAATGAATAGAAAAGCACTTGTGGGGGGCATATTCTGTGATTTAAGTAAGGCGTTTGATTGTGTAAATCACAAAATTTTACTTCAAAGACTGAAGTTCTACGGTATTGTAGGAAAGATTCACTTGCTGATAGAGTCTTATTTAAATATGTGATATCAAAAGGTTGCCCTTCATGATGCCAACAATAAAATGAACATATCTTCAAGTTGGGAGCATGTAAAAAGTGGTGTACCACAGGGTTCCATATTGGGCCCATTGCTTTTTGTTCTTTACATAAATGACCTGCCCAAATTAGCAAGTAATAACATGTCAATTACATTATATGCAGATGATACTAGTGTATTAGTAACAAATTATGATAGGGATGAATATAAAGAAGCCATGAACAAAATCTTCTCAGATATAAATGGGTGGTTTAATAGCAACCTTTTACATTTGAATTATGAAAAAACAAGTACGTTGGAATTTAGACCAAGAATCTATAATATGATAAGCACTAATGTTTCTTATAATAATAATTTCATCTCAAATAGTAACAGAGTAAAATTTTTAGGTTTGACTTTAGATGCTACTTTATCTTGGGAAGGCCATATTAACTATATTATTTCCAAATTAAATTCTGTTTGTTTCATACTTCGATCACTTAAGCCTTTTGTATCCACAGAAACCATGAGAGCGATATATTTTGCTTATGCACACACAATCATGACTTATGGTACAATTTTTTGGGGTTATTCGAGGTATAGTGTTAAGGTTTTTATGATGCAGAAGAGGATGATTAGGATCATGACAAATTTGACACCTAGAGACTCATGTAGAGTAATGTTCAAAGAATTAAAAATTCTTCCCTTGTTGTCACAATACATTTACTCTGTCTTAATATATTTAGCTGGTAATATCCAGTTATACACAATGAACAAGGAAGTCCATAATTACAACATGAGGAACAGTTCTAACTTTCACGTGCCTAATGCCAATTTAACTAAATACCAGAAAGGAGTATATTGTATGGGAATTAAATTATATAATCAACTGCCAATTGACATTAAGAATTCAATGAACAATCAGAAACATTTTGGGTCTGCTTTGAAGAGCTTCTTGCATTCTAATTCATTTTATACATTAGAGGAGTTTTATAATTATAATTGTAACATGCTATAACCATACCTACCTCAGTTTTATTATTCTGATGGTATACTCTGCACAGCTTATCTTTTAGCTTGAGTTGGTTATGAAACTGTATTCATCTAATTGTCTCTTGATTATTTTGTTCCAAGGGGAGTTGTCTGTGCGACTGTATGTGTTATTTTCTGTTTTTTATCCATTATTTAATTAAGTGTAGTGTAGCTGCCCTTTGTGAGTTTTTTAACAAGCTTTATTAAACTTATTAAACTTTATTAAACTTTATCAATTCACAGATATTAAGATATGACATAATGAAAGATATATTCTGAATGAATAATAACAATTGATGCTCATAATTATGCTGCTTTTATTATAATTTTCTACATAGATTCTACATTTTTAATTTAATCATTTATAGATGTAGATAACTGATCTGACATGTATCTGCTATATATTTAATTATTATCTTAATTATAAGACACTTTCCACATCCTCATGTTCTATGTAACTATGGATCTATGGAAAATAAAGAACAAGTTACAAGTTACAAGTTACAAGTTACTGAATGTCATGACTGTGTAAAAATCTTGGCACAGTTGATAAGTTATCCTGAATGTTTCTCAGACATGTAAAGAGAACAATTGTGTTGTCACATTCTGCAGGGCTGTCAGGATCACGTGCTCCGTGCAAAGATACTGGACTGTTCCCCTTGGTTGAGACACAGCCTTGTCCATGTGCTCGCTACTCTCTGCAGCCCACTGGTCCCTGGTCAGACTGCATACTGGAGGGCGAAGGTTTATCAGGTTCAATTACTGTAAATGGTCGAGTTGCTACTGGGGTCTGTGGAGCTGGCTCGAGATTCAGGCGCATAGAGTGTTTGGATGCTGACGGGAATCTAGTGGAGCCGAGGTACATCACATGGCATTTTGGATAGTTGTTTCAGTACTTGAATGGACAGCTGGATGGATTTATTACATTTATGGATTCTCTAAAGGTTTTACCAGTTGTTGTTTCATTGAAAAAAATTTGTTATCACTTCAGAATTTTGGTTAAAAGTGGGCAAAAGTAAAGGACACTTTACTTGAAGACATGAATTGCTGCATGCATCTTGGGCATAGTTTGAGCATAAATCACCAAATATTTATCACAGTGAATAACGCTTGAAATAAAAGTTGTAAAGAAGAATTAAACCCATATTTTATGCCAGTACAGTTTTTCTGTAAGTCTTAAGGTTTCTCCATATAATTAACCCTTGAAAGCCTACTGGTTACTTTGTGTACCTTTAATGTACAAAAATTCTACCTTCTGGCCACATAGACAATTTACATGTTTTGTATGGATCTCAATACAAACAACAGTTATTTCCCTCTGCACTGTTAACTGGTTGGAGAGTGTATTGCACAGTAAGAAATGAACCTTTAAACATAATTCTTCTTAGTGTTGGGCTTTAACATGTGCAACAGAAGTAGCTACACAGCCATCATTATTATGCTGTGTGTACTTTGCCTCACTTGTTTACAAATCTGTATATTTTTTATCAGATTTACCACTCAGAAAGTGTGACACACAGTGGACAGATAGTTGTGAACTTATATGTGCAGATATCCCACAAAATAAACGAACTTCTAACTGTAACTAAGTCTTTGTAAATGTTAAACATGTGATAAACATGAAACATGGACTATTGCAGTTTGTGTGGTAGAGATTTGGGGCTGGAGGAGGAACCATGTCTGATTCCATGTCCAAGTGACTGTCGCCTTAGTGAGTGGAGTGCATGGGGTGAGTGCAGTGCCATCTGTGGACCAGGACTGCATAACAGGAGTAGACAGGTGAGCTGAGATTAACAAAGTATCAGCATTATCGGTTTTCACAGTGACTGTGATCTGTGTGTATCAGAATATTAATTTTTAAATTGTTTATTCAAAGTTCAGTATACTATCATATGTATATTCTGGCATAGATTTTCCCAGGTACACTGAATAGATATATGCCTGTATGGTTGTGGCATAGTCTCTTGTCCCCTTTCTTAAAAATGGGCACAATTACTGATGTTATCCAATCCTTTGGCATCCTGTTTTATTTCCACACTAATTTTATAGTGTTTGGTGACACAGTCTGGGGATATCATATCATAACCTGCTGCTTTACCAAGTTTTATTTTTTGGATGGCCATTTCCAACATGTTGTAGGTTATGTCAGCATGAATCACACCTACAAGATTCAAATCTTCAGTGTTGTTATATCATGTCAAGTGGTAAATACTATAGTTCCTGATGTTTTGAATGATTGTAGTGCCTTCACTTTTTGAGTATGCGATCATTTAAAATGTCTAACTGTTGACCAGTCAACATGGCATAACAACTGAAAACTTGAATGTTCAGCAACACTGCTATAAGAACCTCAGATCTTACAAATCAGGCCCTATCTTACCAGTGGCAGATCGTTATAGCTGGTGATCTAGTTTCAATCTAACATATCTATTGGTACTATTTATAGATTGGTATCCATCAATTTATTTAATTCGTCTGTGTTATGCTGAGAATTTTATATGAAAAACTGCTGTCAGATAAACATTGCTTTATTTAATAGCAATAGTTAATGTGCATATGAGATGTGAAGTAAAGATGATGATGGTTATTTTAATTGACACTACTGCATACAAGATTAGAATTTTGTGCAGCCCAGATCAGAGATGCCTGTAGTTGAAACAGACTTGTGGAGTAAATCTCACATGCTAAAAGTTCTGTAACATGTTATGTTTTGTTTGCAGATGGTCAGTTTAGAAAATGGCTGAATTATATCTCTTTGGCATTTTATGTTGTTATCACTTGAGACAGATTGTACACCCTTCCTTGAATGGTGGGCGCCCCTGTGGTTCACTGATGGAGCACAAAGTATGCAGCCAGTCATGTGAGGCATTTCATTGGGTGGCAGGTGGATGGAGCGAGTGTCAGCTAATAATGGCTGACAGGAACAGGGGTTGTGGCACAGGCGACCAGTACAGACAAGTCAGGTAATGTGTCACTGTATAATCTGAGCTGAGTCAGCAAAGCAAGTGACATCTCACAGTCACTTCCAACAGAGGAAGTGGAGTGTCTATGTGATGTTAGTGGATGTGCAAATAATTTGTATGATTAATTATATTTTTGTGGGTTTTTATTAATATAAGTCGGATGTGCAAGGAAGATGAAATTGGTTGGGCATGTGCACGCATGAGAGGGAAAAGAGATGCACAGAGAGTTTCAGTAGGGAAACCTGAAGCAAAGAGACCAATAAGAAGACCTAGACATAGATGGTAGGATACTATTGAAATATATCATAAAGAAACAGGATGGGAAGATGCAGACTGGATTTGTTTAGCGGAGGATGTGGACAAATGACAGACTGTTATGAACATAGTAATGAACTTGCAGGTTTCGTAATATTCAGGAGATTTCTTGACTTTAACCTTTCAAGAGGGACTCAGGTCCATCGACTTAATTAGTTAGGGTGAGAGTTACTCATATATAAGATCATTAGGACAGAATCCATTCATAACTGCAACAGTTTACTGACTAGTTTATAAATTGGTTCTAGTGAATGCTAATGAAATAAGAACACTCTTGCATAAGAAGCACTTTAATAATGCTTTGACACAGTGTGTAATAAACGTGTTCCTATCTAGATGCATGCGTATAGATGAAGGTGCAGGAGTACCTGTGGAAGTTGCTGATTTATACTGTGATCCTGTGGTGCAATCACCTGACCTGAATGCCTGCCATGTTGCTTGTCCTGGAACATGCGTGTTGGGGCCTTGGTCAGATTGGTCAGACTGCCCTCAGGTTTGTACCATTGTTGTTTTTTCTCAATTTTCACTGTGTTTACAGTATAAAATATTTTCTACAAGTGTTATGTAGTGGATGAGGTGTGGCGTAAAATTGTGTTGGTCAAATGAATTCAGTCATTCATTTTTGCTTGTGCTAAGTTTAAATGCTGTCTTTGCCTTGAACTTTTTGAAGCCATTAATTTCTATACCTGTAGCTCTTGCAATATATCAACTGAATTATTTTTATCTGATGCACTGCTAACATGTTTTGTGTCTTGTCACTGTCGTTAAATGTGACTTGAAGTGTCATCAAACATTAGATAGATGCTGTCCATGAAAAGTGGCATAAATGTGTGAGAGAATATTATTTTATACTCTAAAATGACATCAATGTGAATTTTTATTGTAAATTTATGTCAAAAATTATTTAGTGGCCCCTACACTTTAGTAAATATTTGTGTAGTGACAAAGACTTCAATAGACAGAGCCCATACTTTAGTAAGTATTTGCCTAATGATAAAGACGTTATTAGACTGTGTTTAAGTGTGATATATTTTCATGGACAAGAGAAGAATTAGAGTCACCAAAATGTTAAAGATATAATTCAGTAAAATAAAAATGGACCACATTGTGTAGACCAGAGTTACACAAATTTTCCAAATATCTAAAAGCCACCTCAAAGTTGTAGGCACCAGAAGGGTGACATGAAGCAAGTTTCACACTCAGAACCCATAAATATTAAATGCAATGGTACGAAATTTAGTCACCCACCTGACCTGGCACCCAGGATTTGTGCATCTGTTCTGTAGACCAGTGATTTTTTGGTGTTTAATGAAGTGCCCATACTCACTCCTTGGTGAAAAAAAAGTGCTGGTAGTCACACCTGTATACCAGTTGAAGACGAAAATTCCCGCTGTCTTCACGTTAAAACAAAAGAGAAAACCATTTGTTCATACTGTTGTTTAATATTGTGATAATGTTGTTGGAATACAAACAACAAGATGTATTTTTTCTGAGTTCTGCATTTATAATATTCACCGAATGCATCAATGCCAATAAAGATGTTGCTACACTGTACCATTGCATACCATCAGAAAACCATAGAAAATATTACCCACTAACGTGGCTCAGATTCAAATCAGTAATGTCACAAATAGAAGTCTAGGGTATTGCCAGTGTTTCTACATTCTTAGTACCTTGACATATCTGGTCATTATATTCAGTTAACCACTTTATCATTATAAAGTCAACCACTTGTCTCATTTTCTGGATTTGTAGCCCTGTGATTCCAGCCGGGAGCGTCAGAGAACACGCTCCATTCTTCGCAGCCCTGCCAATACTCATGATGGCAAGACTCAACTCAATTGTCCACCCCTCATTGAGGCACAGGCATGTCATATTAATGCTACTTGCTTCAGCTACAGTTGGCGCTACACAGAGGTGGGATCATGTTTGCCTCTGGGTGGCAGTCCGTGTGGAGAGGGTGTGCAGTCAAGAGCTGTGTTCTGTGAGCGGAGCGACAGAAGGCCTGTTGCAGATAGGTCCGTTTATACCCAGAGGTTTTTGTTACATTCAGACCAAACGTTTGTTTGCCTCATTGCCATTGTCTGATTTTAACAACAGTTAATACAAGGTCATGGCTGGCAAACATGAGAATTTTATCATTCATTTGTTGTAACTGTATATCCTTCATTCTTCATGCTATTCATTTATTGTAGACATAAGCTCGCAGTTGGTAGAAATAGTCAAGAGGACAGACACAACATTGTAAATAACAATGAATTACATTCTCCTTAATTGAAGATTATAACCAACAATATATGGGTTATTCAAGTGCATAAATTACTTATATAAAAAATACAAAATATTTTGACCTATTGGCTATCTTCAGGGATACCATGTCATACAGTAAGAAATTACAAGAATGCTGTTGTTTTGTTTTTGGTATACACACGTGCACAAGCGTTCACACAGACACACACACAAACAAACATAGATACACCAGATACACACACATATTTGCATACACCATAATACCACGAACCTTATTTGTCTTTTCCTGTAAACTGGGCTGAAAATTCAGTTATTCTCTTATAATACTAGTGTGTACTGTTAGAAAGACATTCAGTAATTAGAACATTTTTTGGGGGGCACAGGGAGTAAGCTTAATTTATTAGCAAACTAGAATAGGTAGTACATGTTTTAGACGAAATATGCAGGTTATGTTATGGCTGGTTTCTGTAGGTACTGCGAGGCAACAGGTGAAGGAAGACCATCAACTTCAGAGAAGTGGTGCTATGTGGACTGTCCTGTGGACTGCGAAGTAACTCAGTGGAGCTCTTGGAACCAATCCACATGTCGCTGTGGACTGACAGGTTGCTTAATTTAACTGCGTCTTTAATACTGAAGACAGACTAAACTAGAGAAAATTACTAATCTTATCCAGCCTTAATTCTTTGTAATTAAGCTCTGTCAGAAAGACAGGTATTTAATGTGATGAGGCTTGTGTGCTACATCATCCAGGGTGCATAAGTTGGTTTCAATATATGCCCCAGAAAGTGGTCAGTAGCAGCACATAAGTGCCATGGTTACAAAAGACCTTCAATTTCTGAATCATCCAGACATGAGTACATGTATGTGTAACATCTATATAACACAAGGGCAAAGTTCTCGACAATGTGATTATCTACTTTACATATTTAATGTCCCCTTATTATGTAATCAGCTTTAAGCACTGTTATGCCTGTGTAAGTAAAGTTGTGCCTGTACTTACCATGAAGGCACATGACAGGGTGGTAGTAGAGTGCCATTCATTCTTTAGCTTGACACTAGCTGGAGATGAACAGGCATCATCATACCCAAGATGGTTAAACCCCCCCAGTAACCACTAAACATGTGGCTGGATGGGCCCCAGAGCCAGTTTGGATGCTTTGGATAACAGAACAGTCTCTTTCCTTTACCAAGAATTCAACAAAGAGTCCTCTGTCGTCTGGCCCATAGCATGGTCACTATATTAGATGTTATATCTGTATGGAGAAAGATATATGAAGGTAGGAGAAATGTGGATCCACAGACCTGAGCAAGTTATATAATAAGGAGCTTGGTTTGTGTAAGAGCAGAGCATTAATTGAAGATTACTGTTGCCTGGGATGTAATGTGACAAACTTTCCCACCTCTGTACATGTTATCTGCTGAGCCTCATTAGTTATGCATTTGTAGTTTGATTCCTGTACTCTAGATGTTTACTTAATTTCATGAATTGTTTCAGGATCAGCAGCAACTTTATTCAAAAGGTTGGCAACAAAGTTAGTTTATGTTATGGCATTTAATCTGTGAAGCATTCCTTGCAACACAGATTATCTTGCCCATATGCATGAGATTAAATTAGTTGTTTCAAAATATTTCTGTGTGAGCATTACAGTCTCACAAGGTTCTCCAGTCATTGTGGCTGTAAGTGAATACAATTATTGTTACCATAGGTGATGTGATGGTTAGGGAACGCCATGTGGTAACGCAGCCTAGTGAAAGAGGCCGCCCATGTCCTCAGCCACTTGTTCAGCATAAACCGTGCCCTGCAGTGCCATGTTACACTTGGCATCGTGGCCCTTGGGGTTCCTGTAACCTTCAGGTAAGGTCAGGGATGTGTATCACTTGAAAGTATATCTGTCATAAATGCAAGCAGTTTTTAGTAGTATGTGCAATGTAATTTGGAATTTATTTATTTATTTTCTTGATATCAAAACTACGCAGTTTATATACCTACATACACATGCGCGCACACACATACTGATAGGAGATGCAAGGATTGTGTATGCATTTCTTATGATAAAGTCTCTTGGGAAGTGGCTACATAGACATCTGTGGTGTTACTGACAACATAACATTAAAATAGGTCATAAGAAAATAAATTATGGTAGTAGAGTTTAGTTTGAAGTTGCTTAGAATAGCATTCAGTGGTAGATTTGTGTTGGTACTGTTTAATTTGCTGGTGGTGTTAAGACAGTCAGTGGTATATAGAGGATATTCCAGAAGGAATGTTCCATACTTTGGAAGAATGTTTCCTTGGGTTAAATTATACTGGTATATCAAAAAATACCCATATCCAGAGTTGACCTATTATAGAGATAACATATTATTTGGTTTGAGCGGGAAGCTGAACATTGATGAAGTGACCTTGTGTTAATACACTGAAATGTGAGTGGTTGGTTGGTTTTCTTTCGGGAAATATAAACCTGTGAAAGCAGTCTGATGAACTTCATGTTGTAATATTCTGTGCAACAGTCTAATACAGACAAATTTACTATCAACTATCCTTGATTTCTTGCTTCTGCCATGATGTTGATGAGATCTGCGCTCTTCTGGGATATTACACAGCATTGTCTGGTAATTTTTACCGACGTTTCAGGACAACGTATCGTTCCCATCTTCAAGGGTGAAGAAGTCTTGTTGGACTTCTTGACCCATGAAGATGGGACACATACATTTTCCCGAAACATTTGTAAACTATTAACACACAATGCTGCGCAATATCCCAGAAGAGCGCAGATCTTACTACCAACTAGTTGCACAATATTTTATATTTATTATCAGGTGCGCACCCAGAATTTTTCCTTGGGGGGGCCTGACCCTGAGGCTATATATAATTCATGTTTCGTTTTAAAAATTATGTTACAAAAATCATGTTGTAAGTGCAACACAACACTATGTGCAGCTGCACTTATATACATAGGAATATAACTACAAGTTTCGTGACTCAATCACAGTGTCCTATCTTCTTGTTGCATTTTTCAATTTTATTAATTTATTTTTCAAAATTCTATTGTACTAGCCATCAGCCAATTTCAGTGGCTGATTTCAGCTGAAGTGGAAATCATGTAAAACTTTTGATGTCATAATATATACATAGTCTATGTTTTTTAAATTTCGGTTTTGGGGTTGGGTGGGGGGCTGCAGTCCAGCAGCCCCCCTCCCCCCTTGGGTGCTCCTGTCTTTATTATACAAAGCTCCTACATGTTTCAGCCATATAACCTGGCCATTTTCAGGAAGTTACAACTGTGGTTGACATGTACAGTGTACTATATAGCAATTGTCACAGATAATTGGCAGACTATATACATATACATACATATATATATATATATATATATATATATATATATATATAATGTAACAAGAATGCAATGATAATTGGTCACTATATAGGTTGTCGATATACATATAAACAGGTAGTTATAATGTTAAAACTGTATTTTAATTGACCTTAAAAAGTTACAGGAACTGAAATTATTAAAAGTAATGCTCTGTATGCAAACATGTGTGGTGCTGGCATGTTTTCTTCATATAAACTGGATTGGATAATCCATTGTTTATGTATTCCAAGTGCGCACCATGAATGAATACATTGTACTGAGTAGTACTCAGTACTGCGCATCACAGAATATTTCGATGGGGTTAAACTTGTGAGGTTAGAATGATACCTGTTAAACACACACACACACACACACACACACACACACACACACACACACACACACACACNAAACACACACACACACACACACACACACACACACACACACACACACACACACACATTAAGTATAGACCTATAAGTAACAATAAGAACTCAGGCTTCAGTTTCCTAGACGGAATTTGTTGTTGTTATTGATGTAATGATACGTGATATGTCACAGTAATACAATAATGTAGTCTTCTTGCGGTGTCATGTTCATATGTAGATTGATTTTCCTCACAAGTGGACTTCACGATCGAGTCGTCTCCAATTCGTTTCAAACTTTGTGAGGAAAAAGAATTCCTGGCAAAGACAAATCAGTATGAGTTCCATATTCAGAGGCTGCAGACGAAACCAAGAAAGACATTAACATCAGGGTGCATATCACGGTAGTTGTCTGTGGCGTATGGGGCAAGGTGGCAGATTTGTAACCTGAAAATTGTGAGTTTGTGTCTCGCTTTCGCGGTTTTCGTTTCATTTACTACTTTCATGATACTTTTCAACTTTATAACTTTTTCTTATTAAATTTATAGTTTTTTCTTATTACTCTATTAATTTGCCATTATGTAATAACACAGTCTTCATACTGTGTAATGTTCGTTTGCAGATTGATTCTCCTAACAAGGGGAGTGTACGATCAACTCTTCTCAGACATGTTTCAAACTTTGTGAGAATACAGATATTCTGACAAGGCAAAATAACCAAGCAGAACCACCCTACACTCCAAAAGTGCAGACAAAATCGAGAAAGAAGTTTGCTCTATTCCTGACCACTACCTACTGTCCATTACATCCTACATTTCTCTGTGGCCTCGCTGTTTAGTTGGTGGATTTGTAGTTAGAAGGTTTTGAGTTTGGCTGTCATTGCCCCAACCTTTCTTTAGGCGCGTTCGTACAACTGTGAAAAGTGACTATGAGCTTCGTCATGTCTGTCCATCTGTCTGTCAGCATGGAACAACTCAGCTTCCACTGGACGGATTTTCATAGAATTTTGTATATAATCCGTCAAGAAAGGTCAAGTTGCATTAAAATATGACAAGAATAATGGGCACTTTACATGAAGACCTACGTATGTTTGGGATAGTATCTCATTGAATTCTTCTTAGAATGAGAAATTTTTCTGGTGAAAGTTGTAGAGAAAATCAAAACACACATTTTATGTTCAATAACTTTTTCCCAAAAATCGTGCTCTTTATGAGATAATGTGGAAAAATGTGGTAGAGCTAGACAGGCCACAGATGACAATATAATACAGCACATGCCCTTTGCACACTGGATAACTAAGGCTACAGACACACACTCGGAATATATAATAGTTATTGCTTTTCCACAGTAACAATGGTTTCACAAACGCGCCTTAATGCTACATTTTTACATACATGGCCTGTCTCTTTTAAATTTGTTCTGTAGTATTCCATGTATCGACTACTTGTGCGCCCCTCTGTATATTACTTAATGTTGATTAAATTGAAATTCAGTCTTCATTTTATAGTCAAAAAGTGTATAATCTCTTATCTTTCTCATAAGACGTATTTCAACTAACATTAGTGTATTTCCATTATGCCTGATTGGGGTCTGTGCTTATCTCCCACATGGTGTGGTTGTACATCAGAATGACAGCTATAAAAGACTGTGTTTCCTGAACAGGGGGCATGGTGTGGACATGGCATCATGTCTCGCAATGTAACATGTCTTCGTGGAGGCACTACTCCAGTGGAGCTGCACCTGTGTCAGTCTGCAGCAACATATGCTGTAGACCTGAAAATTCAAGAACGATGCTATGCCCCTTGCAGAGGGGACTGCCGTGTCTCAGAGTGGAGCCATTGGTCCCATTGCCATCGTAACTGCCAGGCTGCGGACGTAGGTCGGTGTATGGTACCTTTCATGCTACACACCACAGAGCATGGATATGTTTTGCAAGCAGTGTTGTTGTATGTAGATATTTTATATTTTGATTTAATTGTATTACATTTTTACTTAGACACAGCTTTGTGACAGCCCATAGATATGTCTAATGTGCCACTTCGTTTTCACTATTGAAATTTCTCTCTGTTCCACATTGGTTATTGCAGTGACACTTCTTCTGTTCTCAGACTACCTGTTCTTGGCGTGATTGTCTTTTTTATTATACACAACATATTCACGACAAAATATATCTTCTTATATAATACATTCTGAACACTTGCTGTAGCCTTTGCCTTGTGGCATTGTGTTGTGCCAAATTTTGTAACCATGTGAAAGAGACTTAGAATAGACATAATTCCTGACGATTGATTTAAACAAAATCGGACAAAAACGTCCAAAAAATTCATTTAATGCAGATTGTTTTATTGACTGCCTGATGGTATTTGTAGGCATGGCTCATGTCCACTGAACAACATTTTTTGTTGTGCCAAAAGTAACTGTTCTGTTTATTCATGATCTTTACAGGGGGCTACCAGACAAGATCAAGGGCAGTGCTGAAACCACCAACACCTGGCGGGGAGCCATGCCCCACTGCTCTCTGGGAGACACGTCCCTGTTTCACTGGACCTTGCCTCACATTTGGTTGGGTGGTGGATGATGATGGACACATTTCTTGTCAGCGATCTGATGGTGTTATAGTTGTGGGTAAGTTTCTCTCACTTTTCACTTTGGCATTGCACCCTACACTCACTGGGCCCTACCAAACTCATTCATGGAAGCGGTGGAAGAGTCAGTTGCACAGACACAACACACTTGACAAAATGTAATACGGTAATTTACTATAAAAATTAGAGGAAAGTACAAAATAGAAAATGAATAAACAAATGTGGCCACACTTACAGCTTCAAACACACAGAAAACCATGCCCATACCAATATACATTAACCAAATAAAATACCTTCCTGGCGTGGTGGGACTTAACCCAAACCTGTGGGACCACAGCGCCAGGTAAGGGACACTGATGCCAGCATGACCAGCCAAAAGGGAATTTCAAAACAAAATGCGAAATTGTATTTAGAACATCTCTGGACACAGACTGGAATCAGAGTGACTCGAGGACTCGAGTAAGGAGTACAGCACCTGAGATATGTGACCAACTCCAACACAATGTAAAACTAATTTATTTTAAATTTTCATTTGTAAAGCCCGACATGTTTCGATGAGTGGCTCGTCATCATCAGGGACACATTGCTTGGTATAAAAGGAAAACATTATGGTATGCTGTCTTACATAAGTTCAAGAATTGCACCACTATTGCCACTATAAAAATATTTAAAATATGTTGTTGAAATCTTGTGTGAGGATAAGGTTCAAAGAACCGTTAAAAGCACTTGTTAAAACACTTGCACTGTCACCACTTCACTACCATTGTTTCACATGAGGTATCTGTAGATATGGTAGTCCTTTTTATGTAATTATTGTTTGTCCCACTTAACTTACACAGCACAGAACATGAACATTGCATTAGGCAGTGAGTACGTAACTCAATATCAGCAGTCTCTGGCGCCCTATTTGCAGTGGGATATGTCCATAGAATGGAGTCCTTAATATTCCGCATTCATGTGTTGCTATCACAGCGGTAAACTTCATGCAGTGTCTGTGTCTGATGATATTGTGGATGAAGTTATGGTGAACAGACATCACTTGCACTTAATTGAAACTTTGGTGGACAGAGTCTGTTAAAATATATGTATGTGGGGGAGGCACAGACACCACTTCATACCTCTCCCGTACAAATTTTAAAATTGATTAGTTTGCATTATGTTTGAGTTGGTCACATACCTCAGATATTGAATAACCAACATGGAATGGGAAATGTTAAAGAGTACAGCACATTTGGTAGGCAAAGGTAAGTTGGGAGGGGGAAGGAACTAGGCAGTACTGCGCACACTGTTACATAATACGTTTCCGGTGACTGACCTGGCACAACATTTTGCAGAATCCTGATCATATTTCCTTTCACCTCTTAAACTCATCTTCTGTGATCATAATCTAATCACATTTCCACCACTGCTAGCCATTTTATTACAAAGCTTTCTTCATCCTACTATGTTCTTTGATAGACTACACTGTAATATGGAATCCTGTTTAAAATAAGTGTAGCAGAAGCTATATTTTACCCAGGGGCATAACTGAAATTTTGTCCATGTTTTCTACATTTCTTACCTCACTTGGATAAAACTCGCTATGTGACATCTCCATGAAACACCGTTGGGTAATTGTGAGTTTCATCAAATTGGAGCAGCAGAAGTTTTAGTTTACCTAAGGGTGTGAATGTATTTTGCAGGAATTTTCTACGCTTCTCACCCGATTTCAACACAATTCATTGTACGAGACCTCCATGTAATATTGCTGAGCAATTGAGTCTAATGAGGGCACTTTACTTGGAGAAAGAGTACCTTCGTGTTTGTAACTCGGCTTCCATTCCAGGGATTTTTCTGAAAATTTTCGTAGATGGTGCCCTCTAACCTGTGTAAGTTTGGTTGCAATCGGTCAGTAACGAAGGGGACTCTACTCTTGAGATCGAGTCGATTTTTCCTCCGTCTCGCCTGCCATTGGAGCGGGTTGATTGAGATATAAAACCTTGCACTCTTTGCCCGTGATCTATAAGCTGTACAGGTTTGGTCGAAATCGGTCAGTAACAAAGACTTTACTCTTGAGGCCGAAACATTTTTCCTACCTGTCTCGCCTGGAATTCAAGCGGGGTGACCGAGACAGGAAACCTTGCAATCCCCGGGGTGCCTTCAAGCTGTGTAAGTTTGGTCGAAACGGGTCAGCAACGAAGGGCACTGTTCTCTTGACACCGAAACAGTCTTTGCCTCCTATCACGCCTCACATCGCAGGGGGTAACTGACAAAGCACACCATGCACTCCTTACAAGTGTTGCACAAGAAGTTCAAGTTTGGTTGAAATCGGTCACTTTAGTTTTTGGCCGATATATTTTTCCTCTCTGTCTCGCGTGGCATTGCAGCTGGGTGACTAAAATGGGAAAATTTGCAATCCCAGGTGGTGCATTAAAACCGGTGTAAATTTGGACGAAATCGGTCTGTAACGAAGGGCACTTTACTCTTGAGACAGAAACATTTTTTCGTCCCTATCACGCCTCGCATTGCAGCGCCATGAGTGATACAGCACACCGTGCACTCCTTCCTCGTCGTGTACAGGCAGTGCAAGTTTTGTCGTAATCGGTGAGCAAGGAGGGGCACTTTAATCTAGAGGCCAAAAAGTTTTTCCTCCCTATCTTGCCACGCATCGTAGTGGGTTAACGGACACAGCACACCACGCACTCACTACCCGTGCTCTACAGTCAGATAAAATTTTGTCAATATCGGTCAGTAATAAAGGACGCTTTACACTTGAGGCCCAAGCAGTTTTTCGTCCGTATCTCCCCTCGCATTGCAACGGGTTGAATGAGAGAGCACAGCGCGCACTCCTTTCTCGTCCTGTACAAGCAGTGCAAGTGTGGTAGAAATCGGTTAGTAACGAAGGGCCCTTTACCCTTCCGGCCGAAACCCTTTCCTCCCATTCTCGCCACGCATTGCAGCGGGATAATTGAGACATAACACTTGGAACCCCTTAGTAATACTCTACAACCCCACACAATTTGGTCGAAATCGGTCCTTAACAAAGGGCACTTTAATCTTCAGGACGAAACCCCTTTTTCTCTCTGTCTAGGCTGTAATTTTAGCAGGGTGATTGATATAGTAAAGCATGCACTCCGTGCAAGAGCTGTATAAGCTGTGCAGGTTTGGTCGAAATCGGTCAGTAACAAAGGGCACTTTACTCTTGAGGCGGAAACAGTTTTTGACCCCTATCTCGCCTCGCAACCGAAGGGGTGACTTACACAGAACACCGTGCACTCCCAAACCATGCTGTATAAGCAGTGCAAGTTTGGTCGAAATCGATCCGTAACGAAGCCGAAACAGTTCTTCGCCCCAACGTCGCATCGCATTGCAGCGGGATGAATGATAAACAACACCGTGCAATTGTTGAACATCCTATACAAGCAGTGAAAGTTTGTTCGAAATAGGTCATCAAAGAAGGGCACTTTATTCTTGAGTACAATACATCTTTTCGTCTTTATCTCCCATCGCATTACAGCAGGAAGACTCAAACATCACATATCGAACTCTTTGTGCTCTACAAGCGCTGCATATTTGGTCGAAATCTGTCAGTAACGAAGGGCGGGCACTTTACTCTAGACGCAGAAAAAGTTTTTCGTCCGTGTGTCGCCTCACATTCCAGTGGGGTGATTTACATATGTCAAATGGCACTACCTGCGCATGCGTTACACGCAGTGGAAGATACATTGAAATCGGTCAGTAATAAAGGGCACTTTACTCTTGAGGCCGAAAGAGTTTTTCGTCCGTATCTCTCCACGCATTGCAGTGGGGTGACTGAAACATAAAATATTCCACTTCCTGGGCATGCGTTACAAACAGTGCAAGTTAAATTGAAGTCGGTCAGTAATGAAGGGCACTTTACACTTGACGCCGAAACAGTTTTTCTTCCATATCTCCCCTCGCTTTGCAGTGGGGTGACTGAAATATGCGACATGGCGCTCTATACACATGCGTTACTAGCAGTGCAAATTACGGTGAAATCTGACAGTAACGAAGTTAATTTTACCGTTGAAGCCGAAGAAATTTTTCGGCCGTAGTACCAAAAGCGTTGCAGTGGGGTGACTGAAATATACCGTATGGTACTCTAAGCATATGCGCTAAAAGCAGTGCAAGTTACATTGTAGTCCGTCAGCAATTAAGGGCACTTGGCTTCTGAGGCCAAAACACTTTTTCGTCCGTATTTCTCCTCGCATTTCAGTGGGGTGACTGATATATGCCACATTGCACTCTCTGCGCATCCGCTAAAAGTAGCGCAACTTAGGTTGAAGTCGGTCAATCATGAAGGGCATTTTATTCTTGAGGCCCAAACAATTTTTCGTCCGTATCTCCCCTCGCATTGAAGCGGTGCGACTGAAATATGCGACGTGGCACTCTCTGCACATGCGTTACCAGCCATGCAAGTTACGTTGAAATCGTTCGGTAATGAAGGGCACTTTACTCTTGAGGCCGAAACAGTTTTTGGTCCGTATCTCCCCTCGTATCGCAATGGGGTGAGTAAAATATGCCACATGGCACCCCAGGCGCATGCGTTACGTGCAGTACAAGTTAGGTTGAAAACGGCCAGTAAGGAATGGCACTTTACTCTTGAGGCCGAAACACTTTTTCGTCCTATCTCTACACGCAGTGCAATAGGTGACTTAAATATTCCACATGGCATTCCCTGAGAATGCGTTACAACAATGCAACTTAGGTTGAAATCGGTCAGTAATGAAGGGCGCTTTAACCATGAGGCCGAAACAGTTTCTCGTCTGTCTCTCCCCTCGCATTGCAGTGGGGTCACTGAAATAAGCAACATGGAACTACTTGCGCATGCGCTACATGCAGTGCAAGTTAGGTTCAAGGCGGTCAGTAGTGAAGTGCACTTTATTCTTGAGGCCGAACCACTTTTTCGTCCGAATCTCCTCTCGCAATCAAGTGGGGTGACTGAAATATGCGATATGGTACTAACTGCGCATGCGTTACGTGCAGGGGAAGTTACATTGAAATCGGTCAGTAATGAATGCCACTTTACTCTTGAACCCGAAATAGTTTTTCGTCCGTGTCTCCCCTCGCATTATAAAGGGACGACTGAAATACGCGACATGGCACTACTTGTGCATGAGATACGTGCAGAAGAAGTTACATTAAAATCGATCGGTAATGAAGGGCACTTTACTCTTGATGCCTAAAGAGTTTTTCGTCCGTATCTCCCCACAAATTGCAGTGGGATGACTGAAATATACTACAAGGCACAACCTGCGCATGCGCTAAAAGCAGTGCTACTTAGGTTGAGGTCGGTAAGTAATGAAGAGCATTTTGCTCTACAGGCCGAAACAGTTCTTCGCCCGTATCTCCCCTGGCAAAGGAGTAGGGTGACTGACATATGCCACACGGCACTATCTGCGCATGCCTTACATGCAGTGGACGTTACATTGAAATCGGTCAGTTATGAAGAGCACTTTACTCTTGATGCCTAAAAAGTTTTTCGCCGTATTTCTCCTCGCATTGTAGTGGGGTGAATGAAATATGCTACATGGCACTCCCTGCGAATGTGCTAAAAGCAGTGCAAGTTATGTTGTAGTCGGTCTGTAATGAAGGGCACTTTCATCTAGAGGCCGAAACATTTTTGCGTCCTTATCTCCCACCGCATTGCAGTGGGGTGACTGAAATATAAAACATGGCACTCCCTGCACTTCCGTTAGGAAGAGTGCAAGTTACGTTGAAATCGGTCAGTAATGAATGGCATTTTACTCATGACGCCGAAACAGATATTCTTCCATATCCCTCCTAGCATTGGACTGGGGTGACTGAAATACGCATCGTGGCACTGCCTACGCATGCGTTACGTTCAGTAGTGGTTACATTGAAATCGGTCAGTAATGAAAGGCACATTACTCTTCATGCGTGAGTACATTTTCATCCGTATCTCCCCTCTCATTACAGTGTCGTGAATGAAATATGCTACATGGCACTCATCGCGCATGTGCTAAAAGCAGTGCAAGTAAGGTTGAAGTTGGTCTGTAAAGAAGGGCACTTTACTCTTGAACGTATCTCCCCTCGCACTGCAGTGTGTTGACTGTAATACGCCACATGGCACTCCCTGCGCATCCGTTCCGTGGAGTGAAAGTTACGTTGAAATCGGTCAGTAATGAAAGGCACATTACTCTTGAGGACGAAGCAGTTTTTCTTCCGTATCTCCCCTCGCATTAGAGTGGCGTCACTGAAATATGCCACATGGCACTACCTACGCATGCGTTACGTGCAGTGAAAGTAACATTGAAATCGGTCAGTAATGAAGGGCACTTTACTCTTGATGCGTAAAGAGTTTTTCGTCCGTATCTCCCCACGCATTGCAGTGGGGTGACTGAAATGTACCACACTGCACCCTCTGTGCAAGCGCTAACACTAGCGCAACTTAGGTTGGATTCGATCTGTATTCAAGGGCACTTTACTCTTGAAGTCCAAACAGTTTCTCGTCCGTATCTCCTCTCGACGTGCAGTGGGGTGACTGAAATACACTACATGGCACTCTCTGAGCATGCGCCACAAGCAGTGCAAGATAGGGTGCAGTCGGTCTGTAACGAAGGACACTTTGCTCTTGAGGCCAAAAAAATTTTCTTATCTCCCCTTGCATTGCAGTTGGGTGACTGAAATATACCACATGGCACTCGCTGTGCATGCGTTACAAGGAGCGTAAGTTAGTTTGAAATCGGTCAGTAATGAAGGGCACTTTACTCTCGAGGCCGAAGGAGATTTTCCTCCGTACCTCCCCTCGCATTGCAGTGGGATGACTGTAATATGACACATGTAAATCCCTGCGCATGCGCCATGTGCAGTGAAACATACATTGAAATCCATCAGTAATGAAGGGTACTTTACTCTTGAAACAGAAACAGATTTTCGTCCGTTTTCTCCCCTCACATTGCCGTGGTGTCACTGAAATATGCCACATATCACTACCTGCGCATGCGTTACGTGCAGTGGAAGTTACATAGAAGTTGGTCAGTACTGAAGGGCACTTTACTCTTGACACCTAAAGAGTTTTTCGTCCGTATCTCCCCACGCATTGCAGTGGGGTGACTGAAATATACCACATAGTATTCTCTGCGCATGCGATACAGGCAGTTCATATTAGGTTGCAGTCGGTTTGTAATGAAGGGTACTTTACTCTTGAAGTCGAAAAACTTCTTCGTCCGCATCCCCTTCGACTTGCAGTGGGGTGACTGAAATATACTACATGGCACACTCTGCGCATGCGCCACAAACAGTGGAAATTATGGTGATGTCGGTCAGTAATGAAGTACACTTTACCCTTGAGGCTGGACGAGTTCTTCCTCCGTATGTCGCCTCGCATTCCACTGGGGTGACTGAAATATACCACATGGCACTCCATATGCATGCTTTACAAACAATGCAAGTTAGTTTGAAACCGTTCAGTAATGAAGGGGAATTTACTTTTGAGGCCGAAATAATTTCTCGTCCGTATCTCCCCCACGCATTGCAGTGGGCTGACTGAAACATACAATACTGCATTCCCTCCGCATGCGCTAAAAGCAGTGCAAGTTAGCTTGAAGTCACTTTGTATTGAAGGGCACTTTACTCTTGAACTCGAAAGAGATTTTCGTTCTATCTCCCCTCGACTTGCAGTGGGGAGGTTAAAATATACTACATGGCACTTTCTGCGCATGCGCCAGAAGCAGTGGAAGTTATGGTGAAGGCAGTCAGTAATGAAGGGCACTTTATGCTTGAGGCCGAAACAGTTTTTCGTCCGTATCTCACTTCCCATTGCAGTGGGGAAAGTGAAATATGCCACATGGTGCTACTTGCGCATGCGTTACGTGCAGAGCAAATTACATTGAAATCGGTCAGTAATGAAGGGCACTTTACTCTCGATGCCTAAACAGGTTTTTTTTTTCTGTATGCCTTCAAGCATTGGAGTGGGGTGACTGAAATATTCAACGTGGCACCCCCTGCGCATGCGCTAACCGCACTGCAAGTTAGGTTGATGTCAGTCAGTAATCAAGGGCACTTTACTCTTGAAGTCGGAACAGTTTTTCATCCGTATGTCCCCTGGACTTGCAGTGGGGTCATTCAAATATACTGTATGACACACTCTGTGCATGCACCACAAGCAGTGCAATTTATGGTGAATTCGGTCAGTAATAAAGGGCACTTTCCCTTGAGGCCCAAACAATTTTTGCTCCTATCTCTCCTAGCATTGCAGTGGCGTGACTTAAATATACTCCATGGCACTCCATGCGTATGCATTACGAGCAGTGCAAGTTAGGTTGAAATGTGTCAGTAATGAAGGGCACTTTACACTTGAAGTCGAAAGAGTTTTTCGTCCGTATTTTCCCACGACTTGCAGTGGGGTCACTGAGATATACTACGTGGCACTTTCTGCGCATGTGCAACAAGCAATGAATGATAGGGTGTAGTCCGTCATTAATGAGGCCAAAATAATTTTTCATCTGTGTCTCTCCTAGCATTGGAGTGCGGTGACTCAAATATTCACCATGGCACCCACTGCGCATGCGCTAACACCAGCGTACGTTAGGCTGAAGTCGGTCAGTAATGAGGGGCACTTTACTCTTGAGGCTGAAACATTTTTTTTTTTCGTCCGTATGTCCCCTGACATTGGAGTGGCGTGACTGATATATGCCACGTGGCAATACCTGCGCATGCGTTACGTGCAGTGGTAGTTACATTGAAATCGGTCAGTAATGAGGGTACTTTACTCCTGATGCGTGAAGACCTTTTCATCCTTATTTTCCCTCCCATTACAGTGCGGTGAATGAAATATGCTAAATGGAACTCACTGTCCATGTGCTAAAAGCAGTGCAAGTTAGGTTGAAGTCAGTCAGTAATAAAAGTCACTTTACTCTTAAAGTCGAGACAGTCTTTCATCCGTATCTCCCTAGGATTGCAGTGGGGTCACTCCGTAATATCACATGGTGCACACTGCGGATGCGCCAGAAGCACTGCAAGTTAGGTTGACGTCGGTCAGTAATGAAGGGCACTTTACTCTTGAGGCCAAAACACTTTATCGTCCGTATCTCCCCTACGATTGCAGTGGGGTCACTGAGTAATACCACATGGTACTCCCTGCGCATGCGCTACAAGCTGTGCAACAGTACACCGTGCACTCATAGCTCGTCCTGTAAAAGCAGCGAGATTTCGGTCGAAATCGGTCAGTAACGAAGAGCGCTTTACTTTTGAGGCTGAAACAGTTTTTCCTCCCTGTCTCGCCTGGTATTGGAGCTGGGTGAATGAGATAAGAAACCTTGCAATCACAGGCGGATCCCTAGAACCTGTGTAAGTTTGGTCGAAATTTGTCAGCAACGGGGGGCATTTTCCTCTTGAGGCCGAAAGAGTTCTTTCCCCTATCTCGCCTCGCACAGCAAGTGGGTGACTGACACAACACACGATGCACTCCCTACGTTCTCTACAAGCAGTGCAAGTTTGGTCGAAATCGTTCAGTAACAAAGGGCACTTTACTCTTGAGGCCGAACCGGTTTTTCGTCCCTATCTCGCCTCGCATTGCAGCGGGATGACTGAGACAACAAACCCTGCACTCCTTCTTCGCCCTGTACAGCAGTGCGAGTTTGGCCGACGTAGGTCAATAACATACGACAATTTACTCTTGAGTCCGAAATAGTTTTTCCTCCATGCCTCGCCTGGGATTGCAGCGGGATGACTGAGATAGAAAATCTTGCACTCCCAGACCGTATTTTATAACCTGTATAAGTTTGGTCGAAATCAGGCAGCAACGAAGGGCATTCTATTCTTGTGGCCGAACAGTTCTTGCTCCCTCTCTGGCCTCGCATCGCACCGGGGTGGCTGAGACAGCATACCTTGTGCTTACTGTCCGTGCTGTACAAACAGTGCAAGTTTGGTCTACATCGGTCAGTAACAAAGTGCAGTTTGCTCCTGAGGCTGAAAGACTTTTTCGTCCCTCTCTCTCCTCGCATTGCAGCGGGGTGACCGAAACATCACACTTGGAACTCCCTTTTCATGCTCTACAAGCACTGCAAGTTTGGTCAAAATCAGTCAGTAATGAAGGGCAGTTTACTCTCAAGGCTGAAACAGTTTTTTCTTCCTCTCTCGCCTCGCATTGCAGCCGGATGACTGAGAGAGCAAACGATGCACTCATTGCTCATTATCTACACGCAGTGCAAGGTTGGTCGAAATCGTTCAGTAAAGAAAGACACTTTACTCTTGAGCCCGAAATTGTTTTCCTCCCTGTCTCGCCTGGCATTGCAGCGGGGTGACTGAGATAGGAAAACTTGCTACCCCAGGCGGTGCCCTACAAGCTGTGTAAGTTTCGTCGAAATCGCTCAGTAACGAAGGGCATTTTAGGCTGGTGGCTGAAACCCTTTTTGCCCCCTATCTCGCCTCGCTTCGTAGGGAGTTGACTGGAACGGCACACCATACACTCCTTGCCCTGCTCTAAAAGCAGTGCAAGTTTGGTCGAAATCGGTCAGTAACAAAGGACACTTTACGCCTGAGGCCGAAAGAATTTTCCTCCATGTCTCGCCTGGCACTGAAGCGGGGTGACTGAGATAGCAAATCTTGCACTCCCTGCCCGTGCTCTATAAGCTGTTCAGGTTTGGTCGAAATCGGTCAGTAATGAAGGGCACTTTATTCTTGAGGCCGAAACAGTTTTTCGTCGTTATCTCGCCTCTCGCTTCAACGGGGTGATTGAAATATCCCAAGTGACACTCCCTGCCCATGTGGCACAAGCAGTGCGGGTTTGGTGAAATGCGGTCAGTAATGAAGGGCACTTAACTCGGGCAGCTGAAACAGTTTTTCGCCCCTGTCTCGTCTCGCATTGCATCGGGGTGACCGAAACGTCACACTTGGCACTCTCTTCGCTTGCGCTGCAGGCAGTGCAAGTTTGGTCGATGTCGGTATGTAATTAAGTCACTTTGCTTGTGAGCCTGAAACAGTTTTTCGTCCCTATCTCGCCTTGCATTGCAGCGGGGTGTCCGAAACTTTACACCTTGCACTACCTACCCATGTGCTAGAAACAGTGAAAGTTTGGTCGAAATCGGTTGGTAATGAAGGGCACTTTACTTGGAGGCCGAAATAGTTTTTCGTACCTATCGTGCTTTGCATTGGACTTACGTAACTCAAGCGTCACATGCAGCACTCACCGCGCATGCGCTACATACAGTGCAAGCTAAATCGAAAACGTTCGGTAACGAAGGGTACTTTACTTGAAAAAGGAAGTAGTTTCTTTTCCCTATCTCGCCGTCCATTGGACTGACGTAACTCAAACGTCACACCTAGCACTCCCACTATATGCGCAACAAACATTGCACATTTGGTCGAAATCCGTCGCTAAAGAAGGGCACTTTACTTCAAGGCCGACGTAGTTTTTCGTCCCTATCTCGCCTTTCATTGGACTGATGTAACTCAACCGTCACACCTAGCACTCATCGCGCTTGCGCTACAAACCGTGCAAGTTTGGTCGAAATCGGTCAGCGCGGTCTAAGGCGTGGGTCTGCAGTCTTTCTCTTGCTGGAATTGCGGGTTCGAATCCAGCCGGTAGCATGGATGTCTGTCTCTCGTGAGTGTTATGTGTTGTCAGGTAGGGGTCTCTGTGATAGGCCGATCACTCATCCAGAGGAGACCTACTGAGCGTGATGTGTCTGAGTGTGATCTCAAAACCTGAACAATCAGGAGGCCTAGGCATACTAGGGGCTGTAACACCATGAAAGAAAAGGGTAATTAAGAAAGAAAGGGTGAAATAAATGGTATAAAAATTTTGAAACTCAAGATATCAGATGGGGTACGTGTAGTCATGAAACCCTGAAGGAGTGGAGGTAAAAGTCCACATATGTGTAATATTGGCGCCTTCAGCTCCAACCTACGTTTCCCCGAGGGGAAAGAAAGCCTATTGAATAAGAGGCTGGGTGGGGCCAGAATCTTTATGATGGCAGTGAAAAAAATGTTCCAACCTGGCATACTTTCTACAAGACAGTTTTTAATATCTGTCACTGATTTAAAACATTCCAAATCTGGACAGCATCTTGCACCATTTCACCTTTTGTTTCCAGGTGGATGTGAAGGGAAGCCGAAGCCATGTACAGCAGATGTGTGTGCAGGCATACAACATGCATACTGTGACACCCAGCTGGGCGTATGTTTGTGCAAGCCAGGATATGAACCACAGTATGACCAGCACCAGCTGCTCCAGTGTTCAGTGGATGGACAGACAACATCAGATGACAGTGGTGCTCAACATAAGGCTGGCACAGCTGCCAGTATCGTCCCTCCTTCCCACCATGCTACAGCATCTGAAGACAAGATTCAGTCCCGATTCTACTACCCACGTAAGTGGAGATGTAACATGCATTCTGTAACAGTAGACACAACTGCAAAATCCATTTTGCTCTTTCACACATAACAGGCTGACATAATTGTAACATGCCTGATTTATACATGGGAGATACCTTCTCTGAACCTTGTCCAGGCACCAGCAATCCTAACAGAAGTTTTGTGCAGTTTTCATGCATTCTTACTGAAGAATGTCACGGTGTCAGCAATTTCCTTCAAGGTCCTGTTTACTTCAAAAATCTCCATATTGCATGTGCTGTGAGGTTAGAATTTGATACCTTGTTCATTGGTAAGTTGTTGCTGAAACTTTAAATAAACTTGCTGTCTTCACCTTCAAGGTAGTCAAAGAAGAATAAGCTGCTGGGAGAAATGGTTGTGTTGCACAGGGAAAGAGCAACTTAGGCCTTAGTTGAAGTGAGCCAATAATAGGAAGAGAGGTGCTGTGGGGTGGATGGAGTCATACAGGGCCTGCAAGAGGCAAGAAAATTTGAATGAAGCCCTTTACAGGGCCAACAGATCCAGGCTGTCCTTTTGCTTAGCTTCCTCACTTGCTTCATGTTCTCAGTCTCCTCAATTCATCACTGGTTAGCTCTCTTTCCTCTTGCATCTCATTATTCACTCCTTCCTCCCTCTACTTCATTCCACTTTCCCTGTTTCTGCTGGTCTCTACATATAAGTCCACCCACCCCACAACAACACGTCCTATTGGCTCACTACAACTATCACCTAACTCACTTCTTCCCCATGTATTGCAACTAATTCTCCCAGTATCTTATTCTGCTTCAATTACCCTGATGATGCAGGTAGCAAGCTCCTACAAATCACCACTCCCAAAGTACCAGTATCATATCCTAAAGGACTGTAATCAACTTTCCACATCTCACATAATCACTCTCTCATCCCTATAAAACCTAAGTAACCACTGCTTTAAATATATTGTTCTTACATAGACACTGAACCAAGCAGCACAGACCCTGTATCTGTGGCAAAGTTTAGGGCCATTTATGGCAGTATGTTTAGCTCTGGACCCTCAGGCATCACATCTGTAAGTATAAAGTTCCAAATCTATAACATTCAGCTACTTCTAAATAAATACTTTTATGTTATCAACCTTCATTACGTATGAAAGCATCATCTGACAAGAAATGTCTTGATCTAAGAATAAAAGGGTATGTAGGTGCTGAATGAGCTCAAGTGGCTGAGAAATAGGTGCGACGGCAGTCAGTTTTGGACACAGTGATGACAATTCAGATTTTCACAACAAGAATTTCTGGACTAGCTAAGCAGCACTAAACTTCAATGAGCACCTTGTTCCAAGGCATAACTAGTCAGTTTAACAGTTTCAGTGTTATTGGCAGTTCTGCCGCATATAGAAGTATGCCACTTACTGGGGAGAAAAATGTTCTACCATATGTACAGAATTCTGCAATACTGAGTTTGTGTGATGTAAAACATCCAGCAATTTATGTCAAGTAAGATATCTTTGTGTTAGAGGGACAGATAAACTTTATATGTAAAACCATTACTGCAGATATACTGCAGTCAAAACACTAACAATCACATGAACAGTGGTAACACACAACTGAGCAATGTATTTAGTCTGGTTGGTGGGTACCAGCACTTCTCTGAAAAGTTGTTACTGACCTACCAGATGACACAGTGCTGAAACCCAACAAACCACAAACTTCAAATCTCAAAAGCAACACAGTTATTGCAGTGACTGTCAAAAGTATGTTTAAAATATTCAGAGCTAAAATGATGTGCATAATTTCAGAGGACGATGACATCAGCGTGTGGATGTTTGCGATGATTGGGATTGGCTGTGTATTTGTTATATTCGTTGCAGTATCCATCTACCTCATGTGGTGAGTCAAAGACATTGTCTGGAATTAAAAGAGTCTGTAGCTAGCACAGTGAAATCTCAATTTTAGTGTCAGAGACCAAGCTTCTAATACATTGATTCCCCTGCTCCCACCATCTCTATCTTTAAAATGTATTTTAAAACATTTTATTATTGGTGTTGTCTATCATGTGAATGGTGTTTGAAATAGGGACATTTTAGATATAATATATTGCTCCTGGGGACATTTGGAAACAAAGAGATTGCATGTTACAGTGCCAAAAACTTGTCATTTTGAAGCCATGGCAGCAAAATGTTTGAGCATGGAATTCATATTTCTCCAGACTCAAATGACCAAATGGAGTCTGCCTGATGGAAACAGCAATATTCTTCCTAAAATAGGTCATAATAAGGCATTAAGCTACCAAATTACTCATATCTGTCTCATTTCCATTTAGTTATAACATGGCAGGTCCGTAATGATACAAAATATCCTTCAGTGCTGCTCAGAATGACAGATGCATGGAACTTTTATGTTAAAGTCATTGCAGGGTGGGACTAATAAACCATATTTTGAGATATCACAAAATTTCAGAGTCCTAAACATTGAGGATCATGAACATCAATGCTGTACTGAATATTTCTTGCTGTCTTTGTGTTTTTATAGTTAACAAAACACATTAATAGCATTGCATATTTTTCACAGACCTGTAACAATAAGAGTTTCCAGGTCATGTGTCATAGTGTTGCTCACACCTTCTGTGGCTACTATGTTAGTGTTACAATTCATTCATTTGTAGTCTGCCTTGCAGTGAGTCCATAGCCTCTTCCAAAGCAAGTTCTCCACAAGTGCATTGTAGTGCTTTCTCTTTCAAATTCCAGTATCTCCTTTCCTTAAGGTCATCTGGTAGATGCTTACACCTTATTCCTTGTTTTCCTGTCCTTTCTATCCTTCCTTCTACCTCCAATTTTGCTGGTGAAAAGATTATTATTATTATTATTATTATTATTATTATTATTATTATTATTATNCTGGTGAAAAGATTATTATTATTATTATTATTATTATTATTATTATTATTATTATTATTATTATTATTATTATTATTATTATTATTATTGAATACTGCTTTTGCCATGGAAATCCTGGCTTTATTTCCACATGTACATCTTGCATAGTTTGTTATCAGGCCACCCAGAGAGTTGAAATATTCCACATTCTACAGTTGCTTTTGATCTATCATAATCTATATGGAATGGCTGTCTTCAGATTCTCATTACCTTAATTTTTTTCCACATTCATTTCCATTCCATAACAACTTCCAGCTTCGACTAGTCTATCAGTCATGCTCTGTAGCATTGTTTCTTCCTTCGCCAGTCACAAAAGGTCATCCGTATATTTCACAGTGCATATTACTTGTCCTTCTTTGAAGTCTCAAAACCTTCAACACCATCTTGTCTAAATCCTTTTCCAGTCTTCACTTTGTGTCTCCTTGACCCAGTCGTACTTTAACACTCTAATCTATGTACAATTTGCTGCTCAGTCTTCATTTATACCATTCAATAATTTAAGATACTGACAAAAATTGTAGTCACCAGACTGTCCTTCAGTTCAATGGCCACACTTAATTTCGTAGAACTTGGAAGTTTGTTTAGAAGTTTCTTGAGTGTGCCACTTCAGACACAGTAATTTCATCTTCCGTGTCTTGTATGTAAGAAGTATGAAGATGTATGTAAGACTTGAAAAGATATTGAAAAACTTCAAATCTCAAGTCACTTTGACAATATTAATTTAGCAGGTATTCTGTACCAAACTGTTGCAATATTTAGATTCATAACTTTATAAAACTGAAGTCAGGTTCTTTAGATTGTTTTCCAAGCACAAAATTTCACTTGTGCACTCTCTCATCTGCACAGTACTTTCTACCACTTTCATGCTACTCACACAGAAGAGTCAGCTCCTTTCATTATGATAACATGTGGAGTCGGTTTTAAAACAATCAGCTTTTTTTTACTAACATTCATGACCAACAATTATTGCAGGCGAATTGCAGTGGAAAAGGGCAACTGCACAGAGGAAAATCGGGGTCCCACACACCAGCGGTTCCCTTAATTACATGGTTAGTGGAAAAAACTGATATTTAAAACTGGACAACTCTAAACATGACAGCATGTCTGGCAGTTCTTAAAGCTCAGATATGAAATGTTGCAGTAATGGCAGTTGGAGCGTCATTGGCCAGCACCGCTTGGGGCAGTCAGCGCAATCACCACAGCCCCAGCAGCAGCAAGAGAATGCAAACATACCAGAGGTTAAGCCTTGACAAGCAAACACTGCATGTGGTATAGACATCTGTATTGGTGGTAATCTGAAGGCATAGGCTGCAGTGCAGGTAGTGTGTTTGGGGTCTGTGTGGATGTTGCAGTGTTGACTGTGGTCTGTCTACTGCTGTCTACTGATATGTGAAACTGAGGGCAGGGTGAGACAACTAGGGTACACAAGACTGTCTGAAACTGAAAGGTGTGAAGGTCTGTATAATCATAAAGACATAACTGTACAGGCACTGTACAGCTGCAGTTGGAGTGTTCTATGGAAAGGCAGCTTGCAATAAATACGAATATTGCAATGCATAAAGAATATGACAAGAATGGAGGTATAAGGTCCAGTGGGGGCAAACAGTGAGTTCTTTGCTATTCTGCACACTTTACTGACCTTGACGTTCATTTATTGCAGATGAAATTTATTACTGTATAGCCAACTGCAATAGAAATGTCACCCTGTGTAGCCAGAAATTATTTCCCCTTGTACTTTGTCAAAGTTTTGCAGTGTTATAAAACATTTTCAACAGAAATGGTAGGTATTGATGAGATATGTATGTGTATTTGTGTTGTACATCAACCTTTTGTACGATGACATTTTTATAGAAAATGGTTAATTGGCTTCATGTAAAACAAGGGTTATGTTGGATCAAGATAGACCAAAATTAAACCTACCTAATTTTAGCATAGACCTCCCACTAACAATTCACAATTTCATTAAAATCTATTCAGTATTTTTGTAATGCCATACTGTAAACTTGCATGCCTGTCTTTGCTTTACAGGAAGTCCATGAAAAGTGTTCCTTAATTTATCAACTTGTAGTGATTAAAACTCTACAAATGTGTAATATCCAATGACTGAAATTTGTAAGAAATGGGAAAATTCATATTAAAATAATCTCGCTTAACTTCAGATTAGATCATGGGACCCATGACATGATGTCACATGACCCACTGCAAGATGTAACAGAACAAGAATTACAGGTATTCCGAAGAAAATAACTCAAGGTCATTTCAGTGTCAAATATGTCAGCTTTTCTCAAATAACAAAGAAGAGATTCTTTAAATCACACATCTCGCTACATCCAGTCTTGAAATTCAGCATCACGCCTCAAAATGGAGGCTTTTTTTCCCCAAAGAAACTGTCAGTACAGTAGAGGTATCTATTGTACTGACATTTTATTTGACAAATATAATAATAATGAAATTATAACCAAGAAAATTAAATGGATAGCATGAAAAATGTGGGTTACTGAAGCTAATTTAGGGTGCTCACATCTGATTTAGGGGCAATGCCCAAAGATTAGTATCTGGAAGAAGCTTATAAAGGTGAATACAGTGACCCATTGTTGCCCCACAGAGGTAGTCAAGAATGGACTCATGTATTTGTAAAATTAATGCTGGACATTGTCTACAGTGTAAATACATTCTTCTCTACCCAGTCAAAAAATTCCATATTTCTTGAATAATTGTTTGTTTTTGCAAATATGGCTTACACATAGTGAAATGTGAAGAAACACTGTGTAAAAAACGTACAGTTATCCCCATCCATGCCATGAAGGCATCTGGTGAAGTGGTGTTACAGCCCCATTTATTCTTAAACTTTGCATGACATGGAGGTGATCTAAATGTAATTTTTAATTTAAATTATTATTCTTTGTAATCAACTGTGATTTTTTAAAGTAATGAATAACTTGTTAACTCCAATAACTTGGGAAGTTATATTTCATTCGTGTACACACAGTGATACTCTTTTCTACAATCATTTCTGCTGAAGCTTCTGTGGGTTCCTTAGACTTAAGCTGACGAAACAGGAGAATCATAATATTGCAAACTGTATTTTAGAATGTTTGTTATGAGATTCATGTTTGCAACATTGCTCCTGTCATCAAGTAATTATTTGTTTCAACACTGTCAATACTGATAGGGCCCCCTTCCTTCCCTGGGTGGCTGCCAGAAGACCAATGCCAACCTTCACAACACTGGGTACAGGAATGCTACGGTATATATTTTTTATCATATTCAACTAAATGTCACGTACGTGTGTCTTCAGTCTAAAGAGCCTTCGTGGGCCAGGACAGCATACAGTCAACCTTGGTTATAACAGATCCCAAGGGGAGTCCTAAAAAGACCCGTTATAACCGACTTCTTTTGTATCTGAGGTTCAGTTAAATTATGTTTTAAAATGACATTTAAATTAATACCACTTAAGTTACCCATTTTTTTCAGTTTCATTACATATGGACATGAACAGATACATTTTGCATATCCAGAAACATATACACTACTACATTCCTGAACCCTTGATGTAACCCAAGGAAGCACCACACACCAACATGCCTGGATGCTCCCCTCTTTACACACCTACGGTATGTATTGTACAACATACTGAAAATTTTTAATCCCCCCCCACTGGCGCAACAGCCCCTCATGGGCCAGGGCCACCTCATTATCATGGCTTCACAATCACACTCAGACACACCACACTCCTGTAGGACTCCACTTGACGAGTGACTGGCCTGACACAAAGACCTATACCTGACAACACTTAACACTCACAACAGACAGATATCTGTGCCCCCGGCGGGATTCAAACTCACAATCCCAGAAAGCGAACGGCCACAGACCCACGCCTTAGACCATGTGGCTTACTGGGATCAGCCAACATTTGTAAATTTTGTACATATTCACACCTGGTTGGTTGGCCAGTACTGATACATATCACTTCTTGGCCGACCAATCAATTCTGTTTACGTATAGTAAATACAGGTCTTACAAAATTGCTACCTAAAAGGTTACAACTAAATGCGCCGAAGTCAAGCCATAATTGATTTATGACAGGGCACTCTACCCCCAGTGCCATAAAGATGGTCGCATATGGCAATTATTTCCCCACTAGTGCATGAATAACAGAAAACATCAGGTAGCGAGTGCCCCAGCTTATCCATTATAACTGCTAAGGAGTGGACCTTGTCCTTAGGGAAGCCAAACAAGGTGCAAAATTTACAAGTCTCCTCGGCATCTCCGAGTACAAAATGCTACCAAATTACATATGCAGTCTTCAGGTCGCTCCCACAAGTGAGCCCTCTGCACTCAAACATACTGCAACCGTTGTGAATTGTCCATTATTTTGCCAAAACCAGTATAGCTGAGGGAAATCAACTGTTGGAGAATGTCAGAGAAATCTGATGTAACTGAAGATCTGATATAGGAGAGACCCTTGTAACCGAGGTAGTTACTGTGATAAAGCATAGGAAAGCGGCCTGGGAATGGAAAAATGATCCGTTATAACCGAAATCCATTATAACCGAGGTCGACTGTATTCGCTATAGCAACTTGCTACAGGCTGGACAGTCCAGGGATCAAATCCCGATGGGGGTGAGATTTTCCACATCCATCCAGACCAGCCATGGGGCCCATCCAGCCTCCTATACAATGGGTACCGGGTCACTCCCAGTGATAAAGCAGCCAGGGCATGGCATTCACCACCCACACTCCCACCCACCATCTAATGCTGAGGTTAAAAAAAGAGTACAGCTATAACCCTACTCCCCCTTTCTGTGCCTTCATGGCAGATTATAGGGAGAACTTTACCATTACCTAAAGAGTCTTCAGGTACACATGATATATACACGATTCAAATTATATTTATAGAGTAATGAATACTCTTTGTGGAATAATATAAAAGTAATACAGGTGCAGAGATCACAGACTGGAAATGATCAAGATCTTTGAATCTTACAAGCTGCTGTTTCATTACTATCTGACCCAGGTTAAGGTAAAACACAAACATTTTTATCACTGTACTATAAGTCAGTCCTGAAGCATGACCCCATCTGACTGCCCCCTGAACCTTCCAACTGTACCATGTTTCAGACATCAACAAACAATTCATGTCACTGTTTGTATGATTGTGCCAAAACAAAAAGTACCTTTTCCCTAGACTGACTGATCCCCAGCACAATACTTAAAACCCCAAGTACATTTGATAAGCTGAACAATTTTGACAGAAGACAATAGACAATGTCCTGCATTTATGAACACATTATATAATTACTCCAGTGGCTGGGCCAGTTGTGTACAAGACAATATGAAAGATTGTGGTGTGGCAATGTCCAAAGTCCTGCCAAATATTGTACTAATATTAATGTTACTACCTATTTTGTAACAGCCATTGTCATTCCTAAGTATTGTGTGCATGTGTGAGCAAGTGTGAGTGGTTTGGTGTTGTTTCATCACCACACAAACAGTCTGAGTGCAGAACAGTTTGCTTGTAAATATATCAACCACTGTGTAAGTTTTCATCATTACATTAACTGCTCAAGGCAATTGTAACATTACTCATTGCTGTTGTCTTACCACTGTAATGTTATATTATGCTGGGTATAAATGTACCATAGGATGGCAATATAAATCATGTCGTGCTGTGAAGTTCCTTAATTGTATAGATTGCTTCAAGCATTATGCCAATTCTAATTCATGTATCCACCATTCTGTATTACCAGGCTGTGCTGTATGGAACGTGGTATTTGACAGGAAAGCCATCGTATCTGATATCAGTACTACATACTGGAAAGCATTCATGTGTGTGTGAAAGATAAATTTAAAAATAATGATGAAAAGGCCAGCTTTATATAATTTCCAGTCAATTGAAAAAGTGCCAGTCTGCAACAAACATTATGTATTTACCTCATCCATCTTTATACACCTGATCTTGTAATTCCAGCAATTTCTGAATCCATTCATACATTATATACAATACTTACGCATTTGTGAAAGTCTTACCAATATACCTAATTTCTGGGGGTTCTACATCACACACTCCTAATCATGACACATCAACTGAGCATGTATTGAAGTAGTATACATTAAGTACAACTGCAATTATGTAACTTTACCTCAAGACTTGTTATCCAACACTAGCCACAAAAAATTCTTTCACAGCAAGAAAGGTGCAACAAGTCAATACACACTTAATACGACAGAGGCTCAAAATACTTCTTGCAGCATTTGTTTCTACTGTACTCAAATCAAAGGGCCAACCAAAGATATCTGATTTCTGAACAGTCATCCTGTTGGTCCAAATTAAGCTGTCAGTTATATTCAGCAAATGCTAATAATTGAGAACACCTGTCCAGCTGTTTCCTGTCACAAAGACACATTAAACATGTGGGTCTTGACATCAGGTCTCTTAGAATGAATGAAATCAGGTTTCTGTTCTGCTGAAGAACATGGATGAATCAATGAGGGTGGAACATGGGGGGAATGATACTATCACAAAAACTGAAGGACTCAGAGAAGAACCTCTTCCAGTCTACCACAAATCCCACATGGACTGGCCTGGGATTGGATCTGGGCCTCTGCAGTGATGGACCAGTGACTAACTGTCTGAGCTATGGCACAGCCTCTTAAAATATTAATCACAGTGTGAGTGTGTTCACTGAATATTATCTGTGACTGCACACACTCCCAAGCTGTGTGTCACTGTGTCACAGAGTAGACATCCTCCATGCATGAACAGACTCTGTACTCACTCTATACTCCATTATCTGCATGAAGTGCCCAGCCAGCCACACTTCTGTTACATATGACAGATGACTGGCATTAACAAATAGTTGCATAGATAATGGATCAACATCAAGGCACTGTTACTGCCACAGAACCTGAAAATGCAGAGAGTACCATTACAAATAGCCAATGTCAGTAACACAATGAAATGCCAGAAATAAGAGTAGTAATTGAAATTACTGGTATTAGAAATGGTACCTGCACTTTAGTCTGTCTTGTACCTCAACTATCAAAATTCACAATTCTAATAATACAGGAATGATACATTTTAGTCAGCAGATTTTAAGTAGGTAGTAATTTTGAAATTGGAGAATCTCATGATTATAAAAATTTAAACTGTGGGCTTCTGGGTTACAATGCCATAGTCTTGTAGATTAAATATGTCTACGTTGAAGATGTAGGCAGCAGTTTCCTCCAAGACATTGGTGATCACCCTAGAAGTTAAACATGAGTATGATGTGAATCCATGGGGTTACATATGACAAAGGCAGCCGGAACAGTGTAGTCGGTATAGTGACTTGCTACAAGCTTGGGAGGGGAGGATCTTGCACAGCTGGCCAAGCCAGTCCACCCGGCCCCCAGTAAGATGGGTACTGTGCCTCTTTGTTGGGTGTACAGCAGCCAGGGCATGGCATTGACCACCCACCTCCATCTAGCACAGAGGTTAGGAATGAGTACAGCTATACCCCAATCCCCCTTTGTGCCTGTATGACGTGTTATGCGAAGACCTTTACCATTTTACATTTGATAAATGTGCCAAACTCAGTGTCTGTTGTGGTGGAAATTCTGCGCAGAAACAGATCACTACACGACCTAATTATTGTGTTGCTGAAGATTACTGCTGTGTGGGATGTAATACCTGTACGAGGCTGTACTTTTGAAGACAGCAGCCTGCAAAGTGTGACAGCCTCACATCTATAGTTCCTGCCAGCCTAATCACATCAGATGAAGTATTTGAAAGATCAGAGGTATCCTAAGTCATTATCAGAACTGCCTGATGTGTAGGCCGATAAGATATGGGCATACTTCACATGACAAGAATAACAAGGGCTGGGAAGGATCCATGAAGTTTCAGTTTGAACAGAGGGCAGCAAAATGACTAGAAATGTACACACTCGCACAATCTGTCAGCATTTAATAGTACCAATTCAAACTGTTCAAAAATGGTTCTGAACACAAGATGCATATGGAAGTGTTCTAGAAGTTCCTGAACCTTGTAGATAAGTCAATATGTTCTATCAAAACATTAGGAATCCATAACCCTGCTACTCAGTGTAACAACCCAAAAGACCTGAATCCTCAAGATATAGGCCCTTTATGGGAGAAATGTCTTGATGTAAGGAATGAATAATCTGCATGCACATTCAGCTGAAAATCAAAATGAGGACACTCTAATATCTCTGCCCAAACCCAGCTGGTCCAGAGATGACAATCTATTCATGGCAAAGTGAAAAATATGCATAATGATGGTTTCTTTATGTTTAGTTAAAAGTAGAATGGTATAGAGTTACTTCTGCACGTCTCTTCTACGTAAAACATAACACTTACCAGACTCTGCTACGTGCTACACATTCTTATTGGCTCTTGGAATCACTGATGGATTATCAATAAAATGATCTTCACTCCCACTGGCAGCCACTGTAAGGCCAGTGACCAGAAAACTTCTACGTACAGTTTCCTACAAGACAAAATAAAACCTCCTGTTATCTTAAAAATCGAAGGGCTTAGAGTGTAGATTATTTATGTTTGCGGAGAAGAAGCTGTCTAGTGACCTCAGTCTTTCTCTCACACTTCTGTAACAGATTCCATCTTTCTGAATTTAAGTTCTGTGACACTGCTCCTTGCTTCTCATCATCTGAAAAATGAAATTTACTTCACTCAAAAGTGTTAATTTTTGTTGGATAAGATAGTGCAGTGATCCTTGAAGTAAATGCTGTTGCCAAATATGAAAAAGTTTTAAATTCTTAAAATATACTTGCAATCTGTATTTAAAAGGCTTTATATCAAGACACAGTCACTGATGTACAGTGAGACAGACATGTTGGTCTTATGTTTGTGCCCAAGGTCATAACACAAGTAACAAATCTATATCATGGATGGTTACTTTGATCCATGCTTATCTGTAATGTTTGTAGGGATTTTTAACCCTTTAACATAAATCTGCAAAGTGTCCCCTGACAAGCAGAATATTTCACTTAAAATCTACCACTACCCTTTTTTTTTTTTTTTGCACAGTTTGCTAAATGTGTACCAGACATCAGATTATTAAGAATTTAAGAGATATGAAAAAGACAATCCACTCACAAACAGTTACAATATCAGGATTGAAGTGAATAAAATATAGAAGAAAGTAAAACATAAGTCAATTTGTATCACTAGAGGCAACAAAGTGTGTTCAAAGTCTCCAGCTGGTGATATCTGAAGGAATGGATTCATCATCACATTTACCTAAATAAGAAAAACTGTCCCTGATAGAATTTTTTCCTGCCCACAGCTGCCTCAAAAATCACTGGTGTTGTTATGTAACAAATTTGTAACCTGACATGTGGTAGACAATGAGTTGTAAAATTCTATACTTATGACAACCATACACCTACACCTAAGTATGTTAATATCTGTTTGTCAATACCAATTTGTTTCATTCAAGCATTTCAGCTCTCTCTTCACCATGTGGCACAGTCATCTGATCAGTGTGACTGAGGATACTACACTGCCAGTATGAGACCTTAAACAGCTGTGGTTTTGTATCACATTCAAGTTTTAGGCCCATTTCAATGACAGAGCACTTTGTCCAAGCTATGCCTATTGTCAAGTGTCTGGCAGTTGCCTGAGTTGTTCTAACTTAGAGGTTTATTTAGGGGACAGTCATGTCAAAAGTCAGACTTCCTCTACCAGCAATGGCGTATCTTTAATTTTCAAACACACAGGTCTCCTCGCTCAATGACATTTCAACTTGAAGATTATGGCACGAGACACTGACACACCACGTTACACTAAAGCACAAAGTATCTGAGGTTTTAATATGTTTGCAACACCACACAGAGGTCAAGAAGGTGGCGAACATAAAAAAAAAGAAGGTGTCAAATATCAGTTACAGTTACCGACATTCTGGAGGAGCATGCTGCATGCTGCCTAGCAGACCAACAAGCATGATTCTAGAACTTCAAGAAGGAGGTAGGATGCTCCTCTGAAATGTCAGGAAGTATTTACCATTTGGAATGCTGTACTATCCCAGAAGACTTATAAATTTCCAGAGCCTTCTGGTAATATATGGTAAGAGTATTATGAATGCACTGTGGTACATACCTGCTCAGCAGCCTGCAGACTGCGGTAGGCAATGGTCACCCACTCCACAATCTCTTTGCGACCTGGTAGTTGCAGTTGGTTTCCATTGGTATCCCACGCTCCATTTGAATGAGAGTTGAACATGGACCATTGCTTTTGTATGGATGCCTGAGTAAGAGCAAATACAGCAGCATTTCACATGCCTATCCTAGACTGCAGATATTAAAGTTTCTAAATTAACCTTCTGTCAACTTGGGTGAGTATTTAAATTTTAGCGCATGGTTTATGAAAAACATATTATTTGAACAGAAAAAGATAAAATTATGAAATAAATGGAATTTTGCAGAAACTAAAATAGAGATTACACCATATCTTAAAAATGCAGTAAATTTCCTTGTTACCTAAATATATAACATGAATTTCTATAGGCATTTTCCTATGTGCATTCATGCACGCAAACAGAGGTCTTCAAAAGGTTAATCTATAAATTAGTATAGCGGCAAGATTCTGTGTTGGTCAGTATGGGTTTCAATTCCCAACAGGGGTAAGAGATTTTGTGCTTTTCCATAGTGTCCAAACTGGCTCGACAGTCCACTTAGCCTCCTATTTAATGCGTGTACTGGGGGGGGGGTTCTTCCCTGAGGAAAATATGTGGCCAGGGTGTGGAACTGAATGCTGACCTCCGTCTAGTGCTCCCAACATGCCTTCATGGCATGAAGAGAGAGACTTTACCCTCATATTGGAAAAATAAATTATTCATACCTGCACTTCATTTCATTACCACTACACAGTACACTACAAAATATCACTTCACAAGCTGATGTGCATTAGTTTGTCCTAATAAAGGAGGCCATAACACAGCCCATTATGACAACAGAGTAACACAAAACTCTACACACAATAACACCAAACACAGACATTTAAAATGAATCTTCTGTTAAGAAGAGGACAGCAAATATGTACATCCACTGTTTAGGACACACAGTTTCAAAATGCACTGTACTTAGCCTCACTAATTGTGATGTTCACTTAATACGCATACTATTGACAGGACCAATTAACAGCACAGACATTATAATAACAGTTCAGAGAAAAGTAATGGAAAGTAAAGCATGAATTACTTTTTCCTCATACATGCTATTTGAAAAAATGTTTCATGTAACAGTTCGTAAGATCCATATTCTGCCTCCCCCCCCCCACCACACACACACACACACATTTAAACAATAATAACATTTTAGGTTTCACCACTTACATTTATTAGGATTTTGCCATTGTCACAATACCACACAATGTTTCAGACAGTACCTGTGTCTGCCTTCAAGTGACAGTCAGAAAGTCCTAATAAATATAAAAGATAAAACCTATGTGAAACCATGTAAAGTCTACATGATTCAATAATAAATCCTTTAAGAAATTTAAAAGTGTGCCCCCCACACCAAACAGCATGCACACGACTATAGAAGTTTTAATTTTACACTGCCACAGACCAAGAACCAGAAGAGTCGTAGCTGATAGGCATACATTCACTTACATGGAACATGCTCTTCAAACTGATATCAAGAGGCTGAAGTTTGGAAGTGCAGCCACCTGGAATTACGCGTCTGTCACTCTGGTGACTACAGAACTCAGCCATAATGCTCTCACCTACGTGTGGCTCATGGCAATCACACAGCAGAAGATTAGGGGTTCGCACATGTCTGCAAAAGAGACATACATCCTCCAGCATGTTCACTTTCATATTCTTGTATGCACAATGTGTCCAAATTCATTATTACCATACACTACAAAATACACTCTAAAATCAAAAGCAATATGGTCACACATTCATATAAAATTACAATACTGCTGAAGTCCAATGCCTTATTTTGTTAAACATTACCATGATCTCTACCAGACACACAGCCACAGCAGTTATTTTCACACAGGCTTACCTGAACCATATTTGTTGTAACCACTGACACATACAGGCAGTGTCCATCAACCCTTCCTCCTGCTGAAGGACTACAACACTGTTATCTGGTGGCTCAGCCTCACCCTCTGCTCCACCAACCTACATCACAGTCATATAAAAGTTATGCCCACAGAAACATCTCATGTGCTTGCCTTTGCATTTCATTACGAATTTTAAACTGTGTACTGTGTATACTGATATACTGCTAGACTCTAACTAGGCACACTCAACCTGTAGCTCATGGGCAACACACCTGCAACACAGCGTGATGCTGCCCCCCGCAACATTTGAAATGAGAAAACATCTTTTAATCCCTTCCCCTGCAAAGCCAAGACAGAACACTGATGCAATTTTGAAAACTTCTGAGCTGTTTACTTATGGAGACATGTATTACATTACTAATTCATTTTGTAAAAATGTGCTAAAAACAACAACACCCTGGCATACGTTGTGGACTATATTTTTATACAATTTTTCTATTATTATCAGCATATTATTGACATAATGTACAAACAAACACACAGGCACAGTTATACATATAAATATATGTATACTTATTCATTCTTCATTCTGTGTATCAAATTTCACATTGCCCACATGCAGACCAAATTTTGCTGAAGCTGCCCATGCCACATCAGAGGATGAGCAAGCATGTTCTAAACAACTGTGATCATCATTACTAAAAATATGCCACAGGTTATGATGCAATTTAAAAATACACAATAAGATAATTAAATGTGATGTACCAAAGTTAAGTACAGGTTTCTTAATGGATTGAGAAAATTAGAATTACAAGTTACAGAAAAGAAATGAGCAGATCATGTTTTTTACTGAAATGGCAAGAGTATGAACTCCTAAAGAAATATAAAATCTAGAACTAAGTTCCATGTGTTATGTCAGAGGATATGAAAAGACAGAATGCTAGGTGCACTACTGAATATGAAGAAGAGATATAAATATCCAAGGGAGACCAAAAAAACAGTAGACAGATCAAGGAAGGCATATCCAACAATACGGAGAAAATAAATGGCATAAAAAACATAATGTCCCCCAGTCAGGGAGCTAGTGGTGTGAAAACACAATGCAGGAATATGCCTGGAAGAGGCTTTATGCAGATGTAATAAGAAATTTTGTAAATAACTAATGACACATACTTTATTTTCAGTATTGCAATCCGTAAAGTTCAGCGAGGAAACTGACCCCACGCAGACAAAAAGCAAGAGACAATAAATGAAATGGTGCCTTGACAGTACCTTCCGTATCACTCCCCATCAGGATGTTGACTAGCCCCCCTCAATGGGCAAGACATAAGCAGCCACACTTTCAGACAGAATTAACAATGATGTTAAGAATGTCATGCTGCTTAGCACAGACTCCAAATCATGCGTGATGCTTGATGTTTTGCCATATTCCAAAAGTAAAATGGGTTCATGGAAGCTGACAAAAAAAAATCTGCTCAAGAGGCAGAGGAACAGCAGAAACAGATGATAAGTACTATAATAAGGGAACAGACTAACTAGAAAAACTGTATCTGAAAAAATCATCATATTACCTTCAAAATGACTGCAGGCGGCAATATGTTACCATCAGCTAGGCATGCCAAAACAATTGTTGCATGACAGTTCTCCATCTCTGAGCGCCGTACAAGAAGCTGGCGCTTTGCGGTTGTGCTTGAACCTAACCAACAGTGAAATTCATGACATACAGTACATTTTTCATATATATTCTTAATAACCAGTTATTATGGCATGACAAAAACGTGCCCTAACAGTGCTGAAGATTAAATGGAATACCAGTTTTACACATCAAGGAGCATACAGTTATCAAAAGAAGTTCAGTACCCATATCATATCTTATGTTACTATGACTTTCTGCACTAATTTTCATCTTCTCACTAAAGGGGTCCAACAAGTTGGAACAAAATACTGTGGACTCTCAACATTATTCCTACACTTGATATGTACACGTAATGATAATTGACTCTGTGTAGTCTTGACAATATGTGCAATAAATACAGTAAGACCCTGTTAAGTCATTTTTGAAAATTCCAAGAAAATCTGACTTCTTAAGCGGGAACTGTCTTAAAAGGGTAGGACCAAAAAATTCTATTTTTTTAAATTATTTTGTGAACTTATTATTTATTCTGAATTTGTATAATCTGCAGCTGTCTTAACACATTCTCACCTGTATCTGACCATCTAACCATTCTGTCTGTAACATTTCATTCACAGTTTTATTTACACCTTTAACTACACTGTCACTGGTTTCTCACCCACAAGTTCACATGTCATTCCAGATGTTTACTTTTTCTTGAAATATTTGTCAAGCATGGGTTGTCCTGCTCCATGTGCAAAAACAGTTGCAGTATACATCTTCAGATTCCATATGTTTACTATTAGGTAGACAATAAGGGGTGGTCACTAGTTCCAGACACTTTCACTAACTCTGGAGTGTCTTAAATTTATTTTCTGAAATTGCTAATGTACCTTATCTGCACACAGTCACCACAAATGTTTCACAATCACGGTACACCATGACGCACTTATATTACCACCGATAAATTATGTTTAAACAAGTTGTCGCGTACAAGAACCTACGCATCTGGCATCAGGCTGCTGTCTCCCCAGCAAGGTGGCTTCCACCTCCACATGGCTCATGCACCTCCCAGTATAACTCCGCGCCAGCAAGGTGGAACCCCAGGTGGTGTTGGCTAGCACACCAAAACTTCTTCAAATGTTATTGGCTGCCTGAGTTCCCTCATAATTCCCAGCCAATTGAAGCTTCCACATGACAGCATTGCCAAATGCAGGCTCATGAAGGTCACGGAACAGCAAGGATAGGCTTCTGGCCCCCCAGTGCAATCTTTCGGTCTTTGCGACAGAGATCAAGTAGTGGGGACTGACATACTGCAGTCTCTGCATCATGGGAAAAATACAACACCCCCACACCATGAGGTTGCATTATTCTGCTGTGCAAAACTTGCAGAAATGACCTTGGAGATTAACCTATATGAACTGACTGTGCCATCTGAACACTGTATTTTGGAAACAGAATGAATGGGAACTCAGGGAAATTGTTTAAGATTTTGATACTGGAAATGTTTTAAATGGGCAAAAAAATTGTTTCATCCTCAACTTTCATTGCTTCTTAGATGGCAAATTTTCTTATGTGGGGACATATTAAAAGGGCAACATGTAATGTTAATCAAATGGGAGAATTTTGGTGCTTTTGCACCCTGACTTCTTCGGCAGGAAAACATCTTAACCAGGGACATCTTAAATGAGCTTTACTGTACTGTAGTATCTCCCCTCACACAATACTTCTCAATTCGGCAATTTTCCTGTACTTAGTAGCAGCATCTAACAATCACATTTCAAGCACTTCTGAAAGCGAACCCATTTAATAACCAGTACTGTGGTTCCTATATACTTGTAAATTCTTACCTCTCTTTTGGAATCTTATTTTGACATGCATATTGCTGATTACTGCCACATAAGATGACAATGGAGCTGCAAGCCATAAGCAATAAGACAAGGGCGTACTTCCCTTATTGTGCTACTTCACATTGCTCTGTTAGAGCATTAAACTGTGACACACTCAGAACTGCTGAAGCCGCTTAGAGAGGTCACCATCATCATACAACTAGCCTGTAATGTTTCATATATGCAAGAAAAGGAAAAAGTCATGCAAGATGGTGTAGTGGTATGTTCTAGATTTGTGTTTAGCAAGTGTCTGGATTAGTTCTTGGCCGGAACATTGGCTATCCCAATTGTGGTTTTCCCCAGTCCCTCCAAACAAATACCAGAACAGCACCTCCATTAGGCCGTCACCATCTCCTTCAAAATCCTTTCCAATTCATCGTCTAGCACTTGACACCAAAAGGTCTCAAATGGTGACCATGTACAATAAACAATACAAAAAAACACGAAAAGCTTACTGTGTAGAAGACAGTCAAATTACTGAAAACACAAGCATATCTAGTACACCTACTGAACTTCCCTGGTCTGTTCTGGCATTTTTAATAACACATTTGCATGTGTACAGTCTACAGCTTTTATTCCAAATAGCTGGCTCCAACAGAAGGTGTGTAACTTCCATGCAGATAAAGAAATCCAGGCTCAGGGAAAACATGCAGATATGTGACACACACCACTTTTCAGTGCATGTAACTTGACAGCCTGAAAGCTTATATGATAATTCCGTTATTTTGTGCAACAAACTTTAACAAAAACAGAAGAAATATACGAAACCTCAAGTCAACACAGATTCCTTCTTATAATAAAAAATATATATAAACAAAGAAAATTAAATTCATTCAAGGTGGTGCAAAGTAATGTGGCTGCTTAAACATGCTTCTTAATACCCATACAGAAGGCACGTAAAGACACCATACCAGAAGGCTAACACAACCCCACATTCCTATAAGAACTGTCAATCTGGTATCAGAGTCCACAATAATTCAAATGCCCTCTTGTCTCTTATTGACATCTGTTCAAGTGGTAAATAATTTCTTGAAACTTTAGTGGCCTTAAACAGAAAGTAATGTAAAATTCCTTGTGAAATGAAATAAGAACAACCGGTTACATTTTGTCTCAATAGGGCTGGGACAGGAATAACCATATAAACAGGAAAAGAGAGACAATGGGAACACAATTGAGGAAAATACAAGATACCGTAAGAGAGTATAAATGGCTTTGCCAAGTGATGGCACGCAGAAATGGATGACAATAATTCTGATGATATCAGTTGCATGTTTCTTAGCCTCCATGACAATCCTACCTGACACCAGAGCTGAGAAGCTGAGGTACAACTCATCCATGTTGCCAACGCAACCCAGCGCCAAACCCCTGTCCTGGATGATCTGCTGCACTTCAGAACGGAACTTTTGAACTTTCTGGAGAAGTGGGCCAGGCAGTGCAGTGTCTAGGGTAGGACTGTGCTGAAGTAACTCAGGGTGACGCTTGCAAAACCGGATTGCCCAGCCAGGTGAAGCCTGTTGCAGAATGCAAAACTTTACTACTCGTACTAGAGCAATATACCTTATTATTTACATGTTGAGTGATTCATAAATTACTTAATTAAGTACTACATCATGAAGACACAAGATAGAGTGGAGGTACAGCTTCATGTATTCTTAACCTCAGTACCAGATGGAAGTGAGAAGTCAGGTTCATGTCTCAGCCACGTTAATCCCAAGGAAAGAGTCCCTCACGACCAACGGATAGGAGGTTAGATGGATCCCATAGCCAGTTTGCACAAGGTGATCAAGAAAAAGATCTCTGACACTGCTGAGAAATTTAGTACACTGGCATATATACTATCAAATTAGTTGGGAAAATGGTCATGAATGGCGAGTACATATGGACATAAATGGTGATTGTCAGGACCTGTTTCAAGACAATATCTCTACATTTACCTACAAAAACTGTGGAAAGCCATGAAGAACCTCAGCCAGCAAATGCATGTAGAATCAGTGACTATACTGTGTCATTTTAATGCTCAGAACGTACTTTAAAACTTCCTGCAGCACCATGAAAGCTTCTGAAATACCTCCACTTCCAATTTTTTTACTTTTTTTTTACATCTCTGCTTCAGTCAATCATTAAAATACGGCAAATTTTCTACCTGACAAATATTTTGCATACCATAATTTCATTACCATAGTATGTTTGGCACACTGGTTATACACAAAAAAACATAATAAATGTACAATGGAATTGTACATTTATTGTTTATGGTCCACCTTATTCAGTGTGCAGTTTCACTGGTCTAACCAAATTAGGTATGTTAGTTTTCCTTAGTTCAGTGTTCAAATGCTTTACACCTGAGGAAAGAGGCTCTGGTACAAATTTGACACGAGTCTGAGCAAGCCACAAAGCTGGTCTGGACACTTTGCAGAAGAGGAAAAACCTCTTGAACCTCCTGGTGACTGAGCAATCACTGGGAGCAAAAACTGCAAGAGTTTGATGGACTGAAGAAGGGTTAAAACTGAGAAAAGGATTAGGGTGTCAAAGTCTCACCACAACTTTCCAATCTTCTTTAAGCTTATGAACTTCAGGTGTAACTAAAGATCTGAGATTCTTATCCACAGTTAGTGACCATTCCCTCATACCTTAAATGCACTGTCTGAAATCAGGCTAAGTGCATGCATTTGCAGGTCATTATGACTCAGACTGCGCCCCAGCTCTAACTGTGTCAAAGCCCACTCCAACATAGCGTCATCCCCTTCATGTCGCAGCACTACATGGAACCGGTCACACCATCGCTTGTACCACCGATATGAACACTTGATGCCCTCATTGCCTCTTCCTCGATATAGTTCCAAACCTTTAGCTTGTACCTGCAACAGTGACCGTTCAAAAATAATTTAGAATTTAACCCAAGTCACATTACAAATTCCTATAAAAGCACAGTTTTGGAGAGCAAACCTGGGCTGTGGAGTCAGTACATAAAAGCCCCGATTCTGACTCCCACTCCTCGATTTTTAAAACTTCAGACTCCTACTCCTTCATAAAAGCTCAATACGTATTAATAATGGTAAACCTATAAGACATTTCATCGCCACCACATGAATCATCAGGCTACTGTTTAGACTTATAACCTATATTTAAGTATAAGTCTAATGGTTACTGTACCTATCAGGGCTCTGGAGTTGGAGTATCTAGTTAAGATTTTAAACTGAGGTCGGAGTCAGAGTCGGTACATTTTTATCGACTCCGACTCCAACTCCACCTAAAAATTCCTTCCGACTCTGACTCTGACTCCGACACCACGACTCCAACTCTGACTCCACAGCCCTGGAGTAAACTATGGTGCAGATATTTATTAGTTCAGGCATACACTTTCACATAAATTATATGTGGCATGTACAAACTGATGAGTAGAAACAGCACACAATGCTGCTATGAAATTTAATAATTTTGTAACAAACAACACAATCATACTAACAATATTAATTTAAATCCTGTAACTGAAATGGACTGTCTCAGGCATGGCACAGTCCAACAACATACTGGTATTTACACAGAGGGACAGTAAAAAACTTACAAGAATCAGTTACAATAACTGACCTCCTTACCAGTGTTCAAACTCTCACACCCCAAATAAATACCATATACAGTACTGAACAGCACCATTCATTCACTGACTCATGTAAGACACATATGGCTGGGTAACAGTGTCAGTAGTGTATATACCAACCTCATGCCAACTGGGCTTTCTGCCTTTTGTCTGCTGATTCTGATACCATGTCCAGAGCTCCAAATCAACTTCCACATCAATCTCAGAACGCCTTGAACCAGCCTTCTTCAGGTCTCCTTCTTCCAAATTTACCACTTTTTGTGAAGACCCATCTGCCACTTTTGAAACATCTGTCAAATGGTCATAAGATATTTATCACACTCACAGCCATACATAACCTCAGATCCAAGACAACTCATTTGACAGTTGAGAATTTTTACAAAGAACCATTCTACTATTTGTCCTGATGAAGTTATCAAGTACCACTCTCCAGCACAAACTACTTCCTTTTGTGATATACCTTTACATGTTCCAAATTATATCCAGAAAATTTTTTCTAGTAAACTTTTCACTATGTACGACTTCCCTCCATTACCATACACTGGCCTCAGATATACTGTACTTGCAGCATGACACACAGCCACCATTCCTACCTTTGGTAAGCCAGATGACCATTAATTTAAATCTGACATTAAAATGAGTTCACAGTACTGGAGGAATCTGCATATCATCGGTTTCACTTGCCTCATCATGGTCTGTCATGATCACATCATATGTGTATTATGCAAACATTCTAAAACATTAGAATGCATGACATAAATAACATATATTACATACGTTCAATATTACTACTCTGTAAACCACCACCCCAGTTCTTAACAACTGCCACAAGAATCAAAGCGAATGCGTGAAGTAAGCAACTGAATACCATATTCACAGAATACTGATTTATGAATATTTTCAAATAATATATTCCCTTCAAACACAGAAGGACTGTGGACAAATGGCTCCATGAATGATGGATAAACATCATTACAAAATCTACCTCAATAGCAGTCACAGCATCCACCTTACTTATGATGTCCACATTCTCTTGCACTGACTTCAGCTTATATTTTATGCCACTTTTTGATGAAGTGGCCAGACTGATCACATGCTTAACAATTAACTGCTCTACAGAATCACAACTGTATGTGCACATGTGCGTGCACACACACGTATTCATGTGACATGAATAGAAACTGGATATAAATTTCCAGATACTTCACATTACTGAAATTAAAGTAATGCCATTACATAGTCACAGTGCGCTCTCTTAATCCCATGCTTCTTCACTTCGCAAATTGCCCATGCACCATGAGGTTGTGTCTCGCAGATTTGAAGTTTTGTTAAAATGCATTAATAATGTTCTAGACCTGAATTCCCTTACTACTTGAAAGAGCTAATACAAAAGTATTTTACACAGGCTTATACTGTCACAATGATTCGTTATAAGCCTTGAAGCAATAACTGGTCTCAAACAATAGCAGGCTTCACAAATATGGTCCACTCACTGACCAATATGACCAATGACACACACACATCACAAGAAACCACTTGTCACGCCATGGAAACAAATATGTGTGGAGGCAACACTGGAGATTAACTTCTACGAAGTGACGGCAGCATTTTGTTAATGTACGTTTGACACAAATGAATGAACAGGAACCTGGAAAAACTGCTTAGGATTTTGATGTGAAGAATGCATTACACAGGTACAATAGTGAGTTGTGAAACTCTTGTACTTCTTAGGCAAGAAACCTTTTCAAGCAAGAAAAATATTAAAATGGTAATGTATATGTTGAACACGTGGGGAAATTTTGGTGTTAAATTACTCTAATGTCAGCTCTATACAAATGTGCTAAGATATAATTCACAGACTTTTAATAAGCAGTACACAAGCAATTATTGCATACCTTTATCAAACTTTGTTCTACAAAGCTGTAACCACTCAAAAACTCTCTTTCGAGAAACATTAAATGTACGTGCAGCCAATATCTGGCTATGGTGTTCCGCAAACATTGCAACCTCCACTTTGAATGCAAAAGGGTATTGAATGTGCCTCTCCTTCTTCTGCTTCACCTTCTCGAAACCTTCTTCATAAACCTGCTCCTTATCAAATCTGGAAACATAAAAACACATTACAGTATGTCTTAAGTAACTGTTTCGATCATACATAAAATTTCAATACCACATGTTTTATCAGAAACATGTGTATTTTAGATCATAACTTCCACATTTTCATATAACATTTTAACTGGATCAAATATTAAATTCAGGAAAGAGAATATTCCTTAAGGAGTTTAATAGTTAATGAGTTTGTCAATAAATTCCCTATATTTATGGAACATAAAGATTAATCATTGTGTTCATGCAAGCCTGCCATCAGTTCATATCCTGAAGCAGCTAACACTAACTCAAACCTCCACACCCTTTTTCTTAGAAATCCACTTTAATTTAAACTTATTCTGCCACCTGCTCCTATACTTCTTAAGTGGTTTCTTCACTTTAGGTTTTCTTATCCCAAATTTAAATTCCTTGACCATATGAATACAAATATTACAAGAGAGAACTCACACAACTGAGTCTGTCTGAATGATGTGGACACAATAACATATCACGTAAATTACCACAGTACCTCTTTGTCCTGCTGCTTAATGGGATTAATTCTTCATTAATTAAATAAGTACTGGAAACTTATGATATTCTGGCTTTAAACAGTGATTCAGTTCCATGAACAATTTGTCCCCGGCCTAATGGTTTCATAGCACATACTTGAACTCTAGAAATCCACTGGTTGCATGAAAATTTAGCAGTCTGTTAACATAAATTTCCAATTTATCCAGAAAGTATGAGCACAAATGTACAGTACACCCTTATCAGTACCCAACACCAGAAGAGTTCATAACAAATACTGACAATGTATCCAATTCTAAATGGTAGAAAGCCTGTCACCTAGCAAGGACTGTGACAATTTAAGTACTGCTAACCTGCTGACCCATAATTTGAACCAGTGACAACTCTCTACTGTGCACTGGTCAGCCATCTGCCTGGCCTTGCTTTTTAACTCTACTGCAGTCAGCTCCCATCCCTGCTCTCGACACCGACGTAGCCAGGTCAAGAATTGTTGGTCCACTGGACAAATTGGTGGTACCCCCTTTTTCTTCCTCTCATCAACTTGGCCATGTGAGGAACGGGAATTCTGAAATTTCACACCTGCATAGTATTATGCTGGATTACATACAAGACAGCTTACAGTATCAGCAATGACCACATCACATGTGACCAAAATAATGTTGCCGTGTGTGTGTGTGTGTGTGTGTGTGTGCGTGCGCGCGCGCGCGTGCGTGCGTGTGTGTGGGAGAATTTTGCATAATTCCTTAATTAATAACATAATAACATCTCCCACATTACAAGTTATCAAAAGCATTTTAAAAGTAACCTCCATTCATGAAGAAGGGAAAACTATTATTGTGTTACTGCTGACAAACATTATTGAGATATCTGACTCATCAGTTCTTCATTTTTCACAAATTTAATCAGCCAATTACAAATAATCATAAATATCAATTTCTTAAATTGCATCAAGCACTCCAAATTTTCTTGTATTTTTTCTCAGAATTATTCAAACCATGTTGCTCAAACACAAATGTGAAAATTAGGTATTCTCTGTTAATCACTGACGCCTTCACTGGTTACCAAGTTGTGCTGAACAGTTTACTGACAAGCCTATGATCTAAATTTTGTCCTGAATTAGGACTTATTCTACATTTCCATGGTGAATCAAGTCCATGCCCTCTAAATTTTGTCCTGGGTTAGGACCTGTTCTACATTTCCATGGTGAATCATGACCATGCCTTCCCCCCCTATTTCTTTATGATCCACTTTAATATTATACCCCATTTACACCTATGTAAAATACAACTCTACACTATAAACATCAAAGAAGAGACAAAAAAATATTCCTGTCATGTTCCGTCCATTAATGCCCCCTTACACTTACAAAATCATGCTGTCAACAAAACATTACACAATCTGCAAGATCTGAGGTTCTCCCAGCAGTGCTGATACAGAGTCAGGTCTACTGAGATGTTACACTGTACTAACTGGTACACAGGAACATTTTTGAGGCACTATGCTCCACCAAAACATTCGTAAATATTTGCCAGTTGACACTGCTCAACATTACAAAAGAATGGAATCTTCACAGCTCAGCATGTTGAGAGTTCTTGTATTCTGATGTGTTTCATTTACTACATAACCTTCTGAGTGGAACCCTTCATAAACACTATAAGTTACAGAAATATCCACAGACCACTACACGAGGAGGTTTTTTCAGGGTATGCACACCACCTATCTGTAAAGTGGCCAAATTTCTCAATGAACAATGCTAGGCACGATAGTACAATAGCCATCACTGAATTAATAAATATCTATTTATAGCTAATCTGTTTCCACATCAGTCCTAATAAGCATTACTAACACAACACCCTGTTTGATTTAATAATATGTGAAGTAAAAAATTAAATTATGTCACAATACCATGATAATATAAGTGCACCACCTTACACTTCGCTGCTGGCGCCTCTGGATGGAATCAGTGTCTCTAGCAACATATCATGTCTTCACATAATTTAGGTTATGTTAAATTAGTTTGCTATATTTTTACTGCTTTTCATCTAGGGGGACAGCATGTCCTGTGGCTTACTTGGGCCTATTCAACAATCTCTTCTAAGCAAGACATTCATCAAACTTCCACACTACCTGCATCATCTGATACAGAATGCCTCCAAGACATAAAAGTCCTCAACACATTCTAGTTGACAACAGACATTAGAAACACTGCTACAGCACAAACCTGAGCCAGCTGCTTCTTCCAGCCCTTTTCTTTCTTCCAAGATGATATAGTGCCATCATTCACTTTAAATTTCTTGGCTGTTTCCTTCAGTGTGTGACTTGCCGCATATGCTAGAACCTTCACTTTGAACTGAGGAAGGTATCTCTCGCCCTTCTTGCGCTGATGCACTTCAGGTCTCTTGCTCTTCTTTGTGTTTAGTTCCACTGCAGCAGGTATGCTTCCTGGATCAGAAGCCTGACCTGCATTAGATGTACCAGACTCTAATATGACTTCTGGTGCAAGAACATCATGAGTTACAGGCGATGCCAACACATCTGACCGTGTACCCTGGGTCGATCCTTTACACTTGTTTTCTTCTTGTCTGCTGACAGTCGAGCTCACATCTTTAAATATTGAATTAACAAAGTCTTCACTGTCCTCTGAGGAGCAACCTAAAATAGTTTCATTGTCATGGATATTACTAAGAGACAAATTATGTAATAAACTTGATGAACTATTGTTCCATGATGAAACAAAACCAACTGTATCTTTCAGTCTCTCAGTTTCAGCTGTTGTAGGAATTCCACACGAATAAGAATCAGTGTGATGCAATTCAAATTGGCAATTCGAAACATCTGACACAGTTTCATTCACACAGTCTACAAGTACATGGTTCTGCAATGAAAGTTCACATGATGGTGGGTAGTACAGGCAGTCCATACTGGCATCCATCTCAGATGTTGGGAACACATTATCCATACTGTTAGAATTGGTACTACCACTTGCATTACTGTTTGGTAAATTACTCGGAAGATTGTGCATTATTTCTGGTGGCAAGTAGTCTACAATGTTCAACGTTGGGGTAGACAGAATTGCCGCCGAGTCACTGTCAGGATCAGGTTCCACATTTGAACCATTATTTGCAACAAGTCCACTTGGTTCAACAAAACCAGTTCTCTGACAAGCTCCACTGTTTCCTCTGTCAGTTGAATCACCACCGCTATTTGCATCGTAGAGCTGTGTACGTTTTGTACGTATTTTAGAACATAAAGGTTCAGAATATCTTGTTCTGTCATATCCCTTTTCATCTGTCTGCTCCACACAATTTTTATTCTTCACTAGTTCAACTGCTTCATCATGTGGCATGCTCCCATCATTTCCTTCAATCATTTTATCCACAGCACTCTCACTAATGTTCCTTTCATTATTATTTTCTAATGTCACTAAGTCCCTATTTACATGAGTCTCATTATCTGAAGAACGTGGGGATGGCTGTCTAAGCACATGGCTGATTTTTGACTCTTCATTAAATCCAAACTTCTGCCACCGCTTGATCCAACGCCGATACCAACCATCACTTGCCTGAAATTAAGCATCAGTACTTTCTCACTTATCTGGCAGTGTTAGGAATCTGGAGCATCAAACAAAAAATGACCTACTGATTAGAATCTGGCATGTGAAAAACCTGAGAAAATAACCTGGTAGGAAGTGAACAAGGCCGATTTTGAAGTAAAATCATGGCATTAGCCTGAAGGAAGCCAAAACAACCAAAGAAGATTTCTAACTAACTAACTGCATCGAGCACAGTCCTTCTTGAGAAGCTAACAGGTCCTCAGCTAGTCAAGAAATTCCCCACATTTTATGGAACCCAAAGGTTCATTACCACATTCATAAGACATCACCACCTGTCCCTATCCTGAACCATATCAATCCAGTCCATGCCCCCCATCCCTCTTCTTGAAGATCCATTTTAATATTACCCTCCCATCTATGCCTGGGCCTTCCAAGTGGTCTCCTTCCCTCAGGTCTCCCCACCAAAACCCTGCATGCACTTCTCCCCTCCCCCGTACACGCTACACGCCCCGCTCATCTCATTCTTCTTGATTTGATCACCCGAATAATTTTTGGTGATGAGTACAGATCATTAAGTTCCTCATTGTATAGTCTTCTCCACTCACAGAAGATTTCACCTTAGTGAAATCTCGTGGCTCAGATTAAAAAAAAACTTCGCTGACTGTAACACTCAGCACATTCTGACAGAACTGATTAGTTTAGTTTAGTTTAGTTCACACCTGACACAGGACTCATCATCTTCAGTCACACTTGACAGTGACACATATGTAACCACACACAAGAATATCAAAATTACATAAGTACATTTACATTAACAAAGGATAAAATAATACATGACAAATTACCTCTCACTTGTACATTAACATGAACCAAATCTGCAGGACACATATTCCTCCACTGAATAAAATATACGTTGTAACAGAAATGATCACTTCTTTTATTGTGAATGCATATTAGACTGACATATGCACACCAGCCTCTCAGCAATGATGTGTGATAGGCCCATCAGAACTGAACTAGTGTCAGACACCCCATAATAGGTTCACCCCTTCCCAAGCATGAATTTTTAAGCCAGAGGTGTACAAATACCAAGTGCCAGGTCAGCCATGCAACTAAATTTCATGCAGTGGCACCTAATATTTGTGGGTCCTCAGTATGGAATTTGCTTCATGTCACCCTTCCAGCACCAAAAATTTGTGATGGCGCCCAGATTTTTGGAAAATCTGTGCATCCCTGATTAATAACTTTTCAGTACAGACATACGCCACCAGAAAGTAAAACACCTGAGACAACAGGCCAACCATAATTACTAAAATAGTTACTTAAGGACAGGTTTTTAATACTTGTTGAAAATGCACTCAAGTCTGTAAAATCGAGTAATTTCTTACATGAATTCTTTACTACTAAAATCCACCAACAAAAGTCCTTAGTTTTGGGATATATAAAACCAAATAGCAACTATATTACTTTCTGTCCATCATTTACATAACAAGAAATACCTTTACCTTTAATCCCATCATCCATTAATATACCATTTGGATACAGAGTACACAATTTCCCCTTGCACCAGAATTTTTGGCCACAGTGACCTGTGCACTACATTTAAAACCATCTCTAAATACAGCATTGCATGCTTGGCTTCTAACATTCATTATAATATACTGATCATTATAATAATATTATCACTGATCACAAGGTACATTTTATATATATAATGTTAAATTTATACTGGCCCCCTGCTTACTTTGAAATTTGTAATGCCTGCCTGATGGAAGGCCCACTTTGCTCTTGCCTGTACCATGCTTTTCGACACCTTTTTGCCTTGCTGCTTTGACCGAGCCTCACAGTACCAATGCCAAAGGTCACGATCCACAACACCACATGCTGGACGCAAACCACGGCAACACAGAACTCCCAACTAAGAACCAAACAATAATTACGTCAGACAAAATGCCACTACATAGTTTGGTAGATAGGTACCAACATTTCAAAGGATCTCCTGCCTCCATCCTTAGGATAGGTAGGTGGGAAGGTGTAGGTACAGCAAGAGGAACTGAGGGCTGAGAGTGAGCCATGGATGATGGCAGCCCTGAAAATGACGCCATTTTGCCATTTGCAAAAATAAATTTTCTACACATTAAAATGAGGCACAGGCATTTACATACTAATGATGTGCAATGCACAAAATGAATGCCATAATTCTGAGTTTTCTGACAGACAAAGAAATGTGGGAAGAGTGAGCAAATACTTTACATGCATGAAAAATTGTACTCTAATACAGTAAACATATTTTTCAAACATCCTTTTCTTTAATGTACACCCCATTAACATACCACTCATGACACAGCAGTTTGTCATAATCCACACAATTCCTCAAGCCGAGATTCCCACATTACTAGACAGGTGGGTTAAAAATACGCCTTCTGTCAAAATGTTGTATCAACAAAAAAAAATTGCTTCTCATTATATTTTCATAAACACATGACACGCCCATGTGTTGGTCTATTAGGGCTCTGTCAAGTTACTTCTGTCTCCTGCAAAGCTGCACATCGGTGAGTTAAGACAGACTGCTGTTTCATGAGCGATACATATTCAGTTACAGTGGACTAGCAGGAATTCTCACTTTTGGCCAGATGTTTCTTAAAATAAACTCCTCAAAAACAACGAAACAGTTTATTTAATAACACAATCAAATATATATATAAATATATATATACAAATATATATGTTCCAACTGAGAAGAAAGAAGTTACCTAAGCCTTATGACTACAGAATACCCATTGACCAAAACCAAAATTACTGGAAGTGTCCATTCTTTGCCCAGGTTCTTTTTAAAATAAACAGTACTGAAATAATTAATTATCTTCTAATACTGTTGCACTGTCATCACATACCCATTACAAAGTATAAATAATTAAAAAACCAACACAGTAGGCACAATAAAACAAACTTCAGACAAACGAATTTATTCTACTCTCCTACATGTTTCAAGCCTCCAGGAAAATCTACAGTGACAACAATTAGTATTATTGGAAATGACTAAAGTTATAAAACAGTTACATGTGTAAGTCAGTTGACTTGTTACACACTATTTAAAAAAATTAGGGTCCATACATGTACTACCTAATTGTGGTATTTTTTGTCAGTAATATTATCAGAAACATGTATCATCCTTCATACAACTACTACTGACCTACTCTGTAAAAGTACCTTGAAACCCAATCTAATGAAGAAAAATACGGAATATGCATGGCATCCAGTCCTTGACACAGAACAGTTATACTCCAAATCATAAACTTGAGCGTTACCATTTGTTGGCAACCCTGACGCCGTGCATACTATAGGTTAGTGTGAAAACTCGTCCTATTCTGAATCTGTACGCTATCAGTGAAAACATAAAAAAAGATGGGACATTAGCACATGGAAACCATAGTACCTTCTTGTTCACAGAGTCTCTGCCACCGACAAAATTCACCGAAGGCTTGGTACAACTTATTTCGCTTTGTACTTTTTCGGTATTTAACTGCTGTTCTGAGCAGTGTTGCTTGGAATCAAGTTGCTTCTGAAGGCTATGTTCATCCATTGAAACGATTTTCTGTTATATTTACGAGACAAACATGGATGAAACATTACTTTCTTCAAGAGTACTAGGAACGTTCCCGCACGTCACTAGATACCATACTGAACATACGTTCTGTAACATAACCTAAAATGTCAATACGGCCAAAACTACATCGGCTCCAAAATTACATTACTGACAGTCGAGAACTCCAGTGGCAGCCAACATACGATCAGAAATTTCCAGAGGGTAAAATTTACCGCATCGTACAAAAATTTTCTCCTCACAGCAGCTAAAAAGAAAAACTGCCGAATATCGTGGCAAGTACACTATACTTTCCATAGCGTTCTTGTTCTGAGAATTGTCTCATTTCTTTTCGGTCTAAGCGAGTATCATTAGGTAGCGCAAAATTTAAGTACACCAGTGGTGTGAGGGACATTTGCGATTTCACTTCGAGATTTTTGGCACCCGCACTTCGGGCTTCTTGCAGCTTGTGGTTGGGTATTTTCTTCCCGACGCTTCGAAGAAATGTACCACTTTCGTCCGCACCGTCCCGCATACGAATGCGGTACGTTCCTTCGAAAGGTCAGGGAATAACACAGATCATCTAGTGAACTATTACCCAACCACAGATCATCTATATCTTACCCAACCACATGGCACAACGACCCAGAATGCATTCTTCCTCAATACGACGACAGGTTCGCAACTCATGAAATCTTACAGCGTTGTGTCGTTTGCAAAGGGTAACAGCAACCTTCCCGCTAGACTTGCCGTATCTTTCGTTGCAGTATTTTCTTCTCCCTCTCGCCCTCTCGCTTGTTACACAAGCGACAAGAAGTATAGCTCTTATTATTGTCGCTTTACTTACATTTAAACGGGCATTGTGGAGAACACAACACATTGCTCTCGCTCTCTCTCTCTCACGCGCGCGCGCGCGCGCGCACACACACACACGCACACACACATGCTCAGTAAAAGAGGTAACATTAATAGCAGCGAATACTCCGCATCCGTAGCATTCTAGCAGATGCTCAGTTAAAATTACATATAACACAAAGTAATAATTTTCGGAAAAAAGAAATTACAAGTTTGTGCCTTTTTCATGGAGAAACGAAATTATTTCTTCCGTGTCAGTGATATAGCGGCCCTGTGCCAGTTACAGCGGAGAATTCGTCGCTGTATACAATAAAATTAATGAACTCATGGCTCTCACAATTTTAGTACAATTTTTGTTTCTAAGTGGGCGGAGAGGGGGGATTAATCACCAAAACTTTCTTTCAGTAGCTCACTTCCAAACTTTTTCTGGGATTGTCACGGTCGAGCTTATCGCACTCATATTCAAGACTGAAGACCACATAACGAGGAACTTAATGACCTGTACTCATCACCAAATATTATTCGGGTAATCAAATCGAGAAGAATGAGATGGGCCGGGTGCGTAGCACGTATGGGGGAAAAGAGAGGTGCATGCAGGATTTTGGTGGGGAGACCTGAGGGAAGACGACCACTTGGGAGACCCAGGCGTAGATGGGAGGATAATATTAAAATTAATATTCAAGAAGAGGGATGGGGCATGAACTGGAATGAGCTGGCTCAGGATAGAGACAGGTGGCGGGCTCTTGTGAATGCGGTAATGAACCTCCGGGATCCATCAAATGCGGGGAATTTCTTGACTAGCTAAGAAACTGCGAGCTTCTCAAGAAGCCCTCCGCTCCATGGAGATAGTTAGTTAGAGAATAAATTCTTAAATACTCGTTTTCATTCGCACTGCATGCCGTTGAAAAGAATCCAGACGCTTTCTACGAAATCTGTTACGAAATTTAAATTAACCAATTAATGGATTTATAGTGGTCCCTCAGTTTTAAATAGTGACGATTGGCAGCCCTGTTTCGGAGTTGTGCACCATTACAACCGGAAGTCACTTTTCATTTATTTCCCAGTCCTTCGTTTGTTGGTAGCAAAGATACGCGAACGTTGGTCTATGTAAGGACTGTGGATAGTTCGTCCGATTCATGGTTGGTAGTATTAGATTATCTGTGCTTGGGAGTTTGAAATCGATTGGAATGGTGCATGTGCTTGCAGGCTTGTGCAAGTGGTGCAAAAGTGTTGTTCTATTGCGTGTCAGTTCATGCTTTTTGCGAATCAAAGAATGGATCTGACTCACGCTCAGCGAGTTAGGATGCTGTATAAAACTATTCTTAAGTTGCATCGAGGTCTTCCAGCGGAGTTACAAGTGATGGGAACTACATATGCACGAGATGAATTCAAAAGGCACAAGACTTGTAATATTGCTGAAGCGTCTGTTTTCCTGGTAGAATGGGCTGTACGTTGTAAAAGCTGGTCCCTTTTGTAACAGATATTTGAGATTTAGGTTGGGTTTTGTGCTGTGTTACCGGTAGGGTAGTATATAACTACATTTGAACAGTGGTTCAGGTCAAATAAACAAAAAGCCCCCATCTCGTTCAGACTTAAGGTTATATTAATGTTGACGAAATGGTAGACTATCATGACAAGGCTGCACCGATTGTTGCAACGTGAGCTTTACGGTATAACTGTACAGTTGCCCATTTTCTGCCACTCAAAGTGAATGATTTGTACAGTCTGTTGACCCATCCTGCTAACATGTAAATATGATGCACTACAAAAAATAATTTTATTATATGAATTTAATAAAGAGCAGATTGAGAATCTGGTCGACATGTCTTGAGTCATCCCCCAAAATGAAAAAAATGCCGTACTGGTGTAACTTTGGGCATCTCTGAATAGAAGTGCAACGGGAGAAGTAGGAGTAGCATTAATATAGTATCTAATGTATACTTGGTTACTTGGGTGACAGTCTCTTTTTCCTTGTATATGAAGGAAGTATTATTTGGTCATTCTGTTGTATGAAGTTGTATAAATAAAATATAAATCAGTGCAGACAAGATTGGTGTAAAATTTCATGTAGCGTAAGAAAAAGATACATGAAAATGCATTTCTCCAAAAAATTTTTCTAAGATTTTTTAGAAAAATTGGCTTTTCACCCGTGAAAGATTTCCAGCTCTTGACCTAACCAATCACATCTCTGAAGTGGTAGGAACTGACCAGTCAGTATTAAATGTTGCAAGAGTCTGTATCCATCTTCTCTTTTCATGTTTTATTTTTTCTTTGCATTCTGTTCAAGTTCTTAGGCTCATAGTTATGAGTCTTTGTTGTAACTTCTGTCAAAGCCAGCTTGTTCAGTGTGTATGAAACATTAAGTGGAAGTGATGTTATTCCCTTACACAGTCAGGAGCTCATGTGCTGATGTGATGGTTGATTTGTATGATAGACACTTAGGCCCATGATCATGGGATTACATACATGTATACATGTTGTTTTAAATGCAGAACTGTTTCCATGCATATTGAATAGACACTTGCAGAATCACATGGAGTTCCTGTTTTTCTGGAGACTGAAAGAGCCACAGCTTTAATAGTATACCTCTTCTGTTTACAGAAATATGCTGTAACACTGGCACAACAGCTAGGTGTGAAAGGTCCAAAGTATGCAAAGAAGTTTGGTGAAAACTTGGATGAGAGCAGACTTGACCAAATGCGTGAAGACCAAATTACCCAACTGTATGAATTATTTTCGGCTGCAAAAGAGTATCATAAAGAAGACAAAAATGATGATAAAATATCATGATTGAAATCAACTGATGATGAAGTATTATAATTTATAGACATGGTAGGAATACCTTATAATGTGTGCCATGGACTAGCCAAACTGTCAAACATTGCAAGATATGAGGTTCTTTTAGTGGTGGCTGTGAAGAACGTTTACTGTCTTCTGGCACGTAATGTGGTAGACATTTACAGGTGTTTCAGAGAAACCTGCTTGCTCCACCTTTCTGAAGCCCATGATGAGATCATTGCAACTGATCTTATACCCCATGTAAGTGATGTTATAGGCAGTGGACGGCCTCACCTTCTAACAAGCACAGTGGTCAACAGAAGCCTTTGATGTTCTTAAACTTACACACATTATCTTCTGAAGTCATGTGTCGTGTTTATTTGGATCAGTATTATTGTGCAGAGGGGGCCATGATCATTTTTTGGTATTGTAGACTACACAGCCGAAGGCTGCACTGATTGTGACAGCTTGTTCTTGTGAAAACAGTTGACCCCATTTTATAAGTAAAATGGACTGCCAGTCACTACCTTTATAAGATACTTGAAGACATGTGAACCTGTGTAGAAGTTTGATTAGTTCCCTGTAAGTAAAATATTGGCTTGTTTTTTATGCTTGTTAAAACCCTATGAAGTGCTACATCCAGCCCTATCTTTTTTAAATTTTTATATTTATTTTCTAACCCAAATTATATAGCATCAGCTATACAGTATGTACATGCATCCATGCACCAACCTCATGCATTACAACCTGTGTTTTGTAGTTAGTTCACGTTTGGTGGAGATGATAGTTGTTAATGATACATGAATTGGCAGAGATTTTGTACGGTCAATTGAGATGGGGGGGGGGAATTGTGGTGAATTAAGAATGCGGGGAGAAATGACAAAATACGGCAAAACAGCTTCTGAAACACACAACAACCTTTGGACATGCTTTATCAAATGCACAGTGGCATTCAAGATCCAGAGATGGACAGACTTGTACCTAGGGTGTGGGGGGTGGTGGGGTTGGTTGCTCACAAAACAATTGCAAAAAGGGAATATTAGCTTTGCCACATCAGTCCATTGTTCTGCATGAACAGGCCAGCTCCTACTGGACAGATTTTTGTGAAATTTTACACTGGCAGATTTTTACTAAAATCTGTTCAGCAAAATTCAAGTGCAGTGCAACTTCTACAAAAATAACTGGTACCTCACCTGAAGACCCACTTACATTTATGATCGGGTTACTAATGTTAGCATGGTTGCCATGATGAGTAATGTTACCATTGATCATCTGGTTCCAGTCGTTACATCTGTTACAAAGGTTACCAGTGTTCATTGGTTGCCAGAAGTGTTGTGCTGTGCAGACATTTCCTATATTGTTGACTGGAATCGCTTTGACCATTATGAATTTTTCACCCAGTCCAATGTCAAACCAGCAGTATCACATAGAAGTGCTATGGTATCTATAAGAAGATGACAGGGTGGTGAAATGGGTTCTCCTTGCTTCACTGTATCAGTATAAAAGGGCACCTACTCACACAGACCCCCCCTCCCCCGACACACACACACACACACACACACACACCTCAAAAAGAGAGAGAGAGAGACTGCTGTCGTCTACACCTCTTTCCTCATTGAACCTTTCTCCCTGTGACTTCCTTGTTTCTGAAGGTGGAATTGAAGCTGAAAGGAAAAAAAGATACAGCGGTGTTTTCGAGATTCAGCAAACCACACATCAGTGACAGCATAATATGAAAGTTGGTCACTTAAATGAGTATTTGTCTCATGTTGTTTTGAGCTTTGTTTATATGGTACAACTCAGCACTACTAGTACGTATTTTTCTCCCTGACTTTCTTCTTACACAAATGAAATGCATTTCTGGATATACACTCTGATTTTTTGAATTAGTATGGCATCTTTTCCTCACTTCATGATGATACATACATATTTTGGAAATACCATGTGTAACTGTGGAGCACGTACATTGGAATCCGTGAATAATGTGCTCCTCTCAGAGAGAGACTGCACATCATCCTTTCCCTGTGTATAATTTTTCCATTTCTTTTATGGCCATGATGATGAAATGTAGATAAGTTAGTCAGCTTCCACATATACAGTGGGAAATATTCAGAGTCATTGGTAGGTTAAAAGTTGTAAGAATTGACACAAACGGACATATGATGATCCCACAGCATACTGAACTCAACAATTACAGGTGTCAAAAGAGGAGTTGCAAACAGTTATGTGCAATTATCAAATTCTGAAGACCATACTGAACAAAAGAAAACTTGGATTTTCAATTACATACTTCAGAAATTTTCAGGTAACTGCTGTTGCTTTGTGTAGCAGCATAAAAACAACATACATGGTCTATCTGAATCATAATGGCTGACAAAGCTAATGTGAATTGGCTTGTGAACATTGTCTACACTACAGCTTTCTCAATTTCTGTACATGTTGTTTGGATTTCATCCTTCTGATCACCAACTGATTTCAGTATTTGCAGTCCCTGCTTACAAATAATATGACCAGAGCCATTCTGATAAATTCTCATTCTCATCTCATTCCTCATATTTTTCTGACTGCTCATCTGGCATTCAAAAAGTCATTCTTGTGTGACTAGTTACAATTGTACCAGTTCTTAGACTGCAATCTTCTGCTGCATGAAGCAAGACGAAACATGTGAATAGTTTCATCAATTTGTTTTTAATTTGAAGTGTTTTAAATAGTTTTCTGTATGTACCTTACTTTAAATACATGAAAATTACAAGAGAACAGCATAGACTCGTAAGTGCCTCAAGATATTCAAAATGGCTGCCTGTAGAGATGTAACGTGTGCCATTAATGGGAATATTTTTGCTTGTTTACTTTGAATTTGCATCCACATACTGTGAACTTTGTGGTCTGTATATTAAATTTGAAACCGACACTCAGTGTACAGTCTCCCTCATCATACACACCACAACTCTGTAGCTTGGTATCTTTTTGGTAAGAAGTTTTTACAAATAAAGATAATCTTCTGTGATGTGACAGTGTGTAGTCTGGTAATATATTGATACTTCAGAGGCACCATGTTCATGTGAAGCATCGACATGTATGTATCATCCTACACAGTAACATCCCAGACGATTACTTTATCGTCACTGCTGTGAGAAAATCAAATCACACTTCTTAAAAATGATTTTAATTTTAATTTTAATTTTAATTTTAATTCTTTCCTGTTACGGCTCTCATCTTCTAAGTACAGAAAATCTATATAAAAAACCTCAACCATGCTGATTTCTGTTTGATGTACTACTACCAGCAAATTTCCAATGATAGAAATCTGATAAGTGTGAGATTTAACAATGTGGCACATTCTAGACATGCTGGTGAAACTAGCCACCAGAATGGACGTGTCTCCCACATCCTCACTGTGTGTTAATGACAACTGTATATTGCATGTGAGCCCATTTTTCTTGTTACTCATGATAAAATACTGACATAACACTACTTTAAAAAATACTTGGTTTGGATAATAATTTAATTTAATTTACTCTGAAAATAGATATAACAAGTTCTGAAGTACAGGTTTTATTAATTATAATATGAAAAACAACAAAAACAGTACTCGTTTTGACTACAATAACACGTACCAACAGACCAAGGGTACTTGGGAAACTGTCATGAGAGAAGGGGGTGTGAAGATGAGGGTCTCAAGGAAAAGTAAGATGGAGAACATTTCCCAAGCACACCAGCTGCAAATATACTTTCCTCAGATCTGACCTCAAACTTGTATGTCTCAAGTCCTACACATTAGTTAAGGGTTTTGAGCAATGCAGACATCATTCTGTAGTGGAGTGTATGGGAAATGCAGTGTGGCAGGGGCAGAGTTGCTATGAAGTAATGGTGGATGGCTTCAGATTCGTTTATGTATGTACGTATGTATGTATGTATGTATGTATGTATGTATGTATGTATGTATGTATGTACGTGCGTGTGTGTCAATATCTGTTACTGTACTGACAGCAGAAGATATAAATGTCTACCTCAGTATATCCTGACACAACTGCTGCAATTTGAAGTCTGTTGATAAATTCTTTATTTATTAATTTTTTAAGTTATGTTGTACCTCCCTTTCACACCTTTCTTACTGCATAATTGGTTCTATTACAGATTGTTCATGAATGGAAAGAATCACAGAATTCCACAAAAGAACAACAACACAGTATTTCTCATTATGCAAGAATCGCTCGAGCTTATCTTGAAAACATGACATATAATCTCTCTATATATACATATATATCCTTTTCAATTTTTTGCTGTTTTTTATGTACTCATTATATAACAATATAATAAAAGTATCACTGATCAATAAACTTGTGAAAAAAGCGATGTGTAGTTTTGGACAAATAACTTGCATCCACTGTATCATACTTCAACCTTTCACATTTAACAAAACACCGACCCGTGCGTCTTTATTAAGTTTCTCTTTTCTTCTCACCACATGAACTCTTATCTTACACTTTACATTATGTTGGCAAGGTTGATGTCTTTTTTTTTAATGGTACTATGATATCTTGTGTAAGAACTATTTTAGAAGACAGAAGGGCATCTAAAATGTAAAGGTTCTTTGAGAAAGCATTGGGCAACATATCACAGGACTAATCACTGCTGACTGTTGCTGAAACTTGCTAAGTTATTGGCTATTCTTATCTCTTCAACAGTTACGTGAAATTAATAGGGTGAGTACTGCCAAATCAGAAAAACCACTGCAGAATAATTAAAGTCAGACTGAAATGCATTTTTCATTCACTTTTTGAAAATGTTTCTGTAATAAAACATCTCTCCACTCTAAAGAGAAAACATCTTTGCAGATTATTTTTAAATTTTCCTCTGCAAAACATAACATGATTTTCACTACAAGTTTTATTGAAACTGTTTAAAAATACCCCCATATTATATTTTCCAAGAATTATCTTTATGATCCAAAATTAGTTTTCCTTCCCTGCTCAGTGAACAAGGTGGCATGGCAGAAACATTCCCTTGGTAACAAAGCACACAGGTAACAACATGGCAGCGACAATGAGGTGGCACGTGTCGTACATAGGACAGGGTTGGAAAAGAAAGGATCTTACCATGGCTGCCAACATTCAATGCTTCAGATTCACACTTTTCTGCTAGATGTCGGGTTTGTGGCTTTCTTCAAGGCAGCTTGGACCTTAGGCAGTAAGAGAATGAGAGAGACATTTCTTTAGAGCAGATGAAACCCCAACAGATGTCAGTGCTGTTTGGATGGACTTTCATCGTTCATCATTGGAACTCGACCTGCAATCATAAAATTCAGGAACTTAGCAATGTGAGATAGGATCAAAAATTCAGGGGTTGACTGGCACCAGAAAACAGTGAACATGCACTTTCCAGGTGATGGTGCTACTTGACATTTTTTGGGTTTTGGTATGGCTGATAACATTCTCCAGTGGTTTGTTTGGTTACAGGTTAATGTATCAAATCAAATTGTCACCCTCTGTCTGCAAAGCTCTGCATGTGTTGAGTCACATCTACCTCATTTCCTGTGTTACCTGTCATAGCATCCAATATGTTTACAGTATGCTGAATCACTGCTCTTCATGGGTGAAATTACAGACTGAATAAGAATTCACATCCAAGAATACAGGGAAGTTATTTAAACAGGCAAACTGTTGCTCTGAGATTTCACACACTTGGGTGTTCTGCTTAAAGAGGGATGAAATTATGGGCCTGGTGTGGGTACAATCTTCATTCTGCAGTATACACTCATGTGTCACATTCAGCTGCCGAAACTGGGGGGGCACCCACAGACATGCAAGCAATTTGTGGCATGGAAAAGTTGCAATAAAATAGCAATTTTCATTTGGAATGTCCTTGTATAACAGGCAAACACAAGCACAATACACACTGGAACAGAACACGCAAGAATGGTATACAAAATGTGTGTGATAAACCACAAATATAAACAGCACTGAAGTAACAATCCACTGATAAGGAAATTCAAGTTGTTCCACTTGCTTTCTTGTGACACTGTTTTCTTTGGTGAAGTTCAGAATCTTCTAGAAGTCACGTTCAGGACAAGTGCAAGTTCACACATGGCTGAAGTTTTGCAGGTTTTTTTCCTAGGTTCTGATATTGAGTACCAATGGAAATGGTTTCTGACAAACTGAAGGAACATACTACCTCAATCTTAAAGGTAGAACTGATAATACTGAATGGGAGATAAGAAGCAACAGGCAGGGGACAGAAATTATATTTCTTACCATGTATTTCATATAATAAGAGCTGGAACAGTACTCATGTTTTCATGGTGTGCATGTATAACTTCACTTTGACCTCACTTTAGTTCGTTCATGTCACGTGAAAGTGTGGTGTACATTCCTGGTTGTGTGCCTTCAGTTATCACCCACTATGTGAAACAAAATTACCTCCACAAGACATAAACAAACCTGCTTCCTGACCTCCTGCCCCTCTGACAGCTGTTGAAAGGGTAACCTGCGTTGATGACAGTGGCTGTGTGTTGCTTGCTTGAGGTGGCAATGAATTTTGAACAGGATTTATTGGACCTGTAGTTGTTACCTTTGATCTGACATAACATAAAACACATACAATATATAAAAATGCATACTAAATCAGTTCAGAAAAGGATGGGTGGAATGGTCTGCAAGCAGTTTTTGTACCATATTTATCTGAAGATGAGATGACTTTCACTTGCTTCTCATCCCATCGCCACTAAAAACTGAAACAATGCCTACATAAAATATTGGATGAGGTTTATTTTGAAACTTGTGATTAATAGCATAGTGCCAGTCACCAAAGATATTAAAATGGAGATAAATGAGTGCTCACTAACATGACAATTTTCTATACTCTCCCAGCGGTCATGTGAATGAAATTGTCATCAAACATAATACGCCTTTTCTTACCACAAGGTTAAGTAAGTTTTTAGGTTTTCACAGCAGCATAGCTGAGGATTTCATTTATTTTTCTTTTGGATATGAGACATCTGAACCAGATACCCTTCAAATGTGGAAGTAGAGTTGCATATATTTATCACATTGTACTACCCCCATCTGGTAAACCACTCTTCTGAGATAAAACAGACAATGCTCAAATGACTAATGTCTTACGAATATACAGTTAATCAGTAGTGTATGAATATAAAACCAAACTATGTCACTTTATAACGAATATGTGACAAAACCTATTTCATATTCATATCAATACAATTTTATAGGACCAAATGTTTAATAATAAACCATCGTCCTTAAAAATAAATTAATACACGGTTTAAAAAGGTCACACTTAGCCAAAATCTGAAAACATTTACACTATAGTGTATGAAATCTAAGTGCACAATCTTGCAGTACTGTTGTACGCACAGTGACAACCATGGTGACTGGAGTCAGTTCCTTTATACAACCTACACAATAATGGTTTCTGATGGTTGAATAATGGAAAATATCATCCTGCTCGTAATATATCAAAGCATGTTATCATGCTTGCTTATATTCAGGCTTCATAATCATTATGTGCTCTTAACAGCATGCCATATAAATTCAGTGCGTCAAAGACTGAGCCTTATTTCAGCTATGAAGCTCAAATCCAAATTTTTGGTTCTTCTGGTTTTAGGATATAAGATCCATACCTTATTTGCCATATATGTTTTATTTCCTACTTACCTTTGTTTCCTTGGTTTTGGCGGTCTACCTACTGACCCTACTGACACCTCTGAACTGGACGACTGGCTGCCAAGTGGGTAATGTGTGGGATGGTGCTGCATTCTGTGTACAGGATGGTGAGATGCTGGCACAGAGGTGGGGTGAGATGCAAGGGTGAAAGGCATTCTTAATGTAGGAGAAGAGGATGAAAGGGGTTGTTGGCTCACCACTCGGACATCACCTGATGAGAGAACGCAATACAACACATCACTTAAGCATCAACTGTAATGACTGATAAAGAATAATTGAAGGAACAGAATTGAGAAGCAAGTTCTAGGAATAATTTCAGAAAAACCATCCCAAAATTCCACTGCAAATTCTGCAAGGATAGATCTGATAATGTGATGTCAGAAATGAGGCATGAAAGGTATATAATGTAACATTTAGCACATTAATCTGCTGTTCTCATAGATAAATGTAAAATTTTACTTATTTTGTAACAGAAAACTCCACAACCTTAGCACTAGCCACAAATGGCCAATGATCATCTGGTGAATGATATGATATATGGGAACTATCTCCATCAGTAACCCACTCATAGCCAATGAAGATTTCCAGCTACTAGCATGCTTCCTTAGTTCACACACTTGTTAGAACCATGCTGAGCAACAATGAGCTACATCAACTGTAAAGTGGTTACAACTGGATTTCATTCTCTGACAAATCTGGGCTGTGGCATATGTAACAGTTTGACTGCTCTCCCTTAGACCTGTCACATATTTCTAAGACCCTTTCACACAGTTCATGCCTTCCCCCCACCCCCACCAATAAAAAAACACAAGTGGAATGTGTTTGAATCCTGTGACAATTTCCTGTTATCATGATCATATTCTAGCCAAGGTAAACACACTGTTTATAAAAAAATAGGAAGTTTAAAAATATATTTTCAATCTTCTAAATCATAACAATACACAAAAATGGAAGCAAAGATCGTTGTTATTTTTTCATTCGTTCCATAAAATCAGAAACTTCCAGTGCCGCAACGATCACAAGATAAACTTTTACTACAACAGAGTGCAAATACCAAATAAAAATTCTGAGAACCACAAAAGGCTTTTATTCTTTCTGTGGATCAACAGATTATTTCATGGTCAATAGGGACAGGATTGATCTTCCTGGGTAGCAATTCTGCACCCAGTCACATCATACAAGTACAGTAATTTACTGAATCTTTACAAAATCTTTCTTAAGCAATTCTGTGCATTTTAAAAAAATCAGACAGTAAAGAGTGGAATGCAATGTCATTTAAACATTCAAAGATCTGGTGGTGGTGGTGGTGGTGGTGGTGGTGGTGGTGGTGGTGGCGGTGGTGGTGGTGGTGGTGGTGGTGGTGGTGGTGGCAGTGGCTGCATGCAGTGTGATCAGATATGTTAACTCTTAGGCACTTAACTCTGACTACAGCATCATGTGCAGCTGTGCATTAATCCTGTGTTAATACCTGGCATAATGCGTAGCCCAAACATGGGTACTGATGAATATCTCATGCTTGTGACAGACTTGTCATTTCCACACACCACGTCATAATGACTGCCATTACCCCTCTCCTTGCTTCCGACTGAAGGGGACCGGCAGTATGCTGGTTTGGACCCTAGACCATCACGAGGGGGTCTGGGAGGAGGACTTGATCTCACACTAGACATCATCTGGAAATGAAAATCATCTCACAAATCACCTGAAATTCACTACTCTCTTAGCATTCTATCATGTGATACTATGAACACTGAGATACAGTTATGTTACATAAACTAAAAAATAAATAAATTAATACTCATATACTTAAACATAATTGTTTAGAAGTATCACATGCAAAGCATGGAAGCTGAACATGGTACATGTCAATTCTAAATACATAACCAACCACTAATTCCATAAAATTGTTATTTAGTAGTCAATTTTGTTTACCTGCATGTTGGATCGGAAGAGCCCTAGATTTGAGATGATGGTGGGGGGAATGTACTGTGAAGGCCCAGGGGTAGAAGGTGTGCATGTTGCCTGCTGACTGTATGGACCAGGAGTAGGGGCACTGCTGCTGGTTCCACCACCATTGTACATTGGCGTGTATGTGCCTCCATTCAGATAAATATATGGGTGTGCAGACACGCTGCACAAGGCCTGCAAGAGTTGAATATTCCAATAGTTGCAGGCTGCAGCAGTCCAACAAGTGTGTGCACTCGTCTTGGACTGCTTGACCCTGAACATGAAGGCACTATGGTACTTTGTAATGCCAGTAACTACTTACCACTTAACGTGGCATAACATGTCAAAAGACTTGAACCTTCAGTAGCTTAACATACTGAATGTAAGAATGAAAAAACAGGCAATCTGCACAGCAGGACGTTAGTAAAGCATATTGGTCCCTCAACTTTTTATACATATATGTTCTGGTAATAGCAAATAATCCAAAATTATGAACAGTAAACAGCAAGTACACATAATTCCTTCCTGGAAATTTTCTGTAATTGCCAATCATCATTCATAATAGTTGGATTAATCCACCCTACCATAACATGTATGGGGTCGCTGATGTATGCCTTTGTTACACATGCTTCTCTGCATTTACAACTTCTTCAGAAACCAAACATAAAAATTCCCTACTGTATATCATTCAGGATACAAGTATGAGTAAAGGTGTCCCCATGTGGAGTGAAGGTACAGTGCCACTCATTTTTAACCTTAGGAGTGAGGCATCAGGTTCACATTCTGGCTGTTTCAAACCTGGTGAAGTGTGCCCCTGGTACCCACTGAACAAGTAGCTGGGTGGGGCCCACAGCCAGTCTGGATGCTTTGGAGAAAAGAAAAATCTCCAGCCCTGCTAAACAATGTTTCCTTGTCTGACCAGCCCCCAAGCTAGTCACCAGTATATGCACACCAGCACAATCTTAGCATTTCTTCCCAGAATTCTTTCTGACTTTTCCTCACCCTAGTCTGTTCTGCCTCATGTGGTGCAGGGCTCCTGCTCAGTGCACATGACTTCAGTTTACTATAAAATGCTTTATACAAAATTCTTACAGGAAACAATTCCCCCAGTTGTCATTTCAATATATGTCACACTTATGTGGCATGTAACCCCAACACATGAGAATCCCTGGTGCATGCATGTGCACACCGGGTGACAATTCTAAAGACCTGTTCTGAAGATGGCAACTGCTGTGTCCACTGAAATGTTCTACACAGAGCTCAACCCTGAGAACAATTAGACACTGACTAGTAAAGTCTTGGAATGAATGTGAATTGGATTTAATCTCACACTTACTGGAAGGTGCACATACAACAGATTTCCACAAAAATCACTACATCAGAACTTACATACTTCCTCCTGCAGCAGATGTAGCCAGGATCAACAAAGATATCCAGATGTGAAGCTATGCAATACATCACATCCTGAGTACAAAGAAGTGTACTGTCTTTCAACATAAAATACCTGACCTCTGCAGAATAGAACTCTAATCATCTGCGTGCAAGACATACCAGCCCTCTTCAAAAATGAGTGTTTCAGTAACTTACAGTAACACTTGTAAAAGTTGCTGAATGTTTTCAATTCAATTTACTTTACTGTGCTTAAAAATTATGGGACTATGAAGTTTCAATAAGAAGTACAGACACTATTTTCTAATTGTTTCATCTTACCAAAATCCATATTCCTGTAATTGTAATGTATTGTTGGTTTGTCTTAATCTATGCTTGTTTTACAGCTGGGTACTTGAAAGTTATCTTTGCAAGACACAACAGATCACAAAATCCCAGAATATTCAGATAACCTGACTCTGTGTAGGTGTCTGTGGAGGGGTAGGGGCCCTGTAGGCTCCCAAGGCTGCCCCATGTTGGCTCGGCTGCATGTAGGGTGGTCCCATATTCAGGCCCATTACAGGCTGGGTGTGGGCTGTTGGAGTTGATGGTGGATGGTAGTATGGTAGTGTGCCTCCTCCAGGCAAGGCTGATGTTGCTGCACTTGATGAACTGCTACTCAAGCTGAAACAGAACAAGTTAGGAAGTGTGTAAACAACATACACATCCTGTAATATTAGTTCTATTACTGCCCATGCAGTTCCAATTTGTAAATGCTAACTTTAATGTTCTCTTAAAAATAGTGTTGAATGGGTGATTTCAAGTGGAAACACTGAAAAATGTCAGCATTTTAAACTTGACTTTTCACATTTTGCATGACAAACACATCATGTAATAAATCATGTTACTGTACAAATAAAAAACCTCAGTAACCCTCATGTTATCGGAAAATTGCCACTGACTACAGAACATATTGACAGAACTCATCATAATAATAATTCTACACTGTTCTCTCCCTTTTAAAAATTATTTTGCATACCACAAATTTTATGGGAAAAAGTGTATTAAACATAAAATGCATTTAATTTTTCTCCACACCATCTGGTTTAAACATTTTTCTTTCCATATATATTTAGTAAGTTGTATTTGAGAAGTGTGCAGAAATGCATGTAGGTCTTCATCTAATGTGTTTGCTGCTGTTGTCTAATTTTAACCAAAACTGCAGGTGTGTCAGCAAACAGAGTTACAAGCAGAAACCCATAAAGCCTACTTTGCTACTGCACAGATTTAGACCACCACCACCACCGCCACCGCCACCGCTGCCGCTGCCACCACCACCACCACCACCACCACCACCACCACCACCACCACCACCACCACCACCACCACCACCACCACCACCACTCCTGCTGCTGCTGCTGCTGCTGCCACTGCTGCTTATGACAGCAGCAGTCTAATAAAAATTGGTCAGCTACTTAAAAAGTTGAAACCAGATCTGCTGACCTACACAAATACACAGGCAGTACTGTGAAATGATAACACACTCCTTTCCTTTAAGGAAAGGAAGGGTAGGCTAAAACCTACATGCCTGTCATAAACTTCACATACAATACAGTAAACACTGCACTTCCTGAATTTGTTATTGAATTAATGGTCTGAATATGGTGTGAGAGAGTTCACTTACGAGTTTACATTAATACTGGTGGGGGTGTACAGCATGTGAATAGAAGGCTGAGTGTACAGAGGCATGCACTCGCCACTCCCTGGGGCAGTCATCACTCCTGCTCCATAGCTCATCACTGGGTAGTTCTGCACATAGCCTCCTGTGCAAACAGTTAAATCTCCTCTACAGGCCTTATTTGAAAACCAGAACTCTGTTACATCACAACATGAAGCAAAAAGTTTAAGACTGTAGGATGGAAGTTAATGACATTGTTTACAAATACACAGACACATGTACACACATGCACAACAATCCCACACCAACTGTGGACTTCAAATAATCCTATCCATGACTTCCATCTGTATGCAGTTTGGGAAACTGTGGTATTCACCTGAAATTTTCCACATGATGATGCAGGAGCACAACCAACATCAACATCCTGGACACAAAATCTTGGAAACCTGATGTCTCAAAGACAAAAACTGATGCAATAACTGTTTTATTTAATATGTTAAATGTGCATGCATTATTTTTAAGAACTTAAGTACACTTTGTTCTTGATGAATGAACAGGGAACTTCGTCAGCTTCTGGTGAGTGTTAACAGAGGCCGCAGTCCCCCACTTCCAACTTCCAGTTTGTCATGCCAATCACGATTGGCAAAGGATTGTTGTATTCATAACAGTGACAATACGGAACACTGGCAAGTACAGGTATTCCCCCCGTTAATGTACCCTGGTTAAGAGAAGGCAAGGTGTGCACAGAGAACAATGGCTGACCTTCAGCATTCTACTCATCTCTCAATAGTGTTTCAGCTCCAATTTTCGTTGGCCATTTGACCTACTTAGTCTAAACAGATGTAGTTCACAGGTGTTGTAATCTCCTCTGGTTATGTTCGGTACATATCACATTAAGTTATTATAATTTATATATTATCTAGACTATCAGTCTCTCAAGTGAGACCAACGTTTTTAATTCATACAGTACCTGCAATACAACTGCTGGAGCTGCCTTGCCTTCTCTTTGTAGGTGTATACTATGCAGTAGCTATGTTCCTGGAAAACCCTGAATAATGCAAAAATGCATAAGTGAAAGCCATTTTGTTCCACAAACTCAGACCTGACTATGGAAGTTAATTCCTCAGCAGATACTTTTAAACAGTGATACTGAAACATGAACAATTTGATTATTTTAATGTGCAAAAACATAATAACAAAGGCATTTACACAGAAAGCTTTAAGTAATGAGTTTATATTACAAATTAAATACAGTATTATAATGGTACAATTAGAAGAAAAATGCTTCTGAAAATCACTTAACCTTCCGAAAGTTGTATTCACATACGCAAATGCACATACAAAAACAACCCTAGAAATTAATTTTATATATTTAGGCAACAAGGAAATTTACTGCACTTTGAAGACATGCTGCATAATCTCCCTTGTGTTTTCCATAACATGCTATTAATTGCATAATTTTATCTTTTTCTGTTCAAATAACACTTTTTCATAAACCATGCACCCAAATTGAAATACCCACCCTGGTAGGACAAGGGTTAATCTTCAATGGTCTAAAATCCTCTATCCCTGAATGTTAAATGTTAATGGGTTAAATTTAAGTAGACTGGGGATGAGGAAGAAGTGAAGATTGGCAGTCATCAACAGAGCATTTGTTTGATTCTTCATCAACAATTTCAATTTATGAGACTGCAGGAGTTAAATTTTCTTCCTGAAATTTAGCAGTACTATCTTTTCCCCTAAAAATAAACAAGCCACATACGTCTGTGGAGATGCAGCACATAAGCAAGGAACACTTCTAAGGACAAAACTGTGTACATACAAATATGTATGAGCTAAAGATACACAAATGGGAATACAGAATCCTTACAGCAAAATGCAATATCAGTTTCAGGAATCATTTTGATGTAGTGGTATCTAACAACTAGCAAAAACATCACATTCAGTACTGTACATACAGGTACAAAATGAAATAAGTTATTTCACACAATGCAGTTTACAGTACATGACAAAGGGGTTCTACTGTATAATATACTTTATTTCATACACTGCCTGTGTAATACAGATAGCTCAATAAGCCCATGTATGGTATATTAAGCTTTAAATTTCCTGCATTCCTATATGTGAAGGCACATAAGAAAGCACTCCTAGAAATTCATTTTATATACAGTTGAAGTCGGTCATAACGTCATGAAAGGGATGGAATATTTTGTGTCATTATAAACGAGTGTTGTTACCACTGAGGAGTATAATGTTATGGTTACCAGTCAGGAATAAATTGGTACCACAGAATATCTGATGCTACAGACGAGGAGTCACATAAACCAATGTCATTATAACTGGCTTCAATTGCATTCAGGCAACAAGGAAATTTGCTGCATTTGTAAGACATGCTGCAAAATATCTTTCTTTTCCACCAAATGCAGTGTATTTCATAATCTTATATTTTTTGGTTCAAATAATAGGTTTTCCGTAAACCACCCCTAAAATTTAAATATGAACCTGACTGTTTAAAGGTTAAATATGAATGGTACCTACAAAAGAAGGCAGAAGTGACAGATACAATTCAGGACAGATAAAATATGCAAATGGCATATCCAACAGAAGAATCCCTGATACAATGAATATATGAAAGTGTATCATTGTATTTGGCCAACAATTTGTATATGGTAAACAAAAAGACTGAGTCTTACTGAAATATTTTTAATCACAGCTGGCTTGCAGTTAATTATTCCCTCTAACTCCGAAAGAATTGTCCAAAGATGTTGCTTTCTTGAAGTAAAACAAGGCTATGACATTCAGTCCCATGAAGTACACCTGTATATGTTTTCAAAATGTGCTGTTTGCAAATCTGTGGTTCTCAATAAGTGCCCTTCCTACTTTTGCACTGAACTTGAAGCAGAAATGAGTACTAAAAATTTATAGCATAGAGCAACCTATGAATCTATGTTGTGAAATATAATTAACATATAAAATATATTATTTCACTTGTAGGTACACCATTAACCCTTCATCGCAGAGGGCATTTAAATTTCCAAAGTAAGGTGTTTTAGAAATAAATTGTATAAAATGGAGTTGGTCCAAACAAAAACTAATTTTTAAACAAAGAACACATTTACATGCATATGAATGTGTTACTGTTCAGTTTGTATCAGTCTTCAGTACACTGCATCTTTACACACTGTCTTCTGTTTTTCTACACCTGCTTCTGTCTTGACAGAAATTATTTTGTTGTGTTCGAAATGTGTCATGAAATTCTGACAAGGTCTGACCTCCAGCTTTTACAACTTGAGCCCTGTGACTCAGATTTTACAACCTTCTTGCCAGTGCATTGTGGGTCAAGAAAACAACAATTTTGGCCTTCACCAATTCTTTCAAGGCTACCTTCTTACTGAAAAGACAACCATTCCTCTGTCTGCTATTATAGCCTATTTGTGTTTGTCCTGTTACAAGTGCCCACAGACACTTCAGAAGGTGCAGCTTTGTATTCAAAACAAGAGAGATATTTTAGAGACCAGCTTGTGGTAGCATAGGATGGTAAAAGACGTTACTGATATGCAGTCAAATCCGACCACGGAAAATAAACTGATCCCTACATCAATGATCTCCATATTAGTGCTATGCATTTCCTCTAAGAGATCATAGCACAGCAGTTGGCCATCTAGAATGCAACCTCACAGAGTTCAGACACTCTTAGCAAAAATCAATATTACATAATAATTGAAGTAACGGTGATGGGACAAGCATTTTTACCTGCACATGAAGGCCATTCCAATACCTACAAAACGGTAAAAAGATCAAGACAATATCCCCAACCAAAACCATTCATGTTATAAGCGAATGAAGAGAGCACTGCACAATGCGAGGATACTTGGTGCTCCACAGCATATGATGCACATGGCATGCGAATAAACTCGTTGCTCCACATTGAAGGGTTAAATGCATGCCATATCACAACACAATTCCAACAAAATTTGTAGATTTTAATGACATTTGTATTTCATGTTGCAATACAATTTTTGAAAATCTTCACAGAGGCTGGTGAAATCAATTTCTGCTTCATATAATAAAGTCACCCTAATATCAAATCTTATGGAAATTCACCAACAGTTCTAGACACTGAATATATGAATGGACATGTTTGTTTCTAACGTCTCCAGCATTCATCTTCTTGCTCTGCCTATGTCTGACAATGGAACAACACTCACAGGACAGGACTCTGTTTCTATGAAGAGTGAGGGGATCAACATCATAAGTTGCCCTCACTGAGCTATGACTATGACAGAAGGGAGGAAGAGAATAACCTGCTGAAGAACTGGTACATTTCAAACCACAGCTTTAAGCCACTGAGACAAAATATGATTAATTTGCATTAATGAATGTAGTACACATACCATTGTGTCCCATGCTCTGTTGTGTTCTGTCCTGATGTGTCTCCTGTGAAACAGCAGGCGGTAGACTGGGAGCAGTGGAATGGCACAGCTGAGCAGCAGTGGGGACCTGCTGGTATGGTGGGTATGCTGCCACGTACCTTGGAGTGGATGGATTTGAGTTACTGGAGTTGGCCTGTTGTGGAGGGGATGTGTTCAGGATTGGGCCAGGCGGAGGGGGGGCAGGGAGAGCTGGCGGCACATAATACATCGGTAACGGCTGTTGAGTCGGTTGCTGTGGCGGCTGCTGTTGTGAAAGCTGCAATGACAAGTAATTAAATGCACTGATGTGATGTTTTGCAGCAACGTGAGACGCATCAGCCAGAATAGCTGACGACCCAATTCAGAATACAATTTGACATACTTGGAATACAGACCTGAAGCACTATTACTACAAAAATCCCAGGATATTTCAGTTAGTCCACACCTGCTTTTTTCAACATAATTTTCAATTCATCATTCATACCAATCATCCTACCATTCAAAGTCACATAGTCTGAGATAGTGATAGCACCATAATATAAACCATACAAAATAAACAATGGTTATAGTTAATTTATTTCTTGGTATATGCCACCAATCAATAACATGTTAAACAATATAACAATGAACAAATTAAGACACGTTAAATACACACAAAAGAAAATGTTAACTGAAAAGGGTATCAACGACCCTTCTGTGAATTAGGACATCTGGAAAAGGAGGCTTCTCTATACAAGATTAATTCACAAAATATGACTTGCAAATACTGCTAACTTGGTATGACATAGCCATGATAAGCCTGAAAATCTGACAGACAGAAGGCATGTAATACAGTTTAAAGAATATATAATGTGGTATGTACAGAGGTTTTTTTTTAACAAAGAACCCATACACATGGGAGGTCAATCAGGCACAGCATGACTCATCCCTGGCAGTGTTGTCACTGCATCTACACTTACACTGCATTGTACAAATTTGGTCATACAGTCCAGTACAATGTAGGGGCTTTTCATTACGACGTATATTACTGTTATTATTCAAGAATAGGTAAAGCTCCACACACCACCATTTACCCTTTTTAGAGGTGAGGATAGGGAAGGGCATGCAGAAAAACATTTGCAGTCAACTCTTACAGGTATTAAAGATGGGACATTTGGCACAAGAAGCCACTGATAATTATTTAAAACATACCTCAGAAAGATTCACAATATTCTTGCTAGTCAGTAAAAATACTTAAGAGTTCCTACCACTGACAAGTGCAGTAGTTCTTGCATAGCTATCAAGATTTGGTTACATAAGTATTACATAGGTTAAGTAATATTTCTGTCCAGGCTGTGAAGGTACCTGGTTCACATTCCTGAAAGGACTGGCTATCCTGACTGAAGTTCTTCATTGTTTCACTCAGCATATCCAGGAAAAGGTTGGGACATATTATGGGAGCTTCATCAGAATCTTAAAACATGAACAATAAAAGAAAAGTTCATCAAGTTTAGGCTTCAGAGGTGTGGGTATGTGTTGCATACACACTGAAGATAGAAGTCCTGTAATTAGTAAAAATTAAAGTAACGATTAAATTACCACTGGGGAGAAAAAGATACAGAGAAAAATGAAGTAGGGAGAAGAGTTGCCACAAAGAGAACAATGCTTGCGGATTGAAAAGCATGAGGGAAAATGTTCTGTCACACGAGAATTTACACAAGTGAAAACACTAAAGCATCGTCGTCATCATCATCGTCATCTCTTATGCAGCGTATTCACACTTCTATACCTGAAACGAACCATGTTTCTAGGGTATACAGTGTCGCAGCTATTCTGTGCATGCTGTTAATGGTGCATATAATGCTGTCTTCAATATTAACCTTTTAAAGCCTAGCGGTAACTTTACATATGACCAGGTTTAACATTAAAAAATTCTACGTGGTGCCCACATGGCATTTATGTGTTTTGTACGGATCTCAGAACAAACAGCAACTTTTTCCTTATAATACATTAAGAGATTGGTTTTTATAACCGAAGTGGAGAGTGTTTACAGCGCGGTACGCAATGAGTCCTTATATAAAACAGATTCGCTTCGTCTTTAAAGGGTTAAACTCTTTTGTGCTTCTACATTAGTACTTTCTGAAGTATGTGTGCTGTGCCCAATACAGCTGTCATCGTCATAGTCATCGTCGTCATCGTTATTATGTGATCTTGGTGGTAATAACTGTGAAGATTATATTAATGTTTACTCCCAAATCACTTTCTGTTTATAATCTATCCATCTCATTCCACACTGTACATACTCAGTAATACGAACACAAATTAACACTTAACTTTTAAAATCTATCTCTTGATTTCAGGATGCTGTCAACTGTACTAATTTGCACTATCACTGAAATCCCACTGTAACATAAGTTCACAAAACAGTCAAACTAAATAAAAGTTTTGTGCGCAAAACTATAACATATTCTGTATTATGGGAACCTGCCAATCCCAGTGACCACATGCTCTAAGGTGTGGTCTGTGGCCACTCAGTTGCTGGAACTGTGGGTTTGAATCCCATTGGAGGCATGGATGTCTGTCTCTTGTGAGTATTGTGTGTTGTCAGGCTATTCACTCGTCCAGAGGAGTCCTACTGACTGTGTTGTGTCTAAACGAGTGTGATCGTGAAGCCTTGATAATGAGGACACCCTGACCCACTAGGGGCTGTTGTGCCATGACAGAAAAAGAAATATATATACGGGAGCCATGTATGTACTCCCTCATTACATACCTTATGTAGCACAGGCACATACTCCTATTTCTGATTTCATGTCCTCCATATGTTGAACCCTCAGTTACTTCAACTAATGGTGGAAGGGGGGGGAGGGGGGAAGGTTAGGTCAGAAAAGCTGATGGGTCTTTGTTTGGGATCCATTTCTTACCCTATAGATGTGAAGTCACAAAACCAAATAACCAAATCTAGGCAATGTTAGAACACAAAGACAATCCACATATGGTATAATTTTGAAAAGGACTAAGGCAATAAGTCTCCAAATATATATTTTAAGGCTGAAATATGTGTTGGGAGCTTCTTCCATGTAACAAAGTTTAACTTGTGTGTAATATGTTACCTAAATGTTAAAGTTTTTAAAAACAAACAATTCAGAATTGCTCTCCCATAGTTGCTCTGGATGTTCAGAAGGGTAGGTCAGTTAAGGCAGGGGATGGTTGATCATATGTCAGGTGACTGAGGGTTCAATGTATTATGGCCATTAAAAGCTGTTAACAGATGTAAGAAATTTTGTGCAATGTAAGTGAAACTATTTGTTTATTTCTCTGTTACCTGAATAGGATTAGGCTGTTGCTGTGGCTGCCAATATGCAGCTGGGGCAGGGGGTTGCGGCTGATAATTGTGAGGATGCAGTGTAGGAGGCGCAGGTATCACACCCCCTGCTGCAGAGGGCTGTACTTGCTGTTGACTACCAGAGCTGTCACCACCATTACCATGAACACCACCACCACCAGTACCACCACTGCCACCACCAGCACCACCACCCCCACCACCACCACCACAAGCACCACCACCACCACAAGCACCACCACCACCACCACCACCACCACCACCACCACGCTGATCTGATGACACAAGGCCCAGCCCCATGAAGTAACTGCTGAGGTCAGACACCGCCATACTGCCCCCATCCTGCACACACAACCAAAGGGCACTGTTCAATGTCTGATACTAATGCTTCATACCTTTTATTCCCACTTGGACCAAGCATGTAGAATATTGCCTTGTATCTTTTTTTTTTAATCTGCTCATCCCTAAAACACCCCAAACCACAAGAAGTGGATGACCTCGTGTGAACAGATGCACACAGAACTGACAATTGGCTGTAAAAGACTTTGAGCAAGTGTTAAGAGAACAGGGCTCTGAAATCAGTGGCAGAGGTCAAGTTGTTCTTATGTCTGCAAAGGAAAGCAACATTACGGTATTCCATTTATTTGGAACCACTGGGAAATATGCCATTTTAAAAGGTACGTTCCACACACTTGCAATTTTGATTGATACATGCTTGCGAGTGAGTCACCCAACGTTGCCACACACTAAATCCTTTGGCACCAAACATTATATAATTATGAATGCTCTTTTGCAGCCCCTGTTTGAATTAAGGTCTGCTGCAGATCACATTTACTGCCAATGCCAAAGGGTTAATAATGCAACTGTGAGTTTTGTGTGCATGATCAAGATGCCTGGCACTGAATTACTGAGCTATCTCCCTCACTGATATTGAACCTCTCAGTAATATAATTTTGACTTCCATTTCTTTGTCCAGTGCATCCTCAGTGAAGATTATTCATGCTGAACACATACAAGGAATCACTTCATTTACACCCACAAGAAAAGTATGGCCTTCCCTCCACCAATTTTCACAGAAATTTGACAATACATGGAAAGAACAGATGTAAATTTACTTACACCCCTAAGTAAAGTGTGGCTTTCACTTCACCAATTGTCACAAAACTCACACTCAATCAATTTTTGTGAATATTTCCTCTTCCAAATTATATTAAAATCACACAGAATAGAGGCTAAATTTCATTTATGCCCAGTAAAGTATGCCTTTCACTGTCCTACTTTTCATAAAACTCAAGTGTGATTGACAACTTTCTGCAAAGAACTCATATACCAAATTTTATGAAAATCTAACAGATGGTTTTGTCACTGATACTACGTTACGGAAAGATGGATGGATATGGTCTCCATGTAAGGCATTCTTTTCTGCTTCATCAAAAGCGCCTAAAAAGTGATCTGCACACAGGTATTAAAATAACTTTTTGTTTGCTGATTACTTTTGTAGGCCTAAGTAGAAAATGTATAATTTTCTTATTTTGTTGTTTTCCTATGTTTCTGACACACTTAATGCTTTCTCACAACTATTGTTTACCTATGTTTATCACTTGTTCCCCCTCATAGTTCCTCCACAAATAATGGATAGAGGTTTTACTGCATAACTGTCCCCACTCTGTTGTAACAGTCTGAAGTCCTACCATGCAATATTGTGAAATAGGCTAGTTAGTTCTGGAAGTAAGTTGCATTTGTTTTGGTCTCACACACACACGCACACAAACTACACACAATATAAGAGAGCCATGAACACTAAGTGGGTACATGACATACACTTATATTGTTCTGTGGAACACAATGTGTGGAACCACACTCCTAACAGATATAAACCCTATTTTTTAACTGAAACTTTTAAACAAAATTTGTGAGCTTCAGGCACTGTGGTTCTTCTTTCTCTCTGAATTTTGATTTACCATTTCTGACCTCTGGAATGTTCCAGTGTACACAGAAAACATATCTGTAACTCACTGTATGTCTCTGTTCATATCCTGCTGTGGCTGCAGCTATGGCAGTAGCACCAGTGGCAGCAGGTGGCACTGCAACCATATTGTAGCCAGCAAACACCATCTGAGGTGGTGCAGGCTGCTGAGACTGTGCTGTGGCTGGCATGTGATTACCAAACATCACTTCTGGCTGCTGATGTTGCAATGCTGGCATGAACTGCTGCTGAGGATAGGCAGGCGTCTGAGCGTTAACTACACTACTGTTCGGATTTGCTAGTTGTGGGCATATTGGTATGGAGGCCACTGGTAAGGTTCCGAGGTGTTGCTGTGGTTGTACTGGTTCTGCAGGAGGAGCAGCAGTGTTTGATATATAAGAACATTGACTGGAGTGACAGATCGTGAGTACAGGTTGTTGAGATGCGGTGGGGATCTGCGAGGTAGCTTGTGTGTTGACTAATGTGGAGTTTGAGTGAGGCTGTGAGCTTGGCAATGGCACTGGAGGAGGTGATACTGGGAGGGATGGGGAGGTAGCAGTTGTCACATGTGATGAACACATGGTTTTTGACTGTGAAGTGGATGTGGTGGAGGCACGAGCTGCAACAAAGAATACTTCACCATTAATGTAATGTAACATTTACCTTACCTAAAATGTAAATAATATATATCAACAATGAGAGGTGTAATCATGTTAATAAATTCTCTCCAAGTGGTATCACACAATAAATACTGAAGGAATGCAACCTGATGTACCCTGAGACTCAAAATTATTCTCAGCAACTGACACCATTTGATTTATGGACTGAACTCTTTTGGACCGTTTGCTAGTTCTGACGTTTTCCAAGCAGATGATATTTAAGAACAAAAATATGAATATTAAATTTAATCTTAGTCATGCTTTTGTAAGGTGGTGGAGTATAAAAGTGATGACTATGTGATTACATTACAATGGAATTAACTGGAGACAATGGCTGTAATCAGGATAGCAGTAACTCTAAAGACAGTAAAACTGCAATTAGTGTCACATTTAGTTGCAGTGAGAATGTCTCAGCACAAGAAGACCATCTGTTTGAAACAAATGTTTGATTTAGTGTCTAAAGAAAAGAAAAGTTATGCCCTAGTAATAATGATGACACACTAGCAACTGCATGAATAGAATAAATGCAAGTATTACTGCACATCATCTGCTCACTTCTCCACACTCTGTCGTTAAACTACCCATGTATGTACATCAGGTTTTGGGACTGCCTACCCAACAAAATGATAACGTGGCCAAACATTATTCTACACACTTCATTCGCCAAACAGGCATGGTGAGGACAGAAAAATTAAATACGGACTGATGTCATGCAGTGGAATTTTGCTAAAACAAACTAAACACTATGTTACGCACACTTCTGGCTTTGACAAGTTTGTTGCCGTGCTGGTGGTTGTGTCTGCTCAGAGCTGCCTGCATTCTTGTGGTGACTGCTACTAGTATGACCACCACTTCCAGCCTCACTATCTTCATCTGTTACAACCTTGGGAGGATTGGCTGGATCATAACGGTACACTGAGCCATCAGAATTAACATATGGCTGCCCTGTCTGTCAACATACACAGTCATATTAGCCCAATGGCAAACTATTTCACCCTCATTCAGTGTTTCATATAACCATTACCAGACAGCAACACTATAAGACCATGCCACTTACAGCAACTGTGAATTTGACAGAATTCATACATTCATTTAATTTATTAACAGATATATCAAAATAAATTTAAAACAAAATTCCACTCAAACACTGTTTCTAGATCCAATAATATTTTAAAGAATCAATGTTATGAAAACATGGCTATTCTGATGGTGGAACAGACTAGTGAAACTGATGATGCTAACAAGCATGCACGGATGTTTTCAAATGACTGAAATGCACTTGGTCTTGCAATACGAGGTACACACTGAATCAGCTATTTAAAGTTACCCACAGCACTGACTTAACAAAAGTATTTCACTGTAATGAGGTCCAAATTTTCTAACAGTTGACACTGTTATTGCTGGAACAGTTCTCAGATGTTATGCATTTGTTGCACAAAAGGCATGAAGCAAATACATATAGAAAAAGGCCAGGTACACGCATCCCTCTGTGTCTCTGTCAGCACGTCACATGTAGTTATGGACGGATTGAATTTGACACCCACACTGACATACCAACATATAGAATTTTAACCACATTTTACGAGATTTTACATTTTTTAATTCAGCTGCAGATATCACAATAATATAATATGTATTACTATTTTAATGTATTATACTCTTGTGAGTTTTAAACATTGGTGTTGAGATTCCATGAAGATGATGGAGTGCCGCTGAAACATGTTGCAGTAAACATGATACCGTATTGCTGCATATGTTCGATGTGCATACGCTGGTTTTGTAAATGAGAAATTTAGTCACAATGCACACAATGAACAACATCAAAACTCCTTTGACACATTTAAATTCTGTCATTCACTTAACATTCTGACCCACTTCTTTCACTCTCTCTACATACTCATCAATTATGGCCTATCTCCACTGTCCCTGTTGCCCATCACCATTCACATCTCTGCACTATTTCAACATTTTTTAAAAAATAGATGGGCCCTGTATAGGATTAATTGGTAAGAAGTTAGCTCTCTTTTCCATGCCAATTCTTCAACCATTTATTAACTCAACCATGTCCATGATGTGGCATGAGCAATGACGGAAAATGAATCTCACAAAACTGCAGTGAATATAGTAACTTCACACTCAGTCTACCTGCCATCTTACTTCAAATTTTAAACATGTTGCTCTATCTTTCATACTTTGCTAGTGAAGTGTTCATTTTCAGGTTTCCTATACAGACATGGAATGTGAAAAATAAAGGAGACTTACATTTTTTAATTACACAACATAATATAAATGTACATTCTTCTGCTCTTACAAGATACTGAACATCTAGATTCCTAACCTTACAGCTCTGATAACAAAAGTCTATTTCAAGCATATTTAATCTCTGTATTTTCATTTCTCAGACATTAATAGAAAGGTTAAGCTCCCCATGTCTCATCCAAGCAACTCACCTGGGGATTTATAAGTACACTGCCAGGAGGAACGGAAGCCATGCTGGTCACAGCCCACATCACAGTCTGGTTCTGTTCACGACTACTTGACTCGAGTGTATGTTGTGGGGACAGTGCCCCATGACTAGACATCTGAAAACATAAAACACAGATCTCGCAACAGTCAAACAAAATACGTGACCTTCCAACAAGTGTCATGCTGCCAATATATTACTGGTCTAGTGGGTACGGGATTCTGAAGAGAGAAGAATGTAACTTCATATTAGTTCAGATGAAAGGAGGCAGCATGGGGGGAGTTACCCTTTACTTGAAGTAATCAAGTTATAAAAGTGATAGAAGCAAACATTAGAAACCACGTCACAAGAACACACACAATCTTGGCATAAACTTGCTCACAGTGAAAATAAGGAACATGGACACGTGTATAATTTCTTGGAAATATGACACGAAATAGCTGTGATCACAAAAATCACACACAACACAAACAAAAATGTGAAAATGAGGTACACATTTTACTGTTATTCTTTGGTTCCTAAAAACTGTGTAAATCTGTAGAAGACAAAGGCAAGCATGCATTCTCAGTCTCCTTAACTGTAAAAGTGAGTGAATTCTATGCACATTGTTTATCTGACTGTTCTATGACAGCAGTGGCAAGGACTGCCATGGACAATTATTGTAACAATTCAAATGGCAGTGCCATAATTGTGATCCAAGTCAGATGTCAAGAAAGGCTGTGGTTGAACTGAAATGGACTCTGAAGTAATGTAGATACTGGCCAAAGAAACACATGTTACTAAATTTCTGGCTGGTGCTGATAAGAATGACAGGTCACATGATGATGATCTCCCAAATTTAAGAGTTACTTGACAACTATTTGAGCTTTCTGTAATTCCAAATGGTACCGACAATGTAGAAGAGATAGAAATGATCTTCAGTAATAAGTTGTTCAATGCAATACATACACAAACGTATCCGTACTACACATAAGACAACAGAAAATACAATTTCATCAGAAATTTCACAATGGATTGACATTATGTCAAACAAAATCAGAACGGTTACTGCACAACTTCACTGCATCAGTTCTCAGGTGCACAAAAGAAGGTGTTTCCAAATGTATGCATGAAATTATTACAACTTTCAAGAAACCTGTCAGAAGTGAGGGAAGCCATTTTGTAGATGCATGAAAAACATTTCTGTACCCAAATCAAAGAAGCACGAACTCAGGACAGTATGGCACATTTATGTCAATACAATCTATTAATATTTAACAAAGAGCTGATTATGTAAAAGGAAAAGTGTACACATATTAGATAAGCAGTCAAAGTACTAAGCATTTTACCAGGAATGCAACAGTCTTCTGCCTTTAATTTCCGTTAGCACAAAAAATTTAACATACAAGAGACGATGAAACATAATTTTATAGTAAATGAAGGAACCTACTTACAGAAGATGCCTATTCCTGTAAAATAAACCAAAGTGACACTTTCTCACCTGAGGTTGAGTGGAGCTAGAGATGCTCAACTGAGATACAGGGGTAGCAGTTGGGGAAGGTGTGGCTGATGTGGTCGTGTCCGAGCGCTGGGACTGTGACTTGTAGCCAGAACTGGAAGGACTGAGACGGGAAGACATGCTGCTACCAGAATCTAAATCACAATTTTATAGTATCATCAAGAATATTCAAAATAACCTAAGGTCATAGTATTATTAAATCAAACTATGTCAAATACTCTAAATTTTGAGGAATATTTCCATTCAGAATGAAAGTAGTGAAACAGGAGGAAGATAATTGGAAATATTTGAGGAAACATTGTAGAAAAAAAAATCACGGTAGTCTGGCCATGTTCTGTGGGCAGAAACAACAGAATACAAAGACTGATTATAAATACAGGCCTACTGAGATGAAGCATGAGGTACTGTGACTAGTTGAAAGTGACAATACAGAACAGAAACCACCTAAAGGAAAAGGTGTGACAGTGTACATAACTCTGCGCAATGATGGCCTGAAGAAATGAACACGACCTGATGGATTACACTCATACGTAATATGCCTCCATCTGTGGACTATGGAGATGCAATTTTGGAAGATTCATTGAGCTGGAAATAATGCAGACCTTGCTTATGTGAAAGAATTTCCTTTCTCTATTATGAGTAAATGAGAACAGACACTAAGCCACTAAATTTTTTTTATCCAAGACAAGCACAAGAGAGAGGGAAACCACACTGTGTTCAGGACATGTCAACTTAAGCACAGCTTTTCTCTGCTACACATGTTAACATTCAGAACTTAACATAATGTTTACTGTTAAAACACTCTTGTATGGTAGCAGTTTCACTCCGAAAAACTCTGTGTGGCAAAAAGAACAATAAAACACGAGAAGGGACTGATTTTAAGACCTGAAACAAACACACACAGTGACACAAATAAAAGCAAAAATGTAAATCATGATACCTATCTTCACATAAAAAACTCTGTCCTGGGTCCAAACTATCTTGTTCTGTGTCTTCATGTAATATACAGTGCACTAGTCCATAAGCAACGCAGTGAGCTCTGCCAAATGGATAAAAGAAACAAATTAAATATGTACACTGTAACAAAAATGGAACACATACCTTGCTTGGTGAGCAGACGGGCCCCAGCACTATGAGTGCTTGTGCAACTGTCTCCCCGAGAAAGCACAGCCACTGGATAGCCCCCAAAACTGTATGACTTTGACACTGAGAGACGCAAAGAGTTGGCTTTTAACGTGTCACGACACTCAAATGATTCACCCTTTGGGAGACGCATAGGCCTAAGGACAGAAATAAAGCACTATCTTCAGCCAAAACTACAGAATAAGCATCACAGTTAAGAAATAAAAAATATTTTATCTATTGCAAATGCTTAGCAAACTGCAATTAAGATGATAAAACTACAGGATACGTCTGCCTGCATATTTGTGACTGTTATTCTGAACCACAACTAAACCTGAAGAAACCATGCATGTTTGTCCAGCAATAACACTACAGACTTGTGCTTGAAAGGTTCCCAGTTTAAATCTCAGCCAGGGAACTGGCAATTCTTTAGTTTTGGTGGTTTCTTGTCAGTCCCTTCAGGCAAATGCTCATGAGTCTCCAGTTGGGAAATACTTAATTCACACAGAAGTTACCTGAGCTGGCTGTTATCAGACGCATGCAGCAGCATGTTTGAGCGCAGACGTGATGATGTATCACTGTCAGAACTACTCCAGGGTTGTACTTCTCCCGGCCACCTCAAGTCCTCTTGGCTGCTGCGTCGAGACGAGTCATGCAATGGGTCACTCCCTCCATCCTGTTACCAAACACACCTATAATGCTGCATCCATCTTCTGGCAGATCTGAATTTTTATTAATAAGCACTTTCCCATGCTTACAGTAAACATCAAAATAAACTGTATTCAGTGAAGTGTGGTTGAAACAACACACTGCTGTCCATTTCATACAAAAGACTCCATAAATATTAAGTCCATGGCTCACCTTCAATTACAAAAAACGAAAAGGAAAAAATAAATAAATTTGTGTAAAGCCACCTTCACCATGTAGAATTTATTGTTACTGTTACCTAGTGCATTTTTACATCACCAGGAAATTTCTAAGTGTGTATGTTCTGAGGCATGTCCTTTTAACAAAGTTCACTGGGATGGCATAGCTAACCTTTTGTGTAACAAGGTATTACCTTTCCTTATTAAGTGACAAAGTAAAATAATCTGTAAACTTTGCAACGCAGTACTGATGTGTGTCCTCAAGCCTGTAAAGAAATGAATATGACGGCAGCATGAAAGATACCGTGGTCTCTTCTGTCTGGTTAAATGCTGTAATTTCTCAGAGTTTGGTGCACCACAAAAGAATAACTTGCAGAGTATGCAAACCTCAAATTTCAAGTACAATTACACAGGAGGTTCTCACAAACTTACAGGGACAGGGCCATGGGTTGGGCTACAGTGTGCAATTGTTTGGGCATTTCAAGGATAGCCAATCAGCACAGAAGGAAAACCTGCAAAAGGGATAAGCTTGCAAGGGGACAAATAATAATTACAAGTCTTTGACAGGACAGCAGACAGGTGTTTTATGGTGGAGCAAAAATCATGGATGTGTTACAGGGGATGTAGAACACATGTATGATGTTGACACTTAACATGCATTGAGTGAATGGGCACACGTTCCACAAAACTTCACACAAAATGGGTGAAGAATGATCTGTCATTAACACACACACAGATGACAGTCAACATTGATAAACGCATTCTGAACAGAGTTTCCACAGACAAGAACACGGAGTCTGTCTTTTCCATTCGCAGCCCAAATCTCAAAAAAGGGTTCTCCATATAATGATAGGTGCGAACAGACGAAATTCTTGCAGAGACATTTTTAAGGAATTAAAAATTTTGACTGTAACTTCTCTGTACATCTATGAGGTGTTCAGTTATTACCGAAAATGTAATACTTATTTGAATAGGAATTCTAACGTTCATGACTACGATACTAGAAAATAGGGTGATTTCCACATGCCATTTTGTAATACATCATCTTTTAAAAAGAGTGTAAATAATATAGGTGTTAAATTGTTTAATAAAATGCCTGGGGAGCTAAAACAAATAGAAGGTTTTAACGTATTTAGACATAAGTTAAAACTGTTTTTATTGAACCACTCATTTTATTCATTACAGGAGTTCTTTGACATGCAAAATTAGTTCAGTATTCTTTTACATGTAGACTTGTATTTTGATGTCTTAGAAATTATATTGACATGTCCAGGTGTTGCAAATGTGGTGTTTATGGATGTTAAAATAAATTCAAGTGAACTTTAGATAATGAATGGGTTTGGTAGTTTAGATTATATAGATGAAATCTGCAAGAGATAAATTGGAAATAATTGATTGGCTGATGAAAATAATTATATCTTCAAATTTCATTGTACTATGGAAATGTATTTTTAACCAAGTTATATGGGTGTTGAAATTTAAACATTTTATACTGTATTAAATGTTTTACTACACTCAATGAGCTCTGTGATTGAATAATTTATATTTTGTACATGATTGTAATTACATATTGAGTTGACTTGTCCAAATGTTACATATGTAGCAATATGGATGTTAAATAATAAATAAATAAATAAAGGACCATACTGAAATTTACCCTTGGCACCCAGCAAGCAGATATTTTGAGCAGATTGCTCAGTGGCAAAAATGATGTGAAAGGCATTCGTTGGCCGGCAGTGCACTGTTTGTGAGTTAATTCCAGAAAAGCATGATGTCAACAAGACAGTGCACACAGATATTCTTCAGTCTGTACAAAGTTATATGCCATAAACATCCTAATCTTTTTGACTTCAAAAACTGGCTACTCCATAATCATACTGCACCAGTCCAGCATTCTTGTTTGGTATCAAGTACCTACCTGCCAAAGGGCGTTATCACTTATCTTCCATTATCTCACTCTCCTGATCTAGCATCTCTACATCACCTCTTCCCAAGAATAAAATTCCCCTTGGAGTGAAGTAGGTAGCAACATTTAAAGAGATCACAGGAAACAACCTGCAGGGGCCCCTCAGCAGTGGTACGGCCACTTGCAGATATGTATGTCAGCAGAGGGAAACTACTCTGAAGAATGTGTGTACTGAAATCTGCTGTGATGACACAAGTCCACAAGCTTCTACACCCAACCATATGCAACATAAAGATGTACTTTGAAACACAGAAACTACCACTGAAAAACTGATGACCCAGGGTAACAACTTAATGTATTCTACCTCAGGCTTGGGAAAAGACTCTGAGATGACAAAATAACACAAAATCATGACATAAAAATACAAGTTAATTTAAAAAGAAAACTTATAATAAAAAGTACATGGCCTATGACTTAAAGTAATGCATAACCAATAAGTGAGATGTGGAAGTTCTGATGTATATGGGAGGTGGTATCAACTGCTGTCTGAATAACCTGTTAAATAATAAAGTGGCATGACAATTGTCACCCTCTTTGGTAATGCAGGCACATTTATCATCATCATCATCTCCCTTATGCAGGGTATTCATACTTACATACTTGAAACAAACCATGTTTCAAGGATATACAGTGTCATAGATATTCTGCGTGTATTGTTAATGGTGCATATAACACTGTCTTCACTATCAAACTCTTTTGTGCTTCTACATTAGCACTTCCTGAAGTATGTGCGCTGTGCCCAATATAGCTGTTTTCTGTAGCTCCTTGATATCGTGCTTTCCTGGTATGCTGCTCAAATATTTTTTTAAGGATTTTGAAATGGTTGCAGTTGCTCCTATTATTACTGGCGTCACCTTGTTTTTACATTCCACATGCGCTGTATTTCTATTATGAGGTCTTTATATTTTAGAATCTTCTCAGCTTCTTTCTTTATCACATTTCTGTCTCCCAGGATTGCTATATCAATTAGCATACATGTTCCTTTTTCATTATCTCGGATTATGATGTCTGGTTTATTGTTGGGGATGGTTCTGTCAGTTTGCACTTGTTGATTCCATAATATGGTTAGCTTGCCCACTTTACTTGTTTCTACTGATTTTGGTACATGTTCATACCAGAGTTCACTGCCTAATTTTATCCCTAGTTCCTTACATATGTTGAAGTGTAATTGAGCACACACTCTATCATGTCACTTGATGTATTGTTCTTTTGCCAATAGTGGGCACGCTGACATAATGTGGTCTACTGTCTCCTCAAATTGGTGACATAACATGCATTTGCTATCTTTTTCTGTTTGCAATATTTTTGTTGCATGGTATTTTGTTTTTAGTGCTTGGTCCTGTGCTGCCACTATTTCACTTTCTGTTTCTGCCTTCAGGTCTCCCTTTGACAGCCAGAGGAACGTGTCTTCCTCGCTAATGAGATGTTTATCTGTGCTACTAATGTACTGGCCATGCATTACTTTGTTTTCCCATTTTTCCTTTAAGGACTCTGCCGATCTTGCCTTTGTGTTTTGTATTCCATCTTGTTTCATGTTATTGTTCTCGTTTGATTGACTTAATTCATCTATGATCTTTGCTGCTGCTTTAGCTGTTGAATTAATATGTGGCTGATTGCTGTCGTGGCTTCTTATAATATTTACAAACAGGTCTTCTCTATACTATTTGTTAAGATATTCTGCAATACTGATTATCTCTGTTTTATATGCTACTTCCATTTGTGACAGGCCTCTTCCTCCTTCTGTCCTCCTCCTCCTATTATTATTATTATTATTATTATTATTATTATTATTATTATTATTATTGATGCTGCTGCTGCTGCTGTTATTATTCTGACACAGAAACATGTACAATCTGGGGAAAAGAAAAGATGAGTACCGTACTGTTTTAGTAATGAACACAGAATGTAGAACTACAGACATCCAGGGACATTTGCGGAGACTTAAACTAATAGTTTACGAATACAAATAAAGGACATGGAAAAACAAAGTAGCAGTTTTACACAAAATGTGACAGGATTTCTCATGTTAATTTCAAACACACAGTCACAAATAACACTACTACTATTAAATGAAAACCTGAAGTTGGATTGCAATATCTCCTGGGGTTATCCTATGTAAAATCAGGTCTGTGAAGATAATTAAGAAATGTGAGTTAGAAACTATGGGGGAGATATTTTTGGTTCACTTTGGGGGTTTAATCTTACCATTTACCTGTATCATAGAAGTCTCATTTTGGACAGTTTCCACCACCCAAAATTAAGGCATGAGTATTAAATCTTATTCACATTTCCAATATTCAAGTGTCTGAAGACCACAATATGAATTTAAGAATGGGTCATAAAGTTAATTAATCATAAACATAACCTAATTTAGAAAATCCATAATTATTAATTTACAAGAATTAAGACTGTTACATAGATTACTTTGATCTTATTACACAGAAATGGATTATGTTCAATCCATACACAATAATATTGACTTCTCTTCATAATTATTATGTAATGGCCTAAGCTGAAATCACCTAATAAAATTATTTACTTACACAAATGGCTGAATTGAGACAGAGGTAGGTGTGTCAATACTCTCAAGTGATGATGCCAGGACAAATACATTTAACAGTAAAATTAATCAAGATGAAGATCATCATGGGCGGCCCCGCGGCGCCAGGAATCTAACCAAGTAATCATACTTCATTAACCCACTGCCACTGAATATGACCAAGGGGTAATGTAGAATGTCAAGTAGCCATTATTTAAATTCCATTCTTTATACACTAAACTGGGCATTTAATTCTGGTGCCAAACGGTTCAACTACCTTTTCCTCTGTGAGTTTTGTGGTTCTCACTGTGCTGGATACTAAGATTATGGTCTTACAGGATATGGTGCTGTGTAGTCTCATACAGCTACCAACATTTTAGAGCAACCTGCTGCCTCCAAGTTCAAACATTTATATATTCCTCGCTGTATACAAGTTCTATGGATGTCAAAAAATGATGCATTCTGCAGGCCATTTAGCATACAAATGAGTCAATGGGATTAAAACTGAATGACGTCTATCTATTTAGTACAGATGTTATCTTTCATTACCACAAGTTGTCACACAAAGATTATTTCATGCAGACTGACAAATACAGTGGATGCTTTGCATTGGCATTTGTGAATAAACACTAGCAAGTTAGGAAATTTAAATACAGAGAAACAAACTCTGATTTATGCATCCCTTTGTGAACTGTACAATGAGAGAAAACGATACATAGATCTGTGTTCACAACTCAGCTTTATATTTAATCATCACTTAGTACAACATGTTTCAACCTAATAATGGCCATCATCAGGTAGTACAAGTTAAAAACATCTTGAGGAAAAATACTAGTGTCAAGAATAAAATGAGATCTCATTTTTTACAGATAACATTCAAATTAAAATGGCAAGTTTCCCAAATGATTCATGTTCTAAAGTAGGCAAAATATTTTATACAATTTTGGCTGCGTTACAACATCAATCATTTTGGAAACTCAGCATTTTTATTTGAATGCTATTTGTAAAAAATGAGACATCATTTGCAACCTGACCTTTGTGCAACAGTATGTTCCTCTAAGTGTTTTTTAAGTGGCAGTACTTGATGATGACCATTGTTAACCCTTTAATAAATATGAAATGTGCCTGTTTTATATAAGAACTCAGTGTGTACCGTGCAGCAAACACTCTCCACCTCTGTTATACAAAACCAATCTGTTAATGTTGTATAAGGCAAAAGTTGCTGTTTGTTCTGAGACCTGTACACAACATATAAACGCAACATAAGCACCATGTAGAATTTCTGAATGTTAAACCTGATGGTATGTAAAGTAAGTGCTAGGCTTTAAAAGGTTAAGGTCAAAACATGTTTACTGAGTGACAATTAATTATAAAGACTGAGCCGTGAACACAGACTGTGTATTACCTTCTGTCATTATACTGACCAGTTTGCACACAATAATTCCACTTTGCTTGCCTAGCTAAAAACCACAAGACTTATGAAGTAAACTATGCACATAATGTGGCTTCAATTTTCCTGACACATTTTGTTTGAAACACTTTTTGCATGGCTGGGTGACTGAGAAATCAGAGTGCAATTTGAGGAAAGAGGCACAAAATCTTTCTCTTCTCCAATGTGTGCACACTGGCACTGAGGTCCATTCAGCCTCCTACTCAATGCATACCAGGGGCTTGTTCCCAGGGTAGAGATGCAAAGCAGCCAGGGCACAGCTGGTCATCTGTCTCCATCTAGTGCCAAAATTAAGAATGCATGGACTGATACTGCTGTTCCCCTTATGCCTTCAGCGCTTCCAATCCAAAAACTGTCCTTCTGATAGAGGCACATCAGCTGTCAATTTTGTCTGTAGAGATGGCTACACATTTACAGAAACAACCGTTCCCCTTAATCATATTTTATATTAGCCACTGTGCTTTCTTATCTATTGAATGCTTTATCTGGGGTATAACTGCATTAATTTGAGCTGAATACAATTTTTTCTTGCGACTCTGATTTGTCTAAATGAATTGTATGCTTTGTGTCGTTTTTTTGTTTTTGTGCATTTTATAAATGTACATATGCATATACTTTACACAGTACATATGTATATGTGTGTGTGCGCACATGTGCTTGCATGTTTGCATGCCTGTTATTTTGTGTATCCATGCTGATTTCATAATTGGCCATTGTACTCTTCAGTCAGCAAAAAAATAAATACAAAACTGAATTATTATTATTATTATTATTATTATTATTATTATTGTTATTATTATTAAATTCCATGAAGCAGAGGCCTTCTTGAAGAGCTAAAAGTCATTCACCTAAGACATGAACTCCCCAGTTCATCACAATGTTTACAACAGACTACCACTAGTCCAAACCTTCAGCCAGATGAGTCCAGTCCACACCCTGCAAACTTACTGAAGATGCATTTCAATATTATTCTCCCATCTATGCCTTAGCCTTCCAAGCCACCTCCTTCTAACAAGAATCCTGTACACATTACTCTTCATCATCATAACTGTCATCGTCATCATCATCATCACCACCACCACCACCACCACCACCACCGTGTTACTCTTAATAATAATAGAACCGGAGACGATCCAGCACATTTCTGCAGCATGTGAACAACTAGCACCTACCGAGTCCATAAAAAAGACATGATGAAGTAGTGAACGTTATACACCAGAAACTGGCAGAAGCAGCTGAACTAACTGAAGACAAATGCCCATACTATAGGTACAAACCAGTAAACGTGCTGGAGAATGACAACTTCAAACTGTACTGGAATCGCAGCATTATTACGGACAAAACAATACCTTTCAACCGACCTGACATAACTCTCACGAACAAGAAAACCAAAAATACCTTCCTAATAGACATAGCTGTTGCAAATACACAGAATCTCGCCAAAACAACAACAGAAAAACAAAAGAAATACCAAGAACTGGCGAACGAAATACATGTTATGTGGAAGCAGGATGCAGTACAAGTGGTCCCAATAGTAATTTCAGCTACGGGAATAATTCCAAAGTCACTGTCACAAAGTTTAAAGAGACTTAACCTGTACCCAAACACATATATACAAATGCAAAAAGTGGTAATTCTTGGCACATGTTCAATTGTAAGAAATTTCCTAAATTACACATAAGACCACCAAGCCTAATCCTGTTGATGATACATCCCAGGATAGGTGAATATTTCCCAGCTAAAGCTGAGGAGTGAGAAATTCGGATAATAATAATAATAATAATTTGTCAGCACAAACATACTCATTTATCTTTCTCATCTTCCACATACCCATCACTTGATTATATTAAAGTGGCACAGCTGGATTATATTTTATATACATAGGTTGCTTAGGGTGGAACTGTCACAGTTCCCATTCTGCCAACACATGACCTTGTCACTACAGTCAACAATCTACACTGCTGACATTAGTCTATCTCCAACATTAGGATACAAAATCCATTCTAGTAACACACAAACATACATACATACATACATACATACATACATACATACATACATACATATTTATTAATACGGCATTCAAGATATCAACAAAATTACTACAGTTTAGAATCTCATAGTATGCTACAAAATTCCCACAGTGTAGAATATCATACTCTTCTAACTATAGACAAACAGTGATGGTAGCACAAGGCATAACACACAGCTTACACAAATCCACACATAAGAGTCACAAGCATACACAACCACAGCAACAAGGAAGAGTAATAAACCAAATGACACAAACGCAGGTAGACGAAACACATAAAGCAGAACATTCTGTAACGAAGGTGACATTGCAAAGCGTGGCTTCAATGATAATTTGTGGGGGATTGCAGGGGGGCCAAATTTTCTATACTCACTTCGCGATTAAATATCCTTTTCCTTGCTTTTTCGTATTCCTCCTCGCGTTCCTCGAAACTTTTGCTCCGCCGTGACTCGGAGCTAAACTGCCTCTCAGGAGACTGCAACAGGGATTCATAATCGAGACGGAGTTGCCAGTCCCTTACTGCTAGAACTTGGGCACTTTGCTCCTCAAGATGAATTCGAGAAGCAGTCCGAAAGTAAGGTAAAACAAGGTAAAATGGAAGCCAGAGCAACTGACAGGATGACTTCTCCTACATTTATTTAAAAGTGGAGGAACAAAATATTATAAACAGAATTAAGGATATACTGGCAGCTCCTAGACTGGGTCGGTTTGTGGTATAAAAGCAGTGTGTGTGTGTCGGGGGGGGGGAGCTTCTTGTTTATATACGACGTACCTTTCTTGACCTAACTGAAACCTTGCTCAGATGGTCCACCAAATTGTCAATTGTCACATCACAAATTCCAGTAATACAGCATTCCTGTGCCAACTTGAGCACAACATTAATGCCTTAGCTCCCTAAATTCCTTTTAGAATATGTGCAAAATCAATGCATACCTCAACATACTACATCTCAGAAACTGCTAAGTGTGTCTCAGTTAAATATACTACCGCAGTCTACACCATAAGCTGCAAAATGAGGAACACTGTGGTTCATATCTCAAAAACAGCTCACTGTACAGATCACTGACATGGATCTCACTAGCTTTGCTATGTCAATATAATAATTCTCTGTGTTCCAAAACAGCTTCATCTACAAGACTTGCATGTTGGCCCACATTGTAAAAATTCAGAACAGCACAACATAGAGAAGATAAAAGATGTGAACAAACAGATTGACATATGCAATATATGAACATAAAGATCACAGACGAAATCAATTCACAAAGTGTGTGTGTGCTATTTAATGATACTGCCAATTACTAAAATTATGTAGTGTTCATGGCAAATAAATGAATGAGTATGGAACACTGATGGAATGATAGTGACATGGGAAAACTACAGTACTTGGAGAAAAACCTGTCATAGCACAACTTTGTCCACCACAAATCCCACATGAACTGGCCTGGGACTGAACCCAGGCATCTGCAGTGACAGACTGGCAACTAACCACCCGAGCTTTGACACAGCTCCAAAGCCACAAACAGCATATCTGACAAGTAAATGTACCCCACTGCCATAGCCCTTTCTACTGTTCATTAAATCTGATTTGCCTGAATGACTGATTGAAAGATGAATATCCAGAACAGCTGCAGATCATGGAAAATATAAAATGGGTAAAATGCATTAAGAAAATTAGTTTCTACAAGGCATTAGAAGGTTTATAAATCTCTGCTCCAAGTCAAAGAAATACATGTACAGAGCAATTCAATAGTACTGATTGCTTTCAGAATCAGTGTGATTTATTTTACTGTTTTGTACCTGAATATTTCAAGTTCCTAACACACCTCTCCATAACACAGCATACATCCTAGCTGCCGCGTGCTTCCATGCACACTCACTCAACATGTTGGATGTAACAACGAAGCATCTATCATGTTGGTCTTTACAGCCAGTAAATCTGTTGCAAATGGTCTTTTGTGAGGTCCAGAGAATGAAGTGGCCAACCAAGCAGTCCCACTACTAACACTTGGGATCTGCCAGTTTTCTTCGCATGATTCAAAAAACAGCCAATCACAAAAAAGTATTGTGCCCCTCATGCAGAGAGTAGCCAGTGGGAGGGTTCTTACTATAACATGTAGGCAGATATTCTTCTACATTGCTAAATCTTAACTTTACCTGTCTCCTCTTAAGCAAGCAAAATATGACTTGCCCTGTGCTGTTACTTGTATGTCTCTGGGACCAATGGTTTCCCCACCACTAATTACAGCAATCGTAATACAGTAAGCATGGACTCTTGAAAACACATGTACCATGTTTCCTTTGTCAAAACACAGTGAGAACCGAGATGCAATGCCATATTGATCCCAGTATATAAAATGCTTGTTTTGTGAGTCACACCTGGGTTTCTACACTACAGTTTCCATGATTGGAAGAGAGTATGTTTGGTGAATGAGGTCACATCTATGCTAAAGACTATGGGTTATATTGTAACAATATTATTGACATAATTAAGGCACTGATATATACTGACTGCCTTTCCCTAATTACTCTAGCATTTCATCCAAGTGTTTCTCCAGTTCTTTTTCACAAAAATAAACAGACACTTTGCATGAACACCTACATATATATATGATCTCTTGCCATGACTGGACTTCGTAACCGAGGCAGACTGTTCTTTGTGAGGTACATGATGAGGCAAACAAAAGAAATTCGTCACTGATTCCAAATTTATTGCCAAGATATAGAGAAAATACGTCTCACATGAAAAGCAAAGAAACGTCATGACCAATCATAAATCTCTTGCTGAGATACTCATGGAGGGAACATTATGTATGTGAAAAACAAAAGAAAGACACCTTTCTTTGACTATGGGACACCACCAGTCACGTCTAAAACCCTACACGAGATATTGTAACAAGACCACAGGGAATTACTGAATATAAAACACCCAAGAGAAATAAAATAATGTAACACATGTACAGGAATATTAAGTACTGCTGCAGTCATATTACAATAATTTACACCTTATCCAAATACAACGTTACGGGCCATAACATCATACCTGCTGATCGTGATAAAACTTCCACAACAAAAAGCGAACACTGTTATTTTCTGACACATTTCAGCAAAATTTTGCACTACAGAGTAACTTCTTTTCAACTAGCACCTTCATTATACAGACTTTCCACAAAACAATGCCAGTCTAAAATTTAAAAGCTGTATATTTTGCATGCCATAAGAGACAACAAAACTAACTTAAAAATGGCTGCATGGTATGGACACTGTTTGCACCCTGCCATGCACCTAATGCAGAATTCAACTGTTACTGTGTGTACTGAAATATCTCCTACGTAAACATAACTGTAACTTTGAACAGTCTTTTACGCGTTTCAGAGTAGATTTGAAGAGCTAACTTTGTCATTTATATTAACCCCCCACCCACCAATTCTAATAGGCTGAGACTGGAAGAACTGGGAGGTCCAGAAATTGGACCTTCTTCACTAATCGAGTATCAAACAAGATCGGCAGTGTATATATAACATAACATTGTAACATGTTTGCATAATGTTTATACCTCCTTGGCTATTCTAACAGCCTACTACAACTTCACTTGAAATAATGTCACTGACAAGAATGAGTTCTTAGTATTGTTGTTGAAATACTGTTGCCATGGAAACACAACACTGTGTTTCCTTTGTATTGTACACCTACATATGTCACTGTCAACAACATAGTCTGTTGTCATGGGAATGCAACAGTGTGTTCTGTTTAGTATTGTTGTCAAGATGAGAACTTTTCCTCATATTTATGTGCCCTCAGCTATCCTAATGGCCTGATACCATTTCACATGAAGACAGCACCAGCAACAATAAAATGCACTCAGGCGTTTATGTAAAGTGCCTGATATTTTTGTCCAGTTTTAAAAAAATTTTTGATTTTCTTGAGAGATTTTCATGAAGTCCCCAATATCAAATTTCACAGAAATGCACCCAGCAGCAGCTGTGTTGATACAAGTGGCAAGACGGATATGACAAATGTAACATGTGTTTTTTGCCACTTTTGTGAACAGACCTAACAATGTGGCACTCTATAACTGCCAATAACTATTTCCCTTGCGTGAGGCATACCACTTTCTGACACAGGTGATGTTGGCATCTGCCTCAAGCTGTGGAAAATCAGTCATGTACTATTACACATTACTGTTGACTACATTTACGGGTACAGGAGTGATCCTGTCACTTATCTGTCTGAATGCAAGCCAAGCACACACTTCCAGCACATCCATTTCTTTCTCTAAGTATCTGACAAACGGACAGGACATCAAACTCAACAGTTACACCTATTTACAATCCCAGATATGTGACAGTGATGTCATCAGACAAGTTAATAAAAAATATATCTGAACCTACATATGTAGTTATGCAAGACATGTTGGAGAACACATGCCAACAACTGAATTACAGGTTGGATGCAAATTTACAGAAGAGCTCAAAATAAATTAGTGCACCAAAAATAAAATACACATACTGTTACCAACGAATCGCAATTTCATTTGTTGTTATACCTTATTATGTTCAACAACTATTTAAATTTCAAACACAGGCTTCTTTTATTGAAACCCTGTACTCCTAAATTTGGAATAGGCATTATGTTTTATGTAATGTGCTCCAAAAACTGGTTCAACTGTCACAACTCATATAATAAATTTGGCTACAAAAAAAGGTAAAGTAATTCATTATGCTATGATTTTCACTTCCATTTTTTGACTCCTGGATGTAGAGTGTCAGCCAATGTTCACATAATTACCAGGATAAACAGAGCTGTTGCTGAATAGCGATGAAGTTCAACAAACAGTAACAGAATAAAAAATCTACCATATCTGGAAAAGAATTTCACTTCTTATGACAGACGACCTGTGCACCATAAAATGTGACCAATTTTTATCAAAAACGAAGGCTATAAGCAGTCAAATATTCTAAATTACTTTCTAAATGACACTTTAATGGGGAACTTTGCAACATCAAACCCATCAGCAAAAGTTCACATCATAACTAATGCTTGCTTTTCTGTAGGGCCTATGAAGCTACAGCATACTTCTGGGAAATGCCAGTCCCCTCAAAATACATACACATGCAAATAAACAACAGTTAAAGAAACATCACTATACATCAATACTGGGAAAGTAAGAACAGTAAACACCAATAGTCACACAGTGAAATAAAAAGTGGGATAGGACATAACTGCCCATAGCTTCAACTACCAAACAGTATGCAATACCTTGAAGTTGCAACCATCTTCAAATGAAGAAGAATCTCGCTTCAGGATGGATCTTCGAGGCTCTTCAGGGAATAGAAATTCTTCACGAATGTGGTCACGAAACTTCGTGTCAGGAAGTCTTGTGTTCTTGGTGCGGTTAACAATGACGGCATTGCCTGTCTGGTCAACATTGTGGTCCATGCCAAAATACGCAGCCACACGATGCACCAGCATACGCTGGTATGAGGACATCTGGGGGAACTTGTAGTGGTTGCGTCTGTAAGCATGGAAAAGACAAAGTATAGTTGCTGGACTCATACGTGGTCAAAAAACAAATTTCGGGGACTCAGTTTATATGACCAGGTAGACATGAAATGAGAAGAAACTTGTTTCAGTTTCCTTCCATGTAAACACCCTTGACTGAAACACACTTTTTATATCTTTCTAAAAGTTGCACAAAATAATCATCACAGGTGCTCAAAGGAACTACATTTAATTTTTCAGTTACATTCTTCTTGATGTCTTGATGTCCTGAAATCTTCTTTGTTGCAGGCAGTTCTCACTTTAGGGAACAGAAAAATGTTGAATGGCACAAAGTCAGGTGAATATGATGGATGGCTGATCTCCACCGCCCCCAAGGAAGTCTTCACAAGATGTGATTCTGCACTCCTTTCGCACATCCATGAGACTATGCAGAAGAAACTTTGCACAGATCTTCCTCTTTCCCAAATCTCCAGGAAGAATCTGACAAACTGTCTCTTGATTAATGTGCAGTTGATCCTCCATCAATATTAGGACCATTCAATGGTCTCTGGCCACAGGTTCACAAATATTTGCAACTGTTTCCACATTTTGAGCAGTATACAGCCACCCACCCCTTGGATCATTTTTAAGGTTCTCACATCCTTCACTGAATCTTTGAACTATTCAAGGACATCTGTATAAGATACAGCTTCATTTACATAAACACTTATAAACACTTCATGTATTTCTGTAAACTGCTTTCCCAACTTTACACAAAACTTGATGTTTTTCTTGCTGCTCCACAACAACAAAGAAAAACACAACTTACGTGCTACTGACAAACTGCCTTAAGTAGAACTTTCTTTCACCAATACCTGGTGGCCATGAGATGAACTGACACAAACCTCCTACAACTGGTTTATGCACCAAACCACACTTGTGTGGTAGCATTAATCCAAGGCCCATCCTACTTACCTTAAACCTCTCATATATTAGTTGTTTCTACACATTTGTTTCCCAAACTACTGTGGCAACCCACTTGCAATGAATTATGTAATCTGTTCTGTCACCCCTGATTTTAAAGTGGACCTAGGTTATTTAAGATTCACAAAAACCTTGCCAATAATTAAATATTTAAGGTAGCATAGTGTATGTATTCCACTACTTGCCAGATCAAAACACAAAAGAGCCACAGATATGTTCATGATGAAGCTTATACACTAATTCTATAATACAGAAAAAATCACACGAAGTAATAAAAACTGACTAAAAAGTAACCAACCATTTTGCCTCAAGCTTGCATACAAAATGTGAATATCAACGAATATCAACTGATTATTTGCAACGAACTCTCATGGAACCAAATAATCAAGTAACTGGTTTTCGAACACCATCTGTGAAGCGATGACTCCTGCACCAGCACTGAGCATTGTGAAGACTCTTGCACCAGCATTGAGCATTAAGTTGTTGCAAAAATGGTTGCACCTATGACTCACTTGTTATCTTTGGCAAGGCTGACCAGTTCCTGCTCTATCTTCAGCAGCAGTATCCTGTCCTTCTGGTTGCGATTAAGTGTGTCCATAATGAACTGCTGCAGATCCACTCCTGTGCTGTCTGTGTACTGCTCCGTGCTGCTGTCTGCACAGCCAAACAGAAACTTAACACATGTCTTTACTTGCAAAATTTGAGGTTTTCACCAGGGCTGTGGAGTCGGAAGGAATTTTAGGTGGAGTGAGAGTTGGAGTCAGAAGGAATTTTTAGGTGGAGTCAGAGTCAGTAAAAATGTACAGACTCTGACCTCAGTCTAAAATCTTAACTAGATACTCCAACTCCAGAGCCCTGATAGCTACAGCAACCATTAGATTTATACTTAAATATAGGTTGTAAGTAAAAAAAGTAGCCTGATGAATCACGTGGTGGTGATGAAATGTCTTTTAGGTTTACCATTATTAATACATACTGAGCTTTTATGAAGGAGTTGGAGTCGGAGTCGGAGTCAGAGTTTTAAAAATTGAGGAGTTGGAGTCGGAAGTTTTAAAAATCGAGGAGTCGCAGCTTTTGTGTACCGACTCCACAGCCCTGGTTTTCACAGCAGTGTTGACAATTTAAGTCTTCTGAAATGTGTTGTGCCACTGGGAAGAGCACTGCCTAACCCTGAAGAGGAAGGCACTACAATTCTTCGACACACTGGGAATTCTTTAGCCAGTAACACAGCATAACATCATAAAAGACTTGAATCGTCATGTCTTTACTATATGTCGTGCATTCTGTAATGTCAGACACAAAACATCAAGATTATTATTAATACCCCAATGCTGGGAAATGTATGTAACATTACTGACAAAAACTGTAACACTGTTTCAGACACAATGTGATAAGTATTTGAGGTGATAAATGACTGCGCTACACATATCATGCAAGCTTCATGACCTTGGATGTCAATGTGCCAAGAAATTTCAGTGAGATGGAATGAAGGCCTTTGATCTTCCAGGATGTTGCAGAGGGTCAATGTCTGGTTTGTTAGCAATATTTCAGGAGCAGACTTTGGTACCAAATGTCAGTAACAAGCTATCCACTGACACCACACAACATCCCAGAAGACTGAAGACCTCACCTACCATGGCAAAAGTCTAAAATCTTTCACAGATGAAATGAAGGATGAAGCTGTACATTATAATATTACATATACCTAAAAAGGAACATTAATGGAAAAACTGCTTCAAGAAATATGCCTATTTCCTTTCAAGGCAGGCACAGGGTACAGCAAAAGCATGCTCTGTGTCTTGACATTTTAAACACAGAAAAATGAACAAGACAACAGCAGCCAAAGTAGTTACACACCTCTTGACAAGCATGGTGAAGAACTGTCCATGCTTCCCTGTGAAGAACCTTGGTGCCGCAGCTTGTGCCTTGAGCTAGGACGGCCAACAGACAGGCTGTTGGTGGAAGCTGTCTGTGGCTGCTGCTGTTGCTGTTGAACAGGTGCTGGCCCCAACACAGGTACATGGTGTGCTTCAGGATCTGGAGGAGGTGATGTCTCTTCTCTCATGGCATGACTCCGCACCAGCAGCTTCACCTTGGCATGTGACTGGAATGTACAGTGAAACTATAAATGATTATGGTGACATGGGTGGCGGGGAGAACAGGCTAAAAGAACTAACTGTCACATGGCAAGTTCAGAACACCTGTCACTCAGTTACATATTAATAACAATTCTTGGATTATGAGAATTTGGACATCAGTGCAGCACTTAATTCATGCACATAAAGCTTGTAGTTGAATTAAAACCTAATTTGTGTCTGAGATATTATTTTCAAATTTGTTTCATTGTTGTGGTAACTTCATGAATCAAATTGGACACAAGGGTGTTCCATATGTCAAATGAGAAAATTCTGTCCACAACCAGAAAAGTGTTAACTCAAATGTTCAATCCTTGGTGGTCAGGATACGGTAAAAAACAAGATCACGAGCATGTTGCTTTTGCAACACTGTGAACATGCATTTACTGAGCCAGATGACTTGCATGTACAGTGAAGTGGACTTTTTGCCATGTCACTTAAATTCACTGTAACCTACTGCTATTGCTCCTGCTAATTTAAATGCCCATAATCTTCTGCATTTTGGAATGGTAAGCATCACAGCAGACATTCACATTACTACGTTTTAGGGTGTTAGGCACAGGAAACTGTTACGAAAATCATCAAATTTCTGTTGACATCTGCGTAACACTCTTCCCTCTACAAAGAAGCAACAATGTATCTTGAGAGTTATCAGTTTTTGAGTGGTTAATTCTACCATGAATGTGAAAGTAACTCAATTTTTCCTCAGTCAGGAACAATAGTCTTGCCAGGGTTTATGACCTGACAAGTGTGAATAGCAGGATTTATGTGTGAAAGTTGTCCTATACACTGAACTTACAAACTGCAATGCAGAACTTTTAACTATGACACCGCCAAAATACGTCACATACTGTTACCCCTATAATATGTCATATACTGTACGCATAAATTATTATGGTCCAGAGCTGTGTTTCCCAGACATTTTTGCTTGTGGACCCCTCTTGGCTTCAAAAAATAACCAGGGATCCTCACATCCTTGTTCCGTAAATACAGAATGTCTGAATGACAGGTATCCAAAGTTAAAAATTTATATGATTTTAGGTACCTATGAATACATACCAGTAGCATATGTAAAAATGCACTGCATGATTTGACCTTAATTAAAATGACTATCGCTTGCTTTGTGGGTATAGAAAGTTTCTTAATTTAAATATGCTAATGGTCCATTTCATAGAATGTGTACAACGGTCATGTGAAATAAACATACCACCAATGAAACAAGATCCACAAACATTTTTAACAAAACATTATTCCTTTCATTTTAAAAATAAGTACTCTTCAAAGCAGCCATTACAGAAATGTATCCACAGGTCCCCTAGGATATGGTTGCAGATCCATGAGGATCAGCGGAGCATATTTTGAGAACCACTAGTCTAGAAGGATGAAGGGTCTTTTCTTCACCCCTTCACAAAGCATCTGTACACATCTCAAGAATACAAGATGCTGTCATGCCAATTGTACAGGCTGAAGTTTTCCCCACATAACTACCACTTTTTTGGACAGTACATGCAACAGCAAAGGTGAGGATGTGGAGCACAAAGGCAAATCAGAATGCACACCACTGTTGAACTGCTGGATGTCATATCAAATAAAAGAGATGTACTACACAAACTACTGACTGTTTAGGAAGCCACAATCCATCTGCACCTAAATTCTGAGCTCAGACTTGAGTCATTAAGTCATTATAACTTAGTACCTAATCAAAAGATGCCATTTTTTAACAGTAACACTGAACATCAACACACCAAGGCTTATAGGGGCATGCAGATAATGAATACTGTGCATTCTGGCCTTCAGATCTATATGGCAGTGAATCCTCAGCTTTAGTGACCTGGCCATTTTACTCATGGCTGCCACTGGATAAGTGGCCGACCTGGCATCAGAATTGGCCTGGATGTGGTGGTGAGCATAAAATTCTCTGTGTCACAGCCAAGAATCAAACCCTGGCCCTCCAACCCATGGGTAGTCACTTTGCAGGCTCAGCAATCTTGGCTCATACATATAATTACTACATCATTAAATTTTGTGCTTGAAGTTACTCTTCTAATGTGCAAAGAACTGTTCAGAAAAATAATACCACAACATGTGATTGCAAAATTAACATCAAAGAATATTACACCAAGAAATCAACTCAGAAGTTTAGTTCAATGGTAATGTGTGTGACCTGTAGTTGACAAGTATCAAGTACTTAACAGTAATGGTCATCTTACCCTGACTCTTGGCGGTGGTGGTGGTGGTGGTGGGGACTTGTCCTCAGTATCGACGCTGTTTGCTCTTGAGAGACCAGCTCTCTGTTGCTGCTGATGCTGTGTGTCATCTCTGATCTCCTTTGTCTTGTGCTTGTCGGACGTTTGGTTACCAGATGCTGGACTGGGAGTGTTGTCATCACCCTGGCAGTGGCAAGACATTGATATGGCAGCACCAGGGCTGCTGGAGGGGCTTGACTTACGTGGGACTGACTCATCTTCCTCCAGCTCTTCAAACTCTGCCTACAGAACCACAGACCTCTTCTGACAGTTATTTTTTCAAAGCATGTATGATTCTCAAGAAATAATATGCTAACTTCTTTACTAACAAATGCCACAATAAACCTGTGGCTCCAGAAGGCACCATGGTAAAATAAAATTCCCTGCTCTGATAGGACAGATCTTACAGCTGAACAACTGCCAACGTCTAGTGAAGGAAGAATGGTCATTCTTGCTAATGTACTGCCTATGAATCACACGCGCACCAAACACTCCTCTTCCTTTAACTTTATGTCACTTCCTGAAAAATTGCATAGCCATGCAGTTCACAGTCCAAAAGAATGTAAGAAAGTATTCAAACTTTGTCACAGTTCCTACAAAATTCTTATACGAAAATGAAGACAGACTATGCCACAATGATGGTAACATACATATTTGTTTGGGCTTGTCCTGACTTAATTATTTTTAAAATTATGTAACAATTTTTAAACATATGTTTGGCATTGCAAATTCTGAACCTTTACACAATTAACACAGACAAATGTGACTACTCTGAAGTGTCTGTGTTATTTACTGATACTGTCAACTACTAAGACTATAAAGCATCAGTGATAGACAGAGCACTGCCGGAATAACAGTGACAGCAAAAAACGAAGTACTCCTACAAAAACCTGTCCCAGTGTCACTTTGTCTACCATAAATTCCACATGGACTGGCCTGCGACTGAACCCGAGTTTTAATGGGACTTCTAAAACTTCTTGCACGAGAAGACTCTGTATCCAGGAAACACTCTTACAATGTAGCAATTTTTAGCAGCTACTTAATGTGTACCTGTTTGGAGAGCGTTCGTTGAGCATGGAGATTCCGTTCCATGGTTGGGCTCCCTGGAGCACTGTTCGACCCGTTGTGGACAACTATACTGGGAACTGCAACAGACAGTGCCTGGTCAAGCATACGGCTAGACGCTACAGTGAGAGCAAATTAAAAGGCCAGTAACACAGAGACCACGGTTTAATTAAAATCTAATGCATGAGCAAGTATTACACAAATATGTGAAAAAAGAGACTGGTAATTATAAAACCGATACAACATGCTTTTAACTGTACTTGTCTAATGTCAGCCCAGCTATCTTCTTTTGTAGTCACATGTACCATACAAACTTTGGAGACCAAAAATCATTTATATGATTCTGAGATTTTGTATCATGACACATTTATGAGAAAGATACAATATTCTCCTGCTGCATTTTCATCAGCAACTAAAAAACAATTAACACTATAGATACATAATAGATGCAATATTACTTTCTCCATTTCATGACACTTCTTACATTACAGTAAAAGAGACATGATATAACAGAAGAAAAAGAAAGGTTATGAGACGCAGGATTCTTCCATGTGAAAGAACCACTACTTGTTTCTTTACACCACACATTTATTTGTAAAGTTCCTCTACAGTTAACCACTGATAACAGAGGTTAAGTTTTATGATATCACTTTCAGAACAGCCATGATAAGTAGCATATATTGGTACACTTGCAGTCAAACAATTCACTATGTTATGCCCAGCACATCTCACTTTCCATATACTCATTACACCCTGCCAATCCCTCAATTTAATCACACTAACGATACTTGACAAAGAGCATGAATTATAGCACTATCCTTTATGTAATTTCCTCCTGTTCCTGGTGACAAATATTACCCTCAGCATGCTTGTTTCAGACACCTTCTGTACCTACTTCGATCAGAGTGACAGACCACATAAGAATACCACTCTGGTAGGTAACAACAACAAAGTCACGCTTTCTTCTTTATTTTGAAGGGACATGTTCTAAATTCCTTTCAATTTGTTTCTGTGTTAAAAAAAAGCTGTACCTAGGTACATGCACATATTAAAAACTACGATAATTCAAAATTTAATATCGATTTGCTTATCTCCATTTTTATTTTTACATACACATAAACCATAATTTATATTTGCCAACAGACTGTTGTCAGCACTGTTCACTGTCTAATGCAATGAGCATATATATTGTAGCATTGTAACTAACTGCAACAAATACAGTAGTTTTATTACACAGTGAACAGTGCCTCTTTAAACTAGTTTTTACTTTGTCAGAATTCTGGTATATGCAATTACATCAGTTCTTAACAGTATTGGTAGTGAAGATATAAACTGGATAACAGTGGTCCAATATGTCTTTATAATGTTTCACTTTCATTTGGTTTGCTTTGACACAACAGGGCCTGATTCTAACATTAAACCATCTCCACAAATTCACAGGAGCTCAAAAAACAAGATACTGTCAGTAACTACTGTCTGAGTGATGAACTGACAATATGCCAAAAACACAGTCTTCCCTCCATGTCCGTCTGGTGGTGCAGAAAAGTCCACAAAAACAGGGCTAATATTTGAAGATTCAATACACCCATCTTATTACAAAATACTGTACGTAGTCCTCTACTGACTAATACCATAAAATCATTATCTAAAACACACAACTAAAAACATAAACAAAATATTAAAGCATTTGAAAGGTAGGGACTCCAGTTAAAAGACACTCATTGTTTAAATTTAAAGACAAAATTCAGAGTAAATATCTTTCCAATGTCCCAGACCTTACGTATATTTCTTTTGAATACTTTGCATTTTAGTTTCCAGTTTGCATAATATGGCACCAGTCTTTGGTAAATCAAACTATTCTCCTACATGTAAGGTAATAAATAAAATATGAATGAAACCACTTCAGTAGGCAATAGCCATTGTGGTAATACAATGAGTGCTCCACTGATCCTGAATCCCTGTGCCAGCACACACATTGAATACAATTGTTTGAAAACAGGATGGAGGAAATGCTCATGCAGAAGTGAAGAGTGTGGACTGTAGGTCATGCTGCTCAACATCACTTAAAGAAAGGGATGAAAAGAACATCTACAGCGCAACTGTGAGGAGGGAGAAGTGCTCGAGAAAGAGTTAGTGAATTATGTGGCATAAAATTAACTCAATACCAATGTAAGAGAGACAGGAAACAAGAATAGTCTTTTTGTACAGCAAGTTTAACAAAACAACAGCGTTGCAAATCGATAAAGATGATCTGCATCCATGTACAATCATTGCCAACAGTATATTCCAAAATAATAATACTTTTCTGTAATCAGTTTGTGTCATGGTACTGTCAGCAAAACTGATAAGCACTTGATCCATGCATATGTCATACAAATCAGAATATTCTAAAGTGAAAAGTATTGTGTGAACAGAAAAAGTAACCTGCAAATGTTTGCTACTAGATGGTAAGTTTCTACAATTTTGTACTTGTATGTCAATGATTATTATGTCATGACATGGATCATGTACGCATCAAACAATATCAAATGAGACTGTTTGATGGCACTCGATTTGCAGCCCTAAAGAACTGTAAGTGACTAAAGTTTTGTACTCACTCTCCAGTCTCGCCATGGTTTTTAATAAGAGGGGAGGTGTTGGATCTTGCTTTTTAATAAATCTTTTTTGTTTTTCGATTGGTCTATGTGTGCAACAGTCTTGCACTGGGCAGGTTAGTTGAGCATTCCGCCTACAGAGGGCAGGTCTGGCGTACACTCGGGGCCCGGTCCAAGCTAGGCAATAAACAAATTAAATAAATAAGAAAAATGAGGGTGAGGAAGAGAGGGTAAAAAATAAACATAAATAACATCCATAATTTGAAATAAATTTACAACATAAAACACATGCGTCTCTTAAGACATACTTCAAATTGGGCACACATCTGTACTATACTTTAATGGTGTGTCTGACCAAGATTCAAATATAGAAAACCTCACATATTTAAATTGCTCTATATTACAGAAAAATCCCCATTGTCTTATTTTTTCTTCATTTAAGAAAATGGATTAAGAATGTTAATACAGTGCCCATGCCGGGAACAGCACAGCATTCATAATGTAACCACAGTAGGCCAGTATTATAAAATCATGCCTGGAACTTGTACTGTGGTTAGACAAAATTCACAACTGCTGAATAGGCACATCTGCCATAGAACATCTGGAATGAAGTACTAGCTCATAGCTCAGAAAACACACACTTCATTATCACATCTCCATCTTCACTGTAGATGTCTGATGTATCTCCCTTGAGTATCACAAATGTTTATAGCTTACATCTTGACCAACAGGATATTGCATTAATTTTTTACACCCAATTTTAGAAAGCCTGAGACTACAAGATGAAACAATCAGAAGAGAATGCAGAAAAGGTCACAGATATTTCTACACATAAAACTCAACCCTTCTGATAATCAAATATTTCACCTATCATCGATTTCCTTGCATTGTGTTTGGTACTGTGGTACTATCACCCACTTTTTCCACATATTTAAATTTTAATGCAGTTTTATTACATTTTACATTAAAAATGGGTGGGCCTTAGTTTTACTACATTCTATTATGTGAGGAGGAGCAAAGAGTTAATTACAATATTAATATTTGCACATGGGTTATTTCCATTCAAAAATGATGCCTCCTTCTCACATCATAAGCTTGCAAATACGATACAGTATATCAAAGACACAAGTGCAGAACACTGCTACAGGCTTTCTTAATTGCTAACTTATGATTCAGATCCACAGCTATTTTCGTTAAGTATACCGACAAACTAAATGGGCAAATAAATACACCACTTCTGTCCCATGTTATTTTATTGTATTTGTTGGATCCATGTACAGCACAAACAAAAAAGTTTATGTATATGGCAAAGCACACATGAAACGTATAAACACTGGGTAACAAGTGCCTTCTAGTTCTTCATTATTCTTTTAACTACTTATTCACCATTTTGTACATGGCAAAGACAGTTACAAACATAAGGTAAAACTTAAAACTTCATGAGCTTTATTCACAGAATGTCAAACTGAACAATTTTCAATGAAAACTGACTGCCTGTGTGCAATTACAATACTGTGTTTCATCACTGTGTGAATTGGAAAATGAAAGTCACAGAAGCCTGGTTCTTACAGGCACCATCTCACTGCAACATATTTTTCTCTACTCTTTCAAACTGTCTCTGAGTCCCACCGATTTGACACTAAATGGTAATATTTTCACTACAAGAAAGTACAGAATTTTATGTTAAATTTTTACAGAAGGATTTTACTGGAATCAGAACTGCTGCACAGTATTAAAATCCATGCAGTTATGCTAATATAAACTGTCAGAAGAGCAATAAAAGCAAGACATTCTTCAAAAACCATTTAATAGCAACCAGTGTAATGACACACAGAAAGGCCCTGTGCAACCATCTCTTTATTACATAAACTGAAGAGATGGCTATGATGTCAGCAACACAACCAACAAGTGGCTGTGCCAAAAATCTAGGCTGAACACATGTTATTTCTTCACTCAAGACAGAATTCCGTTCTTCATTCTTCTTTTATTATATATTTCTTTACATCATATCAACTCTTGTAATGGTACAACGGTGAGACTTCTGTATAAAATTTTACAAACACTGATGTATACGATGGTTCTTAATTACAGTACTGCATTCAGACAGTACCACATGCATAACTTGGCAGCAGTGAAGTCAGGTGATCGCAGAGACCATAAACTGGTCCATTTCAACCTACCCATCAAACTGAATGGTGAGAGTCCAAGAACTGCATTATGTCCCATGCAGAATAAGCAGGAGCTCTATCATGCATAAACCACACAGTCTGTCACACTGCCCATAGTACATTCTCCAGTAACTGAGGTAATACTTCTGTTTTCGTACCTTGCCAACGAAGTGGCTGTTAACATAACATGCCTACAGGAATTATTTGGCTTTATTTTTGGAGTTGAACAAGAAGCTTATGTTTATTCTGTGTGATTATGAATCACCATACACATAAGGTGTATCATAACCAATCCACATTAGGCATTTACTATGCGAGACTTGAGGTTTCCATGGTGGTGACTGATGAATGCTGTCTTCAGGGATGTTATGCCAGGAAGTACTAACATTTTATAGGAAACAGCTGCCTCAATCATCATGGATGGCGGTGGCGGCGGCGGGGGCGGTGGTGGTGGTGGTGGTGGTGGTGGCTGTGGTGACGACGACGACGACGACGACGGAGACAGCAGGTTCCTCTGAAATGTCAGTTCACGTCTACCGGACTACACGGCGTCAAAATAACGCCTGAGAGAAATCAAGTAGTTAACACTCTTTCAGTTGTGTAAGTTGGATCCTTTTTTCAACAGAAATGTGAGTGATCACTGCTTCTAAGTGTCAGTCATCCTACTAATACGGGAATCCTGAAGTTCATGCCACTTCACTCACACCTACCCACAACTGAACTTTGTCCTTGTCTGACATACAGGTCTAGTCCCATCACCACAACCGAGTTTTCGTACTTGTGGGTAACACCATCCAACTGTATCTGCTTAATCAATGTTGGTTTGCTGATACTCCGAATAATACAACACTATAAATGACTGCGTATTCATTTATTCATCACATTCACTACGACATGTTTCGGCTGTATTATTCGGAGAACCCAATAAACCAACAATGATTAAACACGCACAACGGGATGACGTCACCCAAATTTATATCAGCCAGTCAAACTCATCTCAAATACAGGAATGTAAAAGGAAAGTTACTGAAATGCCTCAGTTCTTCCCTTTTATATGACTGTAGACTACCCGATGGTGGCCGCAATTACCGGCCGAAACATGTAGCGAATGCGATGAGTAAGTGAATATACAGTCATTTATAGTGATGTATTATTCGGAGAATCACTTACCACCCACTGTATTATTTGCAGGATCAGCATTGACTAAAGTGGGCGGACAATCTGCAAAGCACTATACCAACAAACCACAGGGGCTTAGTTCCGTCTGCTTTCATCTACATGAGCGCTCACGCGGTCTGAAAATTCGGTTACATATTTGTACTGTCTTTTCAAAATGATCACGCAGCCCACGCAGGCATTTGTTCCACTGTGCAGTGAGATCATGCCCCTGCAGCAAAAGTCCGGGCTCAACCTTTACAGCCAGCAGTGCCTTCATGACAGGATATGTACATCTGTGTCAAAGTGGCTTCCAGTAAAGTGCCGACTTACAGGCCCAGACAGAAACGGGCGTGGCCAAAGTCACGAGCACGTTCAGTGATGCTTGTAAAACACAGGCCACAAATTACCGTGTTACCTTACTTTTTGGAAACACCTCATATGTATATCAGTTTAATGCTCATAAATAATAAGGTTACCTGGGTGAGAGTTGGTGTCATGTCTGCCTTCCGCACAGTCAGAATGAATTCAATACGACAGACGCAACATCAGGATGCAACAAATACAGGCCAAATCTTTACACATCATGTTTGCTGTATTTACTGTTTCCAAGCAACTTCTGTAAGCTACACGGCTAGCCTATCTCATCCTCTATCAGCAAATAATGTGTGTATAAGTATTAGCACACAGCCGTATCACAGTAAACATTACCCTGTATTATGGTAATGTCAGGTTCGAATCTAGACAGGGACAGCGATTATTCTGAGTTTTTTTTCGTGAACTTTCTCAGTCCCTCTCCAGGCAAATTCTGTAATGTACTAGTACCTATAATCAGGCCATGCTTGCTTACTTCTAAATCCTTTACAAGTCACTGTCATCACAAGTTCATGTGAGGGCTATACTGTACATCTTCAGTGGCTTAGAGAGCCATTAAGCAAACAACAAAGAATACAATTCAGTTTCTCACGATGCGAGACTAGTTAACCATTCACCAGTTGACAGAGCATAACATCCCAGAAGATTTAGATCTTCGATTCTGACGATGGCATAGCACAGTGGAAAACATTCAATCTTTGGACTTCTCCGACATACCACATTTATTTATTTTCTTTTAAGCATGGGGTGAGTACAAAGTGCAAAGGGTGGATTAATTCCGAATTACAAAGAAACAAACCACTAAGCACTTCATAATCCCTTAATTTCTCCAAATTTAAAACATTTTCCTCAGCAGTTTGCACAAAACCGTTTCGTTTCTTGTCCATTGCAGGCCAAGGGCATTCCGATGCTACCCTACTCTGAGCAATGTCACCTACCAATCAGAATAGGCAAGCGATTTTCATCTTTTATTACCCGAAGACAAATGACAAGAATAATCAATGCGAACAGCACTGATCTATACCAGGACTCCACTAACATGTCCACCACACAACTGTGTGGCACACACCCATCTGAACAACCGTCAATGTTTCTTTCTTCCTGCCTGACTACGACACAACAAATATACGTCAACCACGTCAGCCGCAACAACCTCACACGAACACTACATAAAGAATACAGCTTTACCAAAGTTCTGGAGACATCTGGGAACCCTGGGGATGAAGGCAGCAGCAGGTTCCTCCGGAAGGCTGGTCATATTTCTACGAAACTACACGGCGTCACATTCCGGAATTACCGATAGGCCTAAGACATGACCGTGTATAAATATGACGTCACATAAATTATCACTGTATGGTTGCCATGTATGACAACTTATACTGGGGAGGAACAGACGTTCATCCGACATTTATCCCTCCTTGATCCTTGAAGATTGGACGGACAGGTTGTCCCGAAATGTCTATAAGAAACTAACTTTATACCCTGCGTAAAATCCTCCAAAAAACGCAGATCTAATTTACACCGCGGCGGAAGCCTGCAATCACGCGTCTTCTACCTTCACATTTTCAGTAGCATGTAAGTCTTCAAATTGCTCCTATTTCCAACATGCAGTACTCTTGTCTGGGTGAAAACATGATTAACTATAAGAAAATGTAGGTCTAACACGGTAAAGAAATGCCGCTGAAAAAGCCAGGCAACCATTCCATCCATGCACGCACAGGAACATGTCAGTAACTATTCAGATTTAATGTGTTCCATGTCCGCGCACTATATTATACAAAAACACTAATCACCTACAAACGCACAAAGAGAGTTTTATCATCAATCGTAACACACTCCTACATGTTTCGACCCTGCTTGGTCATCTTCAGGGAGAACTTTTTGTTATCCTTACACTAAGGTTGCACTTTATAATTGCGTGAGAATGTGCTGTTGACTGTGTACTAGGTTGTTTTTGGAGGCGTGAACTACGCCTCCAACACACAGTACACAATCAACAGCACATTTTCACTCAGTTATAAAGTGCAACCTTAGTGTAAGGATAACAAAAAGTTCTCCCTGAAGATGACCCAGCAGGGTCGAAACATGTAGGAGTGTGTTACGATTGATGATAAAACTCTCTTTGTGCATTTGTTGGTGATTAGTGTTTTTGTAACTATTCAGATCTTGTTAACATTAATATCTTAAAATGTCTGTAAAATATAATCAAATAGAATTAAAATTCAATTACAAAATAAAGATAAAACTTGTCGATGTCATAAATTCCCACGACTGTGTTTACATCTAAGCTAAATACACGCAGTTCACAAAATCACTAACTTTTCAAGACAACATTGCAGAGAAACAAAAATTCTAAGCACCTAAAAACTTCATAAAAGTAATTAATGTCTTAAAGTGAACAAATCCTGGAATATTTTATGGATTTCATTCACCGTTCTTATATTATTACAAGTTACTGCTCTCTGGCCTCGTTATGCTACGCAAATCAAGCAAATGCGAACTGTCTCAAATGCAACTTGCCTACTGCACTGTCATTCTGCACACAATGAGATGTCCTGGAACAAGACAAATGCACTATTACGTCGTCTACTCAACAGCAACGAAACAATCATTCACCCTCCACACAATATCAGCCATCTGCAATCTCAAGTTTGTATAAAAATACGCCATGTTTTGCACAACTGACAAGTGAGTATATACATAGCAATGACACGTGAGCTAACAGTCTCCGCTTGTTATGATGACGATGGCTGCATGCCACAACAAAACAAAAATAAGGCACAAAGTGAGTGTGAAGGGTGCATGTTGTGAATATAGGGCAGTGGGGTACGCTATGGTGTACATCAACTGCAGAAGGCAGGCGCTGACTGGGGAAACTGGGGCTTAATGCAAAAGTGACACACTGTGCATTAAGGTGATACAATGTGTGAAGAGTATTCAATCCTTGGGTCTAACATCGAACATCACGGTCAAGTGGGAAATATTCCTGCTTTCTAGTCCGGAGGTCTGGGGATCTACTTTCGGTTGGGATATCAGATATCCTTACTGCAATTTCCTCAGTCCATCCAGGTAAACGACAGGATAGCAGCCCTCAAATTAGTAAAGTCCTTCCAGTTCATCAAATACTAATCATACTCCATGCCATATAATACCGGCCAGTGACAGCGTCGTTAAATAAGCAAACAACATAAATAACAGGCAAATCACGCAGTGCTTCTATACCTTCTGGACACGGGATCTGGATTTCATCTACCAAACTCTTATTCCCTTACTTAAAGAGGAACGGGTGTATAAAGAATATATAAGAAATCAGTCAGATAGCCAACAATGTTTATTAATAACGTAGGGTAAATAGAGCTATTGACCTAGTCAATAACACTGTAAAGTGAAGGCCTCCACTATTTTATTTATGTAGAGTTTTTATAGAATACGTTTTTGAACTTTGAGCCTGAAGATGGCTGATAAAAGCCGATACTAGCAGCTCTATTTAACCTACGTTATTAATAAACATTGTTGGCTATCTGACGGATTTCTTATACATTCTATTAATACAGGCCAACCGGGACAATGAGTGTCAAAGGCGTATAAAGAATTTGAACAGAAGAACACACCACACGTCTACATGTACCCACTGCACTCTTCTTAAATGGGGGGGGCGGGGCCCCAAACAGCTGATCAGATAAGGCCGAACTAGTAATGAATGGAGTCGCAACCCCGACGTCTGAGCTATCACTATGTTGGTATTTAAATGCACAAAAATTGATAATTCATAATTTTCGACCACATCTACGCCGCCAACCGAATCCCTTTATCTGTCTGTGACCGATAACTAATTATTGCCACAGAAGTTCTTCTCAACAAAGTGCACAGGATACCACTCTCCCTTCCCCAACACCGTGCGGCTTCAAAAGACATTACAAACTCGAACCGATGTACAATTGTTACGAGTGGTTTCACGTGATTTCCCTCACTTCCTATGACCTGAATATTTTAAACAGGCCACGGTAGCCGTCAAATTCTTTTTAAAGACTCGCAAGGGAAAAACAACGTCACATCAGACGACAAACTATACCAGCAATCTAGAAAATGTCGTTAAACTCTTGAAAAGGACGTAATCTACATAATGCTTAAAAATTCATTCCCGCAAAATGCCAACCGGGTGATGCTGCTCAGGCTACAACCACTGGTTCTTCTGACAATCATATAAGCCTGAAACACATTCAACAGAAGCAAACTGCAGAACTGTCGTATGTTAAAGCAAGTGCACACGCAATTGACTGCTGTATTTTACAGTAATCAATGGAAAACAAAATCAAGTGAGGAATAATAAGCCATTATTCACGGTGGCCTCTCTCACACCTTCAGAAATTGCAGGGACTGGTGTCCCAACAAACAGAACCTTGTCAAATACGTTTCGAAGCTACAGATGCACATTCGAGGTGCGGTCCCATTTTTTCTGCCCATGCACGTTGTGCTGGCACACTGATGCAACTACTATCACGTTCTCGCTTCTTAACATGTTTGGACAATACTTATTGTGCGTACACTTGCGAGGGTGGCAGGTGAGAAGAAACTTCTGATCCCTGTCGACGTGGTGGCAATTGCACGTTACTTAACGATGTTACATTAACTGCAGGCGTTGTGTTTCGAGTCAAATACAAACAAGTTACAAAAAAAAATGAGGTAACAAACCCCAATGACAAGAACATGATTCTGACTTCGATGTATACTTGGCACACAGCTAGCAGATGGTACACACCAGACCTCCACACAGTTACCATTCGCACTTAAGCACCTGTCCAACCGTAGCAACAACTCTTGTATCCCGGCGTAGGGGAAAACAATCGGTGCCACGTGTCTGTAGCCATGAGGTGGCAGTTTGCTTCACATCGGTGTCTGTTTGAAACTGCTTGCTGGTCAGGTGTTTCTTAAAGGTCCAAGCAGATGGAAATCACTGTGCGAGACTGGGGCCGCATGGACGGTGGTCTATACGGTCCCAGCCGCACCGCCGTAAGCAGACATAAGCACGATTGGCAGTACGGGGTACCGTGATTTCCGTCTCTCTATGCCCCTTACGAAGCACCTGGCTGACAAACGATCTGCAACAGACACCGATGTGAAGCAAGCTGTCACCTCCCCGCTACAGACACCTGAAACCGTTTTGTTCTACGCCGGGATGCATTTTTGCCACTGTGGGACAAATGCTTAAATGTCAATGATGACTACGTGGAGATTTGATGTGTATCATATGATACAAATTAGCCATGTACAGACAGAAGTTAGAATAAAGCTCTCGGCATCACGGTGTTCCTTACCTTAGTTTTTGGAACTTCACAGTGAAGTTTTATATTGCTCATTCCGTGCATAATTATTATTCAAATACAACACTTGTCCAACAAATGAACTGTTTTAATGTCTTGTAAAAACGTAAAAAGTCTTCGAAAAATGTAAAAATTTTGTAAGTGTTATAATGTAAAGACACTAAAACAGTGCACGGGTTGGACACGTGTTGTATTTCACAGTGAAGGTTAGGGCACTGGTAGGACCCGCTGATAGCCTAACTGAAGGTCGTCGCAGCATTACCCTGGAAAAACTGAAGAAAGTCACGAAACATTCACGAAAGCCGTGTCCGAGCCGAGATTTGAACTAGGCCTCTCCTCCAGACCATACAGAACAGTTACCGATTGCGTGAACCGGCTGTATTCCATCCTTGTCTATCCTCCCACAGCTTCAAGACCGACGCTTCTGCCTACGTCTATTCTTCCTTGCTTTTGCACGCTAATCTCGTAAGGCCAACCCACCATGTTCTCAGCCCGAGCCGTGCAAACGCCGAGAACTTCGGATTCCAGTTCTATTGTTATTCTGTGCACTCCATATCCAGTAATTCGCTTCACATACACGAACCACTCAGGCCTATGTACCTGTATGTATTTAAACCCTCCATTAACCCTTCAAATTTTAATGGCTGTTATATGCATAGCGCAACTTGGCTAATAACACTGGGTGGGGGGGGGGGGAGGGGGGGATCGACCATGGGTATTAGGAACTTGAATTTACGAAACAGTCAAGTTAGAAAGAGAAGGAACATTAATTTCAGCCACTTCTCCCACTCTCACCCCAAATTTTTTATTTGCCCCTCTTCAACTCAGTAGCCAAAAGAAAACTATTCTTAGGTAGAAAAAATATTTAGGGGGGGGGGGATTTTCCCTCATTGCCCCCCCCCCCCAAGTTACGCCTCTGGTTATATGTACCATCAGGTTTAACGTCCAAAACTCTGTATTCTACCCACACAGAGTATTTATGTGCTGCGTATGATTCTCACAACGGCCGATGATTACTTCCCTGAACAAAATTAACCGATCGATATTTGTAGTAGCTATACAACCTCTTCTCTGTAAGGCAGAAACTGAATGTTTACATATGGGCTAATCTGGATTAACTTTATTCCTTGCCGTGCCACGGCTCAGGCAGTTTGTCGCCGGCCTCTCACCGCAGAGGCCGGCGTCCGATCCCATGCCAGTCCACGTGAGATTCTAGTGGCCCAAGTGGCAGTGGAACGGAATTTTCTCCAGAGTACTTCGGGTTTCCCCTGTCAGTATCATTACAACAATGCTCCATACTCACCTTCATTTACACGTTTCTCTCGCCAGGACATAGGGGGGGAAGCCGGGAACCTTCCAAAACAATACTCAAAAAGATGGAAGTCAGAGGGTGCTAAATCGGGACTGTAGTAAGGATGAGGACTTCATTCATCTTCCTCTTTGGCCGAACGCTTCGGATTCGTTGTTTTAACGTCTCTCACGTCTGCGCATATCGCTCTGAACTGACTGTGGCACCTCTCTACAAGAATTCCACTAACAAGATTCCTCCGCTGTCCTTCACTCGGTCGCCTAGGTACATAAGTTGACTAGGCTCTGGGTTGGATGACCGCGGAATTGTGGTTCGATTCTCAGCAGGAGCAAGACTGGATCCGGAGCTCAATGGGCACCGGAAGCGCTTTGTGCGAAAGTGAATTTGGCCGGGGCGGTCTGACCACTCACCTGCAACTAGTGCCAATGTTACAAACGCATGGAGCCATACATCTACTCCCTCATACACCTTCATGGCATGCAGAGGGAGGACTTTACCTTCGCCTTACCGGTATATCATTATATAATTCCCAGCGCTTATACACAGGCTACACCTGTTAGAAAACTGCCGTACTGCTCGTGTACGGTGCTCGTATTTCCGGCTGTCCTTAAAACCGCTTGTACGAACTTCCTCTTTTTACTCCAACCGTGCAAGCCTACTTAATTTCAACAGAATGTCACTACATGTGTTTGCATTCTCAGTCATTTGTTTCACCCATTCCATGCACTCTCGGTAGCAGTTCCTGCTGACAGAGTCTTCTCTGAGAAACGGACACTCTGCTGACAATTCTGTTTCTCCGAAACTCGAGAGTTCATCCCCGCACTCAAAAAACCTGTCACTAATCTCTAAATGTGCTAGCTGCATGCAGTCTGTATCTACACATCCCAGTTTTCTGAGGTAAAAAAAACCCTCCCTGTGTTTTATTATGCACCATGCCATGATGTACAGTGAAGTGGAGGTATGTCTCCATGTATTTTTAACCTCAATACTAGCTGGAGGTGAGTGATCAGTTTCAAGTCGCTGCTGTTTTGCCCCCCCCCCCCCCCGGGAAAAGGTCACCGGTAAGTACCGCCAAGGGGGCTGCGTGGGCCGGCCCGGGTACTGTGGTAAACGGAAAAATCCCTTCCCTGCCGGGAATCAAATTGCGACAGTTCTTCCCCTATCCTAGTCACCATACGGACTGAGCTACACCGGCACATCTACTTCTCCAAAATACGAGTACATTTTAGTATTGTCCCATTATCTACCCGACGTATTCCAAGGTCTGTTTCCTTCCAGCTCTCCTACCACGACTTCGTATGCATTTCCGATTTCCTCTATGCATGTTACATACGCAGCCCAATGCAATCCCGTTTATTTTGTCATCCTAACGATATCCGCAAACAGTACGAACTACACAGGTCCTCAGTGTGTCCCATCTTCCTGTGAGTTCACTTTCCGTAAGTTGAAATATTCATCCGCTGCTTCGCTCTCAAACAGTGCAATCTGGTTACATTGTCCTAATTCAGTTTGATATCAGTGTATATACATACAGTAGCATATCTCGTGCCACGCAAGTAGTGGCATACAATCAGAAAAATGTTACATTCCTTTCTGCGGAGTAAGGAGATGAATGAGTCCACTTGCTAGAAAGAGCACTAGAGCGGGTCAGTTTGCTGATTGGCTCTGTGTTGATGAAATCGTCCCGTAATCGCTATACTGCAGTATAAAGTACTGTACAAGAAATCGTATTGTTTGCAGGACATGAGTTTCCCCCACCACACTACTGTCTCCCCTTCTCTTCTGCGCAGAAACATTCCATGATTTGTGGCACAGCGTCTACCTAAATGTTTCCGTCAGTAAATCGCGTTTGCTCAGTGTGACATTTTCTCGCACGTACAGGTCTACCTGTCTCGCTGTTGCTCCCAGGATCCAAACGCTGGGCTGTTCCGTATGATCAATACCGAAGCAAGCAGCATTTCCTCTCTCTCCTTCCCACCACATGCGGGAGAAGAGGAGCTAAAAACGTGCAGATCACGGGGGCCATATGTACGTACACTCCATAAAACAGCGCATTACGAGCACAATGTTTATAGTACGAACATGTTACGAACAAAACAGGCTGCTGGTTGCCAGAGTCTCCGGAACGCTGTGACTGCACGCAATGTGTGCGGCTTACTTCTTTGTCACAAGTGCTAAAAGAAATCAATTTGCATGTACATATTTACAAATAGGGGTAACCTTGCGGCATGCAAGTACAGGAAGTACAAGACCTAATTTAAAGTAATTTATCCTGATTCTGTAAAAACTAATTAACATGGGCGTAACGTTCTTCAAAGTAGGCACGTTCGAGAAACAGGCCTATAAAATAGTTCTACAGATCACGCCAGGCCCGGAAGCATCTCTGCAACTCGACTTTTGGAATCGTAAACAGCTATGCTACCCAACTATGTTCAACAGTATCTATATCTTAATTTTTTGCCTTCTAATAAAGGCCTCTTTTTCAAGCTTGGTCGATATCAAAGGCACGCACTCATACCTTGCGAGCTAAGCACTGCAACACGGACTTGGATAAGTGAGCAACGGCACTGACATGATTAATTTGCACCCTTTCGGTTTCCACTTCTGCAACCGCAAACGTTCATCTGCATAAATGACATACCGAATGACGTAGGATACGGGACTCATTGAGAGGTACACAGCAACGGGAATTTTTTATACATCACAGTTACCACGCAAAGCAAAGCTAGCGAAAGGACGGCTGAAGGTAAGAACATTCCACCAGATGTGTTCGTCTTCCAAGAGTATTTTGGGCGTAGCAAGTATACAGTCTGGTGCAGCAAAAGCCACAGAACCCTCCCCGCCCAATGGGCTGCAAATCAGCTTATTAATGGTTTGTAATAAACAACAAAAACAAAAAAGCCTGCTGGTCTTTTTTTAAGCGCGTTATTTAACGACGCTGTCAATTAAAAATACAGGAATAAGGTGGAGGCAGTCAATCACTATATTCTGCAGCGCCCTAATGCATATTATGCAACATATTTCGGCTTTAATGAAAACCCATCCTCAGGTATTATAAAAACACTTACACAAAGCGCACGTACATACGACGCAATACAATTTCACGTGATTGAAACCTCAACCTTATCGTGCTGTGTGTAAGTATTTCTATACTGTCTGATGACGGCTTTTGATTAAAACCCAAACATGTTGCACAATATACATTAGGGCCCATATTCCTCTATTTTATTCGCTGTACATCACAACGGCGCCGACTCCGACGGCCGCGCGTTCTGAGGCGTTGGTCTGCGGCCGCTCGAATGCTGCGATTGCGGGCTCGATTCCCCCTGAGGGTATGGATGTTTGTCTCTTGTGTTTGTTGTGTGTTGTGTAGGTAGCGGCCTCTGCGATGAGCTGATCACTCGTACAGGGGAGCCCTACCGAGCGTGTGTGTCTAATTGTGCGTGATCTAGGAACCTGAACAATGAGGCGGTCTAGGCCCGAGTTGGGCTGTTGCGCCACAGAAGAAAAAAAGAGAAAATATAACACGGGATGTTCACAGGTAAAGAGCTGTCAAATGCTACATTACACAGCGTCGGTGATGAATGAGTTAATGATGGGATGATACTGACAGGTGAAAACTGAAGCATTAGGAGAAAACTGTTCCCACTGCCACTTTGCCACACGAACTTCCAACAGAATGGCCTGCAATCAAACCCCGGGCCTCCGAAGTGAGAGGCCAGCGACTAACCGTCTGAACCACGGCATGGTCCTCACAAAACATATAATTGCATAAGACGCACGGCCTGTAAACACGCAGTTTGGAACATACGCTTCCAAACCACACCTACTGCGCTCGCGACCGACGTATTCTTTGGGTTTTTGAGACGCTGTCCCCACCACAAAACTGTCCATGGGTATTAGGAACTTTATTTTACAAAGAAGTCAAATTTGAAACAGTGTAAAATTGGTCCCATAAAACGGAAGTTTTTTTTAATTTTCTTTTTTCTGTCTACTGTTTATTTGCTATTATTCAATTCAGTAACCAAATAAATTATTACTAGGTTGAAAAATATTGGGGGGGGGGGGGATTTACTCCTGTTGCCGTCCCTAAGTTACGCTTGTGGAAACACGTATGTATTAATTCAAAATGCTACGTGTTTCGGCGGGTCACCATCATCAGGGATCACATGAAAACACACGGAGAAATTTTTAGACCACACAATTTAGGGTAACATGAGAGAATAGCCCAGACAAAATAGAAAAGGTGGATAAAAACAGACAAAACAACATAATATGCACAGTTCTAAAATGTTTCAGATACTCACTTTTTACGCCAGTCATACACCTGTAGTCATGCACATGTATACATATCACATACAACATTAATGATTATTGTACCACCTCTCCATATGTTTTCACGTAATCCCTAATGACGGCGGCCCGCAAAAACACATACGATCTTTAACCTTTTAAAGCCTAGCGGTAACTTTACGTACTAGCCCGTTTAACATTAAAAAATTCTACGTGGTGCCCACATTGCGTTTATGTGTTTTGTACGGATCTCAGAACAAACAGCAACTTTTGCCTTATAAAACATTAAGAGACTGGTTTTTATAATCGAAGTGGAGAGTGTTTACAGCGCGGTACGCACTGAGCCCTTATATAAAACAGATACGCTTCGTCTTTAAAGGGTTAATTAATAAGTACGTTCCTTAATAGTGTACTCTGTTGATATATCTTGCAATATCGCCTCGTCTATCTATAGTTTATTAAACGGTATTTAAAAAGCTCAAATACTATTGCGTCAAATGGTGAAATGATAAGCGAATCCTGATCAGGACATAGAACAAAACGGTCGTGACGCAATTTCAGGCAAGCCTACTATAAAATCTGCTGGGCGACTGAGTAGAACCACGAGAAACCTCAAGGCATAACAGCCGGTCTCCAAAATGATATTTTAATCTGGGACCTCCGAGGCAGGAGTGCTATCAATTTGACAGCGACGTTGGGTCAAAAACTACTGACAGGCGTTCTTTGTATGTGTGCATGTGAAATAACAGTCTGCTAAAAAGGGTCAAGGTAAAGTTTTCCCCTGTCCACGCCATGGCGGCAGACAGGTGGAGCAGAGGTACAGCTCCACTCATTCTTAACCTTGGCACTACATGAAGGCAAGTGGTCAACGTCAGGCCTTGGTCTCTTTACCCCCGAGGAGAGAACACCGTTGCCCATCGAACAAGAAGCTGAGTGAGGCCCAGATCCGATGTGGACGTTTTGGAGAGGAGAAATATATCTTGCTACTGCCAGGATTTGAACCCCGGAAGGTCCAGCCCCTAGCCCACTCACTATGCTTTCTAGCTAACTCTGCTCGCGGAATAACAGTCTGACCTATATTAACCCTTTAAAGACGAAGCGTATCTGTTTTATATAAGGTCTCAGTGCGTACCGCGCTGTAAGCATTCTCCACTTCGGTTATAAAAACGAGTCTCTTTTAAAATTTTATAAGGCAAAAGTTGCTGTTTGTTCTGAGATCCGTACAAAACGCATAAACGCAATGTGGGCACCACGTAGAATTTTTTAATGTTACACCTGGTCGTATGTAAAGTTACCACTAGGCTTTAAAAGGTTAAAGTTACTGTTTTACACCAACGCTCCATCCGTGGAATTCAACGTAGGAGTGAATTCCATGTAACATATTTACATTTCAGTTCCTACCTCCCACTACATACCTACTCGGTTTCTTTACGCATGTAAAGGTAAAACATTCCCCGGTCACGCCATGAAGGCACAGAGGAGTAGAGACAGGCCTATAGCTCCACTTATTCTTCACGCCCCGGCAGCTTTACCCCCGGGGAAAGAACATCGGTACCCACTGAACAGAAAAGACCTATCATTTCATGCTGTATGAGGACATAACTGCTACCTGTTCATACGAAAATACAAATAAAGTCCGTGGGAAAAATGCACAGTTCTTATATGGTAGGGTGGTACATACAGTAACCACTCTACTTCTAAATATTAACCCTTTAAAGACGAAGCGTATCCGTTTCATATAAGCACTCAGTGCGTACCGCGCTGTAAACACTTACCACCTCGATTATAAAAACAAATCTCTTAATGTTTTATAAGGCAAAAGTTGCTGTTTGTTCTGAGATACGTACAAAACACATAAACGCAATGTGGGCACCACGTAGAATTTGTGAATGGTAAACCTGGTGGTATGTAAAGTTACCGCTAGGCTTTAAAAGGTTAAATAACATTGTAACAGGTCAGCTTTTCTATCTGGCAATTGGCAAACAATCAATTGTGCACCACATATCTCTACTGATAGCATCAGCGTCTTCCTCGCATTGAATTGAAATAAACAAGATAGGCAATGTACGTATAAGGTAACGCTGTGGCGCGTTCGCGTAACCATCGTTGCAATGGATGTAGACCTACACCTAGCTGTCAACTATATAAAACAGTTGAGCGTTGCCATGAAAACGCAACAATGTATTTCCTTTGCACTGTTGTCGAGCTTCAAAACATTTCGTACTGCCGTCAACAACATAAACGTACTTAGGTCTTCACGTCCAGTGCCAGACACTGTTGTCCGATTTTAATCACATCTGGAGTTTCTCGACAGATTTCAGTAAAAGCCCCCACCACAAAATTTCACGAAAATCCGTCCGCGGCGGGGGGGGGGGGGGAAGCCGCGCTGATATACATGCGGACGGACAGACGGGAGGACACGACGAAGGTAAATACGCGCTTTTCGCCATTTAGGCGATCGCATCTAAAAATACCTCAGGGTCGACGGCTGAATACGTGGCTGTACACCTATCGGTAATCAAGCTAACATTACAGCTGTACCAGCCACTTCCTCTGTATCGATTGTGTAAACTCCAGTGCGCCCCCATGACACACAAAGACATGCAAATAGAGCACAGGGACAGAAACCATTCTCCAAATATTTGGACGTTCTGTCATCATTATGATGTACTTTTTCACCAAGTTCATTTAAAAACGGCGACGGATGATGATATAATCTGAAGCTCAGGTTAGTATTACTGATTAAATAGTTCAAAATCACCCCACGTCTAAGCCACGTTACTATCAGAAACAAATAACTACAGCAACAACAGACGGACCATACAATGAATAACAATCAGACAAACACAACAAAATGTTCCATGTTTTATCATATTAACCCTTCAAAGACGAAGCGTATCTGTTTTATATAAGGACTCAGTGCGTACCGCGCTGTAAACACTCTCCACTTCGGTTATAAAAACCAGTCTCTTAATGTTTTATAAGGTAAAAGTTGCTGTTTGTTCTGAGATCCGTACAAAACACATAAACGCAATGTGGGCACCACGTAGAGTTTTTTACTCTTAAACCTGGTCGCATGTAAAGTTACCGCTAGGCTTTAAACGGTTAAACGATGGAGTATGTCACACAGGGGACATGAACGCTGACCATAATGCAGCGCGTTACAAACAGGAAATACACCGCATGGAAGGCGTTCTTTACACGAAAATCTTACTTTTATTTCTTAAGAAAGAGTTGTGCTGGGGGAATTAACGTTGGTTTAAGTGGTTACACATTTATACAGAGGCCAATGTAAGTCACATATTAGTCAAAACACTGACTAGTGACATTAATTAACCAATGTGCATACGTTACAGAGTGCTATTAGTACGGCAATACAGTAACAGACCACAATAATAGGAGGCTAATGAGTTCTTACCATTACTGCGGTATGTTACTGTATTCTTTGTACAACTTATTATTCAAATGTTTAAGTCCATTTTGTTAATTCGTTGTTCACATATAACGTCAAATCTTCACCAAGTCGACTTATTTTGTAGTCGTAACTGCTGACTTAAAACTAATATTTCGTACACAATTTGTAGGTATGTACCGATCTACATACCAAATTCCATATTCCTGCACATAATAGAAAGTAAATGTTACACTTGCACAATAAGGCGGATTAGGATCGATTACTGTCGTCATCGATTAATACCTACGGCAATCGTGGTAACGCTAGTAACCAAAGTAGTCACAAATGTACGGAGGCCACGTAATGTGCCTATTCTTCTTGCCCGATTTTAACCAAACTGGAATTATCTCGATAAATTCATTAAAACCCCCAAATATAAAAGTTCACGAAAATCCGCCCAGCGAAGGCAAAGATGTTCCGTCAACACGTACAAACGGCCGGACAGGCACGACGAACCTGTAAGTCGCTAATCTCGATTTCAGGCTGCCGCAGCGGTGTTGATGAGATCGGTGCCGTTCTGGGATATTACGCGTCGCCGTGTAATATCCCACAAGAGCGCCGATTTATCAGTCGCTGTTCGCAACTTTACGAGCACGCCTAACAACATCTATCAGAGATCAGACATTTATTAATCTTTTATAGATCCTGATTTTTATGGAGCATTACTATAACAATCCACCGTCAAGTACCGCGGTACGTTGCTGAAAACACCAGCCGTTGACCAAACCGAGGCCTGAACGGGCAAGGGAAACTGCGACTGATGTTAACACTACTCATCTCAGTCCACGTTGTGAGTTTCTTCACCAAACAACAAATACGTATGTAATAACAGGTTAACAAAATGACTGCATGTGGGTGAACACAGGCAATGTACTACGTACTTGTAACATAACACTGCAGCGCGCTCGCGTAATGATTGTTGTAGTGGAAAACCAACAATGCGTTCTCTGTGTACTGGTGAGCTACAAATCACTGTCAACAACATAAAATGTTGAGTGCTGCACAACAATGCTTTTATGGCGAATTTATGTCACCAGCAACCAAAAAACGTCCTTAGGTCTCCACTGTCCGAATTTAACCAAATCCGGATTTTTCTCGATAGATTTTCATAGTGTACAATACAAAATTTCACAGAAATCCGTCCACTGGAAGAAGTTCTGATAAAATGCGGACAGACTGACGGAAATGACGTAACTAGTACGGTCCTTTTCATGACTACGGAAACGCGCCTAAAAATAAACTACACAAAAAAATACAACCGAATGGTTGCTTGTAAGGCACGAAAGTAATTTCAGATATCATTACAGTGCGGATGCCACCGACACTTAACGTGTGTACACGACACAGATTAAAAATCACGGAGTACATAAAACCAAAAACCGTGTTTGGCAAAACTGTGGTTGCCGAGTGTTTGCTACATTCCTAATTTCAGTGGTACAATGTATTTTAGAAGGACTATACGTCATGGACTGGAAATTAAAAACAAAGGAGAAAAGTAAACAACACACAACCCACCAAGAGTTGGTGTCAGGCCAAGCGCTAATAATGACGTTTTTCATTTATATTATTTTTATTTTTGGCTTATTTAAGGATGCGTCAGCAGCTCACACTATCGAGGTTCGAACAGTCTGATCATCAAGAAATAAGTTAATTGGAAAGGATACGAAAGCAAGCGGTCGTGGCCTAATTTAAGATACTGTTCACAAATCTGCCTGGGAATACTGAGGAAACCATGAAAACCTCAATAAAGACGGTCGGTGTCACCGCCTTGATTCGGATGCAGTGCAGACGCGTTATATATTGAGCCAGGTTGCTCAGCGTTAACTCCAATGGCCACAGGATGCGTATCAGACAGTCTGCTTACTAAACAACCAAACTTCGGGTGGTTTTTATTTCTAGTTACTTGTTGTATTCCGTTCTGATTACGGGTTACTTCGCTTTTTTTTAAACAGCCCTTGCTATTAAACAAATTAAGGTAACAACATTTATAGTTACGGATTTCACTCTCTGATCCAGAAAAGCAGACTGACGAATTTTTGTCTCGAATCATTGAGCAAATCAATTACAAAGATACTGACACGTTCAATAACAACGGATTATATGTTTTAAACAACTGAAGCATGAAATTAATTTAGCTGCATCTGAATATTCAGTTCTTACCTCACAGTAAACACAATCTTCTTTATCTTATTTTAAAGTTGTTTATTCTTTGTCAAGTCCAGCCGGTTACTGCTGTTCGGGGTATCGTCAACCTATTTTTAGCCTGATGCGAAACACATGGTGCATATATTAATAATGCAGACATTTTCAAAGTTTATGCACTGTGGTTAAAGGGCCCATAACTCTGTCCTTAACATAAACGCTACGTTTCACTACAGCCTACTGCTTACAGCTTCAATGGCTAACCTGAAGTGAACCGTTTGAAGCAGAGTTCACCTAAGTCATTTCCCATCTTAAAGGAAGCAAAATATGTCATCATTACCAAGAGAAATGACGTTTGTTGTTTCCTCTGAGAAGACACATATCCGATAAACAGGCATGCACTTTTGTGGGAACAATGCGAACTTGCTCAATGCTAACCATATAATACTGTGCTCTAAAGGTTAAACGTAATGACTGCGAATATTTAAGTTTGTGACTCTGGTATGACTTTATAGCAGTAAAATAACCCAACACGGAGTAGTAACAGTTCTGGTGCACCACCATACATCGTATTATTATCCTTAGAGGCAGGAATATAAAATAACGCATCAATGTGAACTCAGCGCCACGATCTAATTTCTTGCAAATCGGCCAACATCAAACCGGAGAACTGCATGGAGTTTACCTCTCTCCAGCATAAGCTCATAAAAGTTCTACTCTATCTTTCTCGTACTTCCGCAGTCACTAAGCACAGCTGGATTCCGAACACAAACAGTAGTATGAATTTGAATAAAATACTTATGTGCTTAGAGACTACACATAGAAGAACCCAGACAAATATATATATATATATATAGAAAAATTGAAGGATGCAAATAAAATCTTGCTTAGAAAATGTGAAGGAAAGACACCATTTGGACAGGCAAAAAGGAAAACAGGTCTTAAAGAAACATGGTGTGATTGGATTCATCTGACTGAGGCTAGCTACCAGAGACAGGCTGTTGTCAACATGGCAGTAAACTTTTATGTCCCATAAAACGTGCGAAATTCCAGACCAGGGTGGATGACTGTTAAGTTTTTACAGAAGGGATTTGCCCTATGGAGTTAGCTAGTAATAGGCTATCAGGTTAATCTGAATTGATTTCGGTCTATTCAATGCGTACTCAATATGCATGTAGTTAGTTAATACTACAAGGTTAGGCTGAATTGTTTTCGGTCTTTTCAAAATGTACGGAAACATACCCAAGAACTGTAGGCCTTCCCTCTCTCTCTCTCTCTGTCTCATTTGGACCAAAATTATACACAACCCACGTATTCAAGACTCCTACGTCAAAATTAATAAAAGGTATTCAAGTATGGCACAGTTATTGAATGCGCAGCGACAGAGGGGCAGACAACACAGCGAAATTAATAAAGGCCCTGGTACTGTTGACAGAAGCTAAAACAATGGCAGCTGTTTGGCCCCACTTCATCGGCTTTGGCGAGAGGAAGCGAGAATACATTCAGCACGTCCTCTTCTGGAACCCAAATTCCCTTCGCATTTCAGCTGATCCATTGCGTTTCGGATGGGGAAAGAAAGGTAAAAAGGTTGTTCTTCACGGTAAAACCACGCTCTAACAGTTTTCAAGATGCTTGAGGCAGACAGATGTCTAAGAAACCCTAGGAACTATAAGGGTCAACCCATACTGAAAAAACATTTGCTTAATACAGCTCCAGACAAAAAAAAACACGACTATTAATACTGTTCCAAGTTACCCTGTTTTGTGGAGTTGGCTTCAGACAGCAAATCAGCTGAATGTGGTCACAGAGAGAGTTCAACACTAATGGAATGCGACGCTGACAAATTGTGTTACCAAAAGCAAGAGAGGCCTTATATGATTATACTTATTTAATGGAGTACTGTAACTGCAAAGTTACGGACAGCAGTGTCTACACTAATTAATTCAACAGGTATATTATAACACTGTTTTCCCATCCATCGTCCCTGTGCAATTAGGTACATTCCACCTGTCCTCAAAATGTTCAGCAATTTCTATCCGATTATCTCTTGTTTTTGGCAGATGTTCCATAATGCAGCAGAAGTTTCAAGGATTACTTCCTGTATAGTTGAAGATACAAGCCTGAACTTATCATGCAAAACGTAAAATGTTCCCTGTTGACGCCACGAAGGCAGACAAGGGTAGATGAGGTAAATCGCCACTCATTATTAACATCGGCACTTCACGGCCGCTTTACTCCCGGGTAAGAACGCCGGTACGTTTTGAAGAGGAGAAGAGTCTCTTGCTCCTACCGACATTCGAAGACCCGACCGTACAGCCCCTAGCCTTGTCGTCACACCGACTACGCTAGTCGAGTTCCCAACCTGATAATGTAATGTTGCGAAATATTACCCGCAAGCTGAGTGCCTAAAAAAGAAAACTCTAAACTAGAACACGCCTGAACATAAATTATAATAAAACACATCTTCCTACGACCAATTGTGATACTCTGATATCCCTTAACGACGCAAATGATACAGCGCTTCCTCCATCGCTTCTCTGGGCGTCGCAGATGTCACCAGATATCCAGACGGATGCAGGCCTGCTATATTACGACGCTGTCTTGCTCACAGCGATAAAATAAACACCCTGTGTAACACAGCAGATATCCATTTCATTGTGGTGGGGGATCGTCCTACCCTGTAGGATACGCTCAGCATGCTAGAAGGACGCTGTTGCTCGGTCGTATAGAAGTACTTGCCAATGAATCCGTGTTTAGCTAGTAACTGTATCATGCAAATGAACGCTGTCAGCATAAACCCATTTTTTCAGTGCCAGGGTCGAAAACCAAGTGGCCATCACGCAGAAATCCCTATGCCATAACATTACGAAAGAAAAATATACCAGCTGGCTCGGAAGGGAAGAAGAGGACGAGAAGAAAGAAACCTGTGCCCTGCTGATAACATGTTTCTGGTAAGTGACTTTATGGGTCAGCATACAATAGTCAGAAGTAATCTTGATGCGACATTAAAAGTAAACGCGGAAGATACTGTTTCGGATAATGAGGAAACACCTAAGGAAACCAAACTCCCTCCTTCAGATGAGAACCCTCACCGATATTGTGAAAAGGTCAAAGCACCACAACAGTTCCAAAAGCCGAAATCACTTTCGTCTGCAAAGTAGCAGGACCGATGAGTCACTTTCTGAAGTTAATAACAGAGAAGAAAGAGGGTGAAGACGATGGCTTCTGTTTTGTTAAGTCTGTCACGCCAGACAGGGAGGACCTTTGGCAGAAGCGGGAACGCAGATTTAAAGAGATGATCATGTCTTCCACGACTGACTTGTTTCACGCATAATAAAACTACCTTTACGCCTCAAATTACGCTCACACACTCCGGCATGCGAGTACGTTTCTTATCTACCAGCATCCCAGCACGGCCGACACACGGCAACAGATTAATACGGCTTATACAACGGGACTTCTAGCTGTACTGTCACTTCTGTCTTTAATGTCACTTGTCTACAGTGTCACTCTCTCCAGACAGTTACTCGTCAGAAAGTAACAGCAGATATTTTCTAAACACTTTAACAGCCTTCTTTTGAAATACCGAACTTGATTTTGTACGAAAATAATAAAAGATGCTTCTACCTCCATACACATTTATTACTTTACCCTGAACCGTTACAATAATATTAAAATAATTATAAGTAACTCGCTATAGCGACACGATACGGGCTGAACTGTTGGGGGATCGAATCCCGGTGGGGGCGAGATTTTCCGCACCTGTCGAGACCGGCCCTGGTGCTTACCCAACCTCCTATACAATGGGTAACGGATCTCTCTCCTAGGGGTAAAGCGGTCGGGGCATGGAGTTGACTACCCACCCCATCTAGAGCCGAGTTTGAAGAAACAGAGCTATGCCTCTACTCCCCGTCTGCGCCTTCACGGCCTGTTCTAGGGCAACTTTACCTTTTTTTTTTTTTTTTACTTTTTACCAGTGTGACCAACAACTGCTTGTTCTAAAATATTCATCCTGTTTTTCGATGGCAGGACCAACGGGTCCTACCAAGCGTTCAAATGGTTGTTTCATCATTCTTGTACAGCTGTGTAACTTGTTTTCATGTTCTCGGAGCTCCTCTAACAAAATAAAACCACATTATGTAATTTAGAACTTTCATGGAAACTAAATCCAATAAATTTTCTAGGGTTAGCAGCCGCGTCAGGTGGTTAACTGGCCAGTAAACCAACGTTTCGAAAACCATCTCTGTCCTCGTCATCAGGGAACTAACTCAGATATCCGTCCGCGTCATGATATACCTACCCGAACCCTTGGCTCAGAGCTGATGGTTAGCAGATGGAGTCACGTACCTGATCTGGTTGATCCTGCTTTTCGTTCATTACCATTCTGGTTATAGCAAACCAGGCCTGGCTCAATATGAAGTGACAGTCTCTGTTAAAATTATTCTTGTTCAGGTGTGTTTCCCTTGATTCTACGAGGACCATGCAGGGTAGATACTTAACTCCGCCTACTAACGCACTTTGTCTCACCACCAGCTATGAGCCAAGGGTTCCGGCAAGTATATCATGACGCGGACGGACATCTGACTTAGTTCCCTCATGACGAGGACAGGGGTGGTACTTCAAACGTCGGTTTAATCGCCATCTAACCATGTGGCGCGGCTCGGAGCCCGAGAAAATTTTATCACAATCACATTATCTGCCATTTCGTTCACATCCAAGCACTCAAAGTGCCCTGTTATATTTCTAGCAATATGTGAGCCAGACGCGTAACAAAACAACTGCATCTTCACCTAAATCAGATGATGTCACTAAACGACTTGCTTTAAGCAGCATTAGACAGATCTGGCTGAAGACGTTCTGCACGGTTTTGTATGATCAGTGGGGCTTCGCCCTTATTGCGCAAGATTCAGAGGCGACTGCAGGACTAAGGTGGAAAAGTTTCGATAAATTAGGCAGCAAAATTAAGGGGGATAATATCGTAAGGGGACAAGAGAGGAGCCTGTTGTACTGCGAAATGTCATGTTAAAAGCCAGTAAAAGCCAGGGAAATGGCAACACATAGCAATCATTCGATTCACGATAAAACTCACGCAGAAGGCTTTGTTGAATTCCCTAGTGCCACCAATTTATGGGAAAATATTGCAAAAAATCTGGGTACGAGACAAAATGTTAGTAAACCAATAGTCCGTACATATTGGTAGAACAATTTTATATGCGTAAAGGGTAACTGTAGTCGCAAGAAAATTTTATAGGTACCTAAAGTAACTGCGTCAACATTAGAATTCAAGCCTACTTCAGTCCTTAAACCCTTCTTTCACACGTTTCAACATTCTGTCAAATCAAATCCACAATTATAACTTCCTGTTTTTGTCTTTCTGGCTGCGCTTTTATTTTACGAATGTTTTTATCAGCGAATGGACGAGCAATTTGTTTGTACGTGTTACAGTACCGGTACTTCAGAACTTATACATCACAGCTTTGTAAGTCCCTGATGTCGCCATGTTTGTTTGCGATTACGGCATACATACGTTTCTCATGAAATTAACTGGTAGTATTTTGATTTAACGTGGTGCCATATGCTACATGTCTAACTATAAGTTCATTAAGTTTCATTTTATCTGGCAAATGTCGCAAGTCACTTCCCGTCGGCTCGCTTAACATATAAAACCCAGCAGAACTTCGACGTGCACAGAAAAAAGTGTTTGTTAGCTGTGACGAGTGTCTGCCAGCCGAAGCAATTTATTTACTACACTTTTAAATACGGCAGGTATAAAAAAGAGCCCAATGTTAACTGCAACGGACGGAACTAAAACGCGTGGACCCCGGTTCATGGCAAATTAGGAGAGCGGCAAGACACAACGTCACGTAAGTTACCGAACTTGGTGGGTGGTGTACAGGACCAGGACACAGACCAAAAGGAATTTTTCGGTCAAGAAATGCAGTTCATTCAAAAATGACCACTGAAAATTTAAGACGAGACAAACGGATTGCGAACGACGAGATATCTTACCTAGTTGATACGGAAATACGTCGCGGGCACATTCTGCTTCACAGTGACACGTAATGACGGCAATGGAATGCCTGTTCCACTAAACAGGGCACCTTTAATAGCCGCATATCTTGACACACTGTTACCGTGGTTTAATTTTCAAATAATTGCACAAGTCAACATAGATTACTCTAGTCCGACTCTGTGGCTATGTGGCTGCTAACAATCTAATTAGTTTTCGTGTTAATACCGAAACCCACTCGCGATATCTCGACGTAAGCATTCAACGCAATGCTTTAGCCTCAATGAATCATGAATGTCACGACAGCGAAATCAATACGAACATACCGACCAGGCAATTCAAACATTTACCCTTTTTTTGTTTTGTTCTGAACGTTGGAAATCTGACAGGAAACGAAATACAACTTACTTCCAAGAACTATATCAAACCAACCTTCCAAGCATTTCCACGGAATGTGAGTCACAGTCGCAGGTCTGAATGCAGATATAACAGCGACATTGTGTCGTTGATGAAAAACGAGAGAGATGCATGTCACCGTACTGAACGTGAGACATTGGTCACTGAGTGAGACAGTGCATTTTCAACCCCTTTGTACACTGTCGTCCTTGATACTGCCATCGTTCACGTCAAGGATTCGTCACTACCGACCTTTTCGTTTGTACAAACTTCACGCTACACTAACCTTGTCACGGAGAAAGTGAAGCCGAACACGGAATGCAATCATTAAGCCCCATGCAATTTGTATTCGGTGATAGACTGGATACGGCAGCACGTACTGCAATAATACACGCATTGCTCCACAGATATCTTACTACCAAAAAGTGGGTTACCCAAACTGCGCAAGGATTTTTTTGCTCCCGTACTATTGAATTCACACCAACCCTGAGGTTAACAAAATCGACCGAGACAGGACAGGAAGTGTTTCTCGCAAGTCACCGGATTTTTAAAGTCTCCAATCCTCACAAAGTATAGTGACTAGGCTACGGGCTGAAAGATCCGGGATTCAAATCCCCGTAGGGGCAAGAGATTTTTCTCTTCTCCAAAACCGTCCAGACTGGCACTCGAGATGGCCCCGTCCAGCCTCTTATTCAATGGGCACTGGGGATCCTTCCGGGGAGTACAGAGGCCAGGGTGTGAAGCTGACCACTTACGTCCCTCTAGTGCCCAAGGCTAAGAAAGAATGCAGCTACTCCTCTACTTCCCTGTGTCTTTATGGCGGTTAACGGTGAGTTTACCTTTCTACCACCCTGAAAAACGAAGAAAAAAGAAGAAGAAAGGACAGAAGAGAATAAGGACAGACAAGACAGGAGGAGATAACGAGAGACGAAATAACTAGACAGTAAAGACGGAAAAAGAAGAAGAGACAAGCGGAGAAATAAACTTCCGACAATTTTACGGTACATTACTCAGTTTGAAATATCGAGATCTGTCGAGTAGTTTTGGGACAGACACCTAAATATTATGCAACCAGTTCACCTGCGTCGTGCAAGACTGCGTGTAACTTATGTAACATGCTAAAACTTATTTACTTTCACCGATACCATCGAAGAAAACTGGGAATGATACACCTGGCGGAAAAACTAGAATAATAAGCGACAATTTGATTTAATGATAACTGTTTCTTCAGTTCTCTGATGTGTTTCGATTCACAACTAATTCTCAAGGACTGAGGTGTGCACAGTGTACACAGGTGGTATGGACTCCTTGGATAAAGCATTTGCCCCACACAAAATGCACATATACCAGGGCCAACACAACACAAAGAAACGCAGATGTATACACCACGCCCGTCCCACACCGCACACGGGATTCACATTTATATGATGGGATTGAAACATATGTCCAACGATAAATATAGCACAGAAACTTTATCTGAAGTTGCTGCAGAGTTCGATCTAGCAGTGAACGCAGAAAGAAACTTCGTTCTGACCTATATACGCCTAGGAGCAACTGGGGCGAAAGGAATACGGCAGCTGCCCCGCAGACAGGGCGCAGATGTAAGTCTCTTGACACAAGTGACTATTTATTAACGATATTAGAAAAGTTTGCTGAATTTGGAACAAATACTTTAAAACGTTCTTCGCCTGCACACGTCAGCGGTTCTTCTTCTTTGTAGAGAGATGCCCACTTTCAAAGCCAATCAAAATACAGGCATCCATATTCCACTGTACACAGTCAATATGAACTTTCCTTGCATTCCGCATAATACCAACCACAAGAGACAGATGTTAGGAAATCCACATTCACAGTTCTGTGCCATTTTTTTGTATGGGCGACAGGTTTTGAAAAGATTAATACTGTACCCTTCAATACGAGGTTAAGGTAAAGCATGGACACGTAACAAATTTAAAAAAAAAAACTTACAGGTGCGAATTTATCAATACAAACGAAAAACGTTTAGTTTCACGCATTCAGCTACAGGTACAGGCACTATCTCTCGATTACGCGTTCACTTTACGCAAAGAACACACAAAGTTGCCACATAAAAAATGGAAGAAATCACGCGACAAGACGCTGTATATGTGTTGTACGTTTCATCACCTGCTACAGCATGGACACTTAGAAGCAGAATAAGAATATATGCATATCTTCAAAATTGGAGACATCCTCATTTTTTAAGATAATTCCATACTTCACTTTTATAAACTGGCGAAATTGCTGTCATAATCTATCATGTAATTCGAAGCAGGGACCAACAAATTTCAGGCCAAAGCTTCCCTTAAAACTGAAGTTTCTGATCAACTCTCAAACAGACGTACGTTTGGGCCCTTCAGAATCCTCTGGCTTGCCACGTACGGCCATAGCCGCCACAGTATGGCCATGCCTGAGACCTCCTGATTCAGACGGTCAATCCCAATCCTTCTATTTTGAGACATTACCTTATAATTAGCCACCGCCGCCTCTCCCCTCCTCAATCAGCGTCAGCCGCACTCATCTCCCACACCGGGTTCTACCAGTTCCGAAGTAGTTCCTTTCATCGCCCGCTCTTTATCGCTACTACTGAACTGTCAGTGGGCCATAAAACTGGACTGCACGGCAGCCAGACTTTGCTACGTCTCCAACACATTACGAAGACGCGTTTCAGGGGGTTTATATCAAACGCAAAATTGAATTTCCCGACGACAGCAACACATTAAAATTACATCTGAAGATAAATGAGGGGCAGATTAAAGTCCTGGAATGCTTACCAACACGTAGTTAGGACCTTCCACGTTCCGAATTCCTATCTAAAAACATACATATTAACATACAAAATAGTATAATTTTTAGGACTTAGTTCTTCTAGGATATGAGCTGGGTAATCGATTGCCGATGTTTAGAAGCAACGTAGTATTTGGTCTATCGCTCCGAGAGGACGTTCAAGAAAAACGCATAATGTTCCTCTGAAACGTCGGGAACCGATTACCAAGTGATGGAGCTTCATATTCCAGAAGAATAAACTCCTCAACCACACCGCTGCGAAAACCCTCCCAATTCGCACAATATAATTTTACCCATAGTTTCATATTAACCCTTTAAAGACGAAGCGTATCTGTTTTATATAAGTACTCAGTGCGTACCGCGCTGTAAACACTCTCCACTTCGGTTATAAAAACCAGTCTCTGAATGTTTTATAAGGCAGAAGTTGCTGTTTGTTCTGAGATCCGTACAAAACACATAAACGCAATGTGGGCACCACGTAGAATTTTTTAATGTTAAACCCGGTGTTACGTGAAGTTACCGCTAGGCTTTAAAAGGTTAATGTAAAACCTGGTCTCTCGCCCCATGGGGAAGGGGGAGAGAATTGTGTCCGAGAACAGGACGCCGAGGATAATAAACCTGTATAATGAAAAGCTTCACGATTTATACTCCTATTTAAATATTAATAGTCATCAAATCGAGAAGGATAATAGATAAGGGTAAAGACAATGGGGTAAATGACATTAACATGAATACTGTAAGAGCATAATAGTGTGGAATGGCTTCATCTGGCTCAGGAGATGAAGAAGTGGCAGGTTCCTGCGAACACGGAAATCGAACATTTGTTTCAGAAAAGGCGGAGCATTTCTTAGACTATTAGCTTCTCAAGCGGAAGTCGGACTTAACTGAGTTACGTAACAAACACCAATGTCACTGACATGCTGTACACTATTTGCGTCTGCTACGTGCGTGTGTTCTGAACTCATAAACAGAAGGAAAAGCGACGACAGACGTACCGTCACTTTACTATTCCTTTTAAAACCGTGCGTTTCTAGTCCAGACTGAAATTCCGGACACTGACCGTCCATTTTGTTTTAAAATAGAACGGTTTACGTTCTTCCCACGTCGTATTATGTCGAAACGGCCGACAGGAATACCAAGGTTCACGACACTTGTCAGCTGGTAAGAACAGTACATGAGACGAAAAAATACGCCTACTTGTATGTCAAATGTAACCGCAGAATCCCAGGGTTTGGCTTAAGAGTCTGGTAGCGCCACAGCTCTATGACAATATTAAAACCCCCCGTTACTTTAGGTAATATGCGTACCTTATGAACAAATCGGTAACCAATTGAATCAGACAGGCTATAATTATTTAGAGCCGACGCTGTGGTCCAAGCTGTAGGGGTAACCGGAAAGGTGTTGCACACACTTCTGCGATACGAGGAACCTCCTACACGCGCGCTATGTTTTCAGGGAGAGGACGATGACGTCATGAAGTCCGTTCATCTACCTGTCAGAATGTTTCGTCTCTGAAATGATTACAAAAATATACTGTGCCGCTAGGCCCGTATATTGTCCGACAGGGGCTCACTCGGAGAACAAAGGTTGCTGGTTCCACTCTGTAAATTTCGAAAGGAACACTGGACTCCGCCGAACGTGGAAATTCTGTTGACCTCGGTCAGTAATTGTCAACCTTTTAGTGCTCGCGGCACACGGAGCTGGAATACAGAATCAAACTTATAATACGAATACACGTATTTTTCAATGCCACTTATTGTGTAAGAACACAAAATATTCGTAAAGCGGAAAGAGGAAGATGTTTTGATACAAATACAAACTTAACCAGCTTACGTAAATGCGGCGGTTTCTAAACTATATAAAATGGCGCCCCCGTGTGTAATGAATGTGTAAAGAACATCTCTATGGGGGTTTCTTTTTAAAGTTTTACCTTTGATATTTAACTTTGTATAATTATTCTTTCTACTCAACCCCGCAGGGCATACTTGGCAAAGCCCAACCCACATAAATGAAATGGCCGAAGTTCACGGTAGCGTAATTTGTACTCTTCAGCAAATATCATTAGGCTCGTCAAATCGAGGGCGAAATATGCAAATGGGGCGTATGGCACCCATGGGAATGAAAGGACATGATGAAAGAATTTACTGCGAAACCCTGAAGGGGAAAAACCACTTGGGAGAGCTTCCATACGTACTAGGATAGTACTAAAGTAAATGCGAAGGAAACAGGGTGTGAGTGTCGACTGGACTCATATGACTCAAGCTAAGCACCAGGCATCGGCTGTTTCGGACACTGAACTTTCGGGTTTCATAAAAGGCGGCGAATTTCCTAGCCAGATCAGCAACCATTAACTTTCAGAGGACTCCGCTCCATTCAGTTACTTACTTACTGTTCAAGGCAGTAAACCCCTTCTCTCTGCCGCTGGAGTGGGGTATGAAATTATATGCTTTCCCGCTACACATTCGTGTCGAATGTGTTGCCTACACATCTGGATATGTAAATGTGATCTCCAAAAGCGGTTCAAGGCAGCATACTATACTGCTGACTGAAGTGATAAGCGCCGCTGGACTCTGAATAACAATTCGCGTGACAGCATTGCCTTCACAAGGAGCATTATTCATTTGAAAATTTTCCGAACGAGTTTCGATAAAATTTTGTATTATGGGTCTGCATCAAAAGTTAACAACTGCAGTTAATTCTGGTTCCTGACGGTTCGCCATCAAGTTACGGTGCACAAATTTTCAAAACACTGGCGGGCGTCACCTCAAAATCCCAGGCATCAAAATACAAATTTCGTTGTCACAGCGAACTGCAGCCTGGAATTTGTGCAGCCCAGCATTAACGTACACTGAGATCGAACCTTACTGACTTCCACGCTGATTAGGATACGCACGCAAAGTGCAGCAATTCTGGCACATTCGCTCAAGACCTATGCGCATTATCACTTAAACGAGTTTTACGTAAACTTAGTATCATATATATACCGTGAAACAGAAATATTAACTTACATTTTAACCCAGCTTCCTCCTACGTGTCTCGGCTGTCATTAGCCATCTGCGGGGGGGCTGTTAACACGAAGGAATTCTCATTTTGATATAAAGCTATATCGTCAAATGTGTATAATAAATTACAATATCGAAAAGTTAAAATATTAGTAAATATTATATGAATATAAACGCTAAAGTCAGGTTAAGCATCCAAATTAAATAGTATAGCGTTCTTGTTATAAGACATTTCTGCTAACGCATTATGGTATTGTTTACACTTATTTTTTGCTACCGAACATATCTATAAGCACAATCATCTTTGATCGCAAATGAGTGAGAGCCCGTATGATTTATAGGTTTATATAACCGGATATGGGTGTGGGATCTTGATTAACCTGCGTCAGGATAATAAGCAGTAGCACGTTACAGTGAAGACGGCAATGATCTTTCGCGCTTCATAACAGGCAGCAAGGAATTTAGAGACCAACTGGGGCGTCTATCTGCTTCTTAAGGAGGATTCTACCCCATGTAGCACTGGAAGTTACTAACATAGGCTACGTTTATGTACGAAAGGAAAAAAAAAAGTGTACTTATGACTAAGTCACAGGTGTAAAATCCCAGGCGCCAGGTAACCGTGACGATTAACTTCTGTACCCTGGCGCCTAATATTTGCGGATCCTCAGTATGGAACGTGATCGTGTGAAAAATGAGGATAGACGTGATGGGAAGATGACAAAGAAGACGTAAACAGCTACTGGATGACCTTAAGGAAAAGGGAGGATACTGGAAATTGAAAGAGGAAGCACTAGATCGCACCCTGTGGCGATCCCGTTTTGGAAGAGGCTATGGACCTGTCGTTAAGACAGACAACAGAACGGATAAATACGGAACTTCCTTTTGTCACCCTTCTGGCGCCTAGAATTATGAGGTAGCGCCTACATTTTAGGAAAAATCTTGCAGTCCTGGTCTAAGTGACATGCCATGAAGCTGTAGAGCGTATTCTTAACCGTGACATTACATGTAACAAGCCAAACAGCCCACCTGCGTTACTCGCAGAGACAGAAGGCACGGTACCCACTGGATGGGCTGAGTGGGATATATGAGTCAGTCTGGGCCGAATGACGAAAAGAAAACGCCTGACCATCCAGAATCAGAGCTCAGTGTTTACACAAGAGAGCGCCAGTAAGTTAAATTCAAATATTTACTGAATGTAAGAAAGAAGAAAACAAATTGCGACTTACAAAGAATAGTGCAATTCTTTTTTACTGCTGGCGTGATGTGCATACTGTAAGGTGCAGAATGTACAATACATTACTTAGGTGTCAGACAATCGCGGTTTGAATTCACTACCTTCGTGCGTATGAAGACAGGTAACAGACGTATTTTGTGACGAAGCAACATTTCATATGTCACAGATTGTTAACAGGCGCAGCTGTTGAATTTGGCGTGTTAGCTCTTCCAAGAAACTCCTGCATCATGAAACACCCCTAAGACAAACGTGTGACGTGCACTCACAAGCCTAGAAAATGCCACTTGTCTTTCTAGGGAAAATAATATGAACAGTAATGTGTCTTTGGACATGCTAGAAAACTACGCTTTTTCCTAGCTTAGAACTATCAACATTTCCGTAACTATGCGCAGCAATATCTAAAAACAAGTTAGGAAATGTAAGCACAGATTATCAATTCTGTCTTGTTAGTGGTTACTGCCTCTAGATCAGCGGTTCCCAACCTCTTCCAGTATGAGGCCCCCTCTGAAATTAATAAAATTTCGCGCGAACTCCCACGTGGTAAACTTCTAGGCTCCGGTAACTAAGAAAATACGTAATGACAAAAACTGTTACGAACTCAGTAACCACTGTGCTCGTAAATGAACTCACGTTTTATTCCTTGTAACATACCAGCATTAAAAAGGCAGGCGTTGCGACGAATTATTTAGTCAGTCCATAACGTATATTTGCAGACCCCTTGGAATAAATCCCGCAGATTCCGGGGGCGGGGGGGGGGGGGGGCCCGCGGCCCACAGGATGGAAACCACTGTTCCAGATTTTCAAATCATGAATGCTAACTTTTTATGTCCTATCATAAATCGCGTAAAACTGACGATTTCAAGCAAAGCAATGATAAATGTCTTTTAAATTCGTCTTTCCACCTTTGACATAACATACACTACGTTTCCTTCGTACCTCAGCAACGGATTTTGCACAGTATACATCACATTCCAGGGCGGTGCAGTTACTAGAATAAGGATAAAACGTACAGCGCGCGCGCGCGTGTGTAATAACAGTGAAGCTCGAAGGTTTAAAATTGTGTTTTAATGGCTCATTACATTACCAAAATAAAGCAGACATCTTTTCGGTGCAATCTAAACGCAATCAGGACTTTATTTTGGTTTTCGCGTGGGAAAATGCAAAGACGCAATCAGAATGTTTTTCGCACGGGATGATGGATAGGCTTATATACGCCGGAGATGGGCGAATAAGTGCATATGGCGTTCACGTAAAGTTACCATTACGTTGGCCAAATTGTAACCAATACTACAGCAGTAACAGAATTTCTTGTAACATTCTCCAGTATCAAATTTTATGGAGGTCCATTCAACAGTTCTGGAGTTCTCATATGTGCACACGGACAGACGGACTAAGCAATTTAATACGCTCTCCATAAAGAATACTCGAACTATAAATGTAAGACAATTTTTTTTCGTATATTTTGTTGTACTCAGTGAATATTTACATTTGAAATACTGGCGACATTTACGAACAAATCACATACATAGTCAAACACCGACACAGCGCCACCCTCGCTTACAACCCATGCTAGTCTGTGAACAGGAATTCCCTGTTATGCAATATTTCGTTGTGTCACCAAGAATTGCAGTGAAAAGAAACACAGTGGCGCTGTATCGGGGTTCGACTGTACACACACTCACGTTTTCAGGAGCGTTCGCAAAATTGCGAAAAACGACTACTAGCTTCGTCATATCTGCCTGCCTGCCTGCCTGTCTGTCCGTCCGTCCGTCCTTCCGCATGGAACAACTCGGCTCCCACTGGACGGATTTTAATGACGTTTCACATTTGAGTGTTTTTCGCAAATCTTTCGAGAAAATTCAAGTATCATTAAAATCTGACAAGAATAATGGGTACTTTATACGAAGACCCATATACATTTATGATAATATCATGAGACTGAGAAATGTTTCACACAAAAGTTGTAGAGAGAATCAAAACACATTTTATGTTCAATGCCCTTTTTCCGAAAATCGTGAGATACGTGGAACAATATATTAGAGTCGGACAGGTCACAGATAGCAACACGGCGCATGCGCTTTGCATGCTGGATAACTAAGGCTACACACACACACACACACACACACACACACACACACACTCACACACACACACACACACACACACACACACACACAGAGAATATGTACTAGTTATTGCTTTTCCACAGCAAGAATGGTTACGCGAACGCGCTTCAATGTTACATTACACTCACACTGCCTGTCGTGTCCATGCCTCTGAAACGCTGCGCTCGAATGGGTAGAAATCGCACTTCGTAATCGGGAGGTCCTGAGTTCAAATACTGGGCCAGATAACCAGCTGTCCTAACGAGTGTTTCATCTCTACCGTTAGCCTCCTTTGGCAAAAATCCCCTCTCCCCCGCCGGGTTCCTCAAAGTTAATCTAGTCACTCATCACTGTGTCATTTGACGCTGTATAATATGAGTTACTGAAATCGTCATTTAATAAGCCAAATATAAATAAACTGCCATGTGTCTACATGGACCCCAGACTTTAAAGGACAGAGGGTTGTTCCAGCCAAACAGGAAGTCGCCCGGGCATTTAATACATTCTCTGACTGAATGGCCTGTAAACACTGCGTAGGTTCATCATTGATGTTTCTACGACGGCTATATGTGACGCTAAAATGACGTCGTTGCCTGACGTCACGACGATTTTGTTGCTTGGCTATGGTCACTCATGCTAAAAATGTAACACGTGTACAGGAACTGGCCTTCGAGCATCCGCATCAGGACCAGGGATGCCCACAGCTCCAACAACTCAGTATTCTTATTCCCTTACGATCACTTTTCTGGAGCTGCCTGGTACAGCGAACGAATACATTACTTTCACTTTCGAATAACGCTTTAATTTCAAACCATGCGACATTCAGAGTTATCTGACATTTCTACGAACATCAGGTGTAGTGATTATGTAGTACTTCTAACATATCATTCATGTAATGTTCGTAGTTCATTCGATGCTACACAACCAAGGCACGTATTACGAACGCAAAATAGTGCAAACACGTCAGTTTGCGTTAATTCTTATAATTTAATTCCCATTTAATGCGCGAAAGAGACAAATGGAAGTATGTTCGCATATTATGTTAGCTAAATCATTGAATTGATTTCGATTAAATTTCGCAGTTACAGTTTTACAGTATGAGTTGTCCGACGAATTTAGTTTTTATGTAGGTTTTCAAGTTTTTAGGGCTGACGTTAGTCAGCAGCGGCTCTTAATCCGTTCCCCAAAAGAAAGAAGGCGGCAGGCGCTCTCCGGGAACAAACGTCTTGCCCTGTTGAGGCAACACGGCCACACTGTAATCCCAACGCCCTATGAATAAGCCCATCATACATATGTGCCTGCCTACCTGCCCGTCTTCCACCGTGCCCTGAAACGGGTCATTCTTGGAACTCACAACTTTCTGACTTGACTCCTTCGTATATTAACCCTTTAAAGATGGAGTGCGTCTATTTTATATAAAGACTCAGTGCGTACCGCGCTGTAAACACTCTCCACTTCGGTTATAAAAACCAATCTCTTAATGTTTTATAAGGCAAAAGTTGCTGTTTGTTCTGAGATCCGTACAAAACACATAAACGCAATGTGGGCACCACGTAGAATTTTTTAATGTTAAACCTGGTGGTACGTAAAGTTACCGTTAGGATTTAAAAGGCTAAAGTTCCAAATACCCATGGTAGGTGTTGCCAACTCATGCCTATGCATCCTGGTACATCCTAGAACTTGTATTTGAAATATATTCGATATTACGAGATTTACAAATACAAGGGACAATAATTCCTGACTGTGACGGGTGATATCAGCAGTTCGATGAATCTCTCAAAAATAAATCTATATGTAAAATACATGAATGTTGAGACTAATTAGGTATGCAAAACAGCATCGTTAAAACGACGTTTCAATATGTGTGCCATTTATTACATCGTCAATGAACATGAGTAACATCACTGACAGGGCGTAGTTAACGATTTGATGGATCCAGTACTGACTCGGTTCCAGATGTGGAATAATCAGGTCACACCGAGGTGCAACAGTGGCTCAGGATATGGGGATGCTGCACGTGTCAGAACCAGACAGGACGCAAGCGCACACAGTACTCCAACCCCACGAGAAGACCCACCCCGGGTCACCTGGTCAATGGCCTCTAGTACCTCCGAAAAGATGAAATATTAACGCATCAAGGCACAAGCACTGTCTCTGTAAGGGAAACAAATCAACCGGCTTTCCCGAACTGGTCTTGATATCTGTCACTCGGTTAAGATAAGGGTATCCAAACTTAACACAACAGGTGTATTTAGGACTATAGTTCTCGTACTGCTGTGTATTTATGTTTGTATCACCTTAGCTTTAGCGCCCTACGTAACTTATAGAATGCAAACCCGCAATACAGATACGAAGTCTGGGACTTCCAAATACAACAAGTTCGGTTCCTGCTAGGGCGCCGGGGGGAGGGGGGGGGGGATCTCGTACATGAAACAAAATATGGCTATGTAAGAAACACAGCCTCAAGAAATAAATATAAAGGGTGGTCGAAGTGGTCAAATTTGATTCCCATGGTGGAGTGATGAAAGGCAGTTAATAAAAAGCCACAGAACCACAAAAATATTTGGGGGGGCGGGGGTGGGGAAAGGAGACACATGGAGCATTCAATTTAAAGTTTGAGTACCTTATACATATTTTTGGAAGAGCAAAAAGAGCAAATTAATAACAGATCAGCATTTGCGTCCTTCACTTTCAACAGTCACGGTGCGACCGTTAAATTCCGAGGGCGGGGTGGGGATTCCTCGTACATGAAAAAAATATGGCTACGCAAGAAACACAGCCCCCAAGAAATAAATATAAAGGGCGGTCGAAGTGATCAAATTTGATTCCCAGGGTGGAGCGGTGAAAGGACGCTAATAAAAAGCCATACAACCACAAAAATACTGGAAAAAAAACGGAGACACAAGTAGGATTCAATTTTAAGAGAGTGCCTTACACACACTTTTGGAAGGACAAACTAAGAACACATCAGCCATTGCGTCCTACCACTTCCAACAGTCACGGTTCGATTGTTAAATTCCGACAAGGTGAACATTAGGGATCAAAGTCTTCTGAGACGTTACAAAGTATCGACCAGTAAATAGTTACCGACGTTTCGGAACAGCGTGCAGCCTCCATCCTCACGGTTCAACACTTGGGACTGTTACGACCTGAAGATGGGACCAGTAAGTTCCTCCGAAACGCCGTTAAATTTTACCAGGTCACAAGGCGTATATCCAAGAAGACCTGTCCCTTCATAAAAACCTTAAGGTAAATCCATGTCCTCACTGGAATCACTTCGAAATTCACACAACTTTGAGAAACACGCTTTATACGACAGAATAATAGCAGACATTGTCAGACAATACTGGGGAGGGTGCAGGGTTGCAGTGATGTCAGGTATCACTCAAATTTTGGGAAAGCGGTCGCTCAGCCCTTTTAAATCCACATTCCAAAGAAAGGCCGAGTGGATGTGACTACATGGGAAGTACACATATTTTGTTCAAGCCGTTTTCACTAGAGCAGTGTTCCCCCAGCTTAATTTGGCCACGGAACCATTCCCACTAGCAGAAGTCGCGAAACCCCTAACAAAATTCTTACAAACGAAAGCAAAAAAAAAAAAAGCAGACCACCAAATATTACACAGCAACAATGAGATAAACATATTATATAACTGCACACACTTAGAAGCACAAACCATGTTTGACGTGCATCTACAAAAAATTAAAACTTAACAACAAAGGCAATATACGTATAACGTAACACCCAGCAGCGTTCGCGTAACCATTGTCTTCGTGGTAAAGCAACAGGTATTACATATTTTGGGTGTGTGTCTGCGGCCTTAGCTATCCAAGAGCAAAGCGCATGTGCCGTATTATACTGTCATACGTGGCCTGTCTTGGCTGTACCATATTTGTCCACATTATCTCATAAACGGCACGATTTTCGGAAAAAAGTTACGAACATAGAATGTTTTTCTCTACAAATTTTGTCTGAAAGATTTCTCATTCTAATCAGAATACAGCGAGATGTTACCATACATGTATCTAAGTCTTCAGGTAAAGGACCCGTTACTCTTGTCATATTTCAATGAAACGTCAATATACTCGACAGATTTTCGAAAATATTCAGATATCAAATTTCACGAAAATTCCTCCAGTGGGAGCAGAGTTGTCCTATGCGGACAGACGGACGGACGGACGGACGGACGGACGGACGGACGGAGGGACGGACGGACAGACAGACAGGAAGAAGGTAATAGTCGCTTTTCGCAATTTTGCAAACGTGCCGAAAGTATCACTAAAACTGTACACACACGAGATCAAAAGGACATATGTGACGAACGAAACACTGGACTGCGAAACAGAAACCCTCTGAGTCAGTGACTTCTATGCGAATGAAGCAAAGGGAGGCACCAATGAATGGATCGGTTTGAAACCTTACAGACGGGCTCAACCAGAGGGCAAGACAAACCATCTTACCTTCAGGTAGCCCCAATAACATTCTGTATGCATTTTTTATCTCTCCCATGCATGCTAAATGTCACTTACATCTAAATCTTCCTGATTTTGTGACCCTAATATGTGCAGACGCGTATCAATTACAAACCTCACTATTACATTTCTGTTTTAGACCTAAATGTTGCCGTCAGCACACTATGATAACAGTATAAAATAGATTAACACCGACTTGCGTTATGAATCACAAGCCGTAATGAGTCGGGCAAAGGCCTCTTCTATTCCTCAGGCACTGCGTTCATACCTAGGGAACGATTTTTAACTACCAATTGATATAAAACAGACTCAGAAAGAAAGAAAGAAAGAAAGAAAGAAAGAAAGAAAGAAAGAAAGAAAGAAAGAAAGAAAGAAAGAAAGAAAGAAAGAAAGAAAGAAAGAAAGAAAGAAAAGAAAGAAAGGAAAGAAAGAAAGAAAGAAAGAAGGAAAGGAAAGAAGGAAAGAAGGAAGGAAAGGAAAGAAGGAAACAAAGAACGAAACAAAGAAAGAAAGAAAGAAAGAAAGAAATTTCGAATACATCACGTGTGAAAACGACTGCAAAACAACAGTCATGTTACATCTATCTCGAATCAGAAGTGTTGCCCTAATACTGAACTCGCAAATTCTGTATCTCACGCAACGTATATACATACATTCATGATTTATATCCTCTAAGATAATTCCTTGTTCTTGATAGTTTGGTTTCGCTTCCTTTAACGGAAAGGAATGATTTACAGGTTGCAATAATGTGTAATCTAAAGCATGACAACAAAACGCCCTCTCAGCTCTTGTGCCTGTGCGTTAGTTTCCTGTATTCCACTTCATAGTAGCTTACTTACCGAAGAAACACAGACTGCATGGTCTTGGCTGCGGAAATAATACATTATAATGGTGCAATTTTAAGAGTACGTATGCCTTGGTTTGATCTACAATATGCCTTTTAACTCTCACAGCAGGCGCTGAATCTAACATGTAGTCCCACTCACGTTTTTGAGTCAAGACAACAAAGAAAATGGTTACAAAATTGTGTCAACATTTTAGTCAGCAAAACACATGCCATATTGCTTGTTAGACAAACAAAGCAGTTTTAAAATCTGATTTGGAATTTTCGCAGCAGTTTCTAAACAAATTTGGGTTTCACAGATTAATTCCTAAACCAATCATACATCCCAGAAAACGGCTTAAACCAATCTTGGAACACACAGAACAATTCCAAACGTATCGAGGAACACAAAAAGCAGTTTACGAGCCAATCCTGAAAACCACACAACAATTCCATACCAATTCTGGGAAGCACAAAGCAGTTTCTGAACCTATTTGGATCCCATAAAGCACTCCTAAACAGTTCCTGGAACCAATCAGCTGTTTCTCAACGATCTTAGGTGCCACATCTCATAACGAAGTTTCTAAACCGACATTTGACCTCAAAAATCAACTTTCTAAACAAATCTCAGGGCCCACAAAGCAGCTTGTAAAAAAAAATGCGTACAACTTAAAATGCACTCCCCCAGCTGCTGTAATGTCTCAGTATGACCCTGGAAATTTAGTGAACTGACCTGCGTCTCTGGGCCCGTTGACGACGTGTGATATACGCTGTTCTGCTGGTGATGACACATTGTCCGTGGTTACGCTGTCTTCCTTTCACAAACTGTGGTTACTATGCACTCTACTAGCGCTGCACGTGTAATGGCTGCTGCTGTATTCCCGTCGCAAGGAACTTTGCCTCACACGAAACGCCGCAACACCCTGCGAAAGTCAACCACAAAAGAACATACAGGTCGATGCCAAATCCTTTAGCGTCCCAAAGCCACAATACATCCACTTGCATTACAAATAGTCTTGTAAACACTGAAGTGTTAAACGTTCAGAGGAACTCAATCAGCGAGGTGTAGGAAACGAAGTTTCTCTGAGCATGTCTACCTGTGCAATAACCATACGCATGGTGCAGATATATTTCAATTTAGAATAAACAAACCACCAAGTGCATTCTTTCCGACTCTCTGTCTACTGCTGTAAGAAATATTGTAGTAATATATCTATAAGACAGGCTATATACGTATTATGTACCACTCAGGCGCGTTCGCGTAACCACTGTTGCCGGAAAAAAGCAATAAATATTACATATTCTGAGTGTGTTTCTGTAGCCTTAGTTAAGAACCATGCAAAGCGCATGCGCCGTATTATATTGTGATCCCTGGCCTGTCTGGCTCTACCATATTTTTCCACATTATCTCACAAACGTTATGACCTCCGGAAAAATGTTACTGAATGTAAAATGTCTTGAGATCTGCGTTCTTCTGGGCTATAACGCAGCGTCAAGTGATAATCCTTTACCGACGTTTCGGGATAACATAGCGGTCCCATCTTCAAGGGTCAAGAAGTCCAAGAAGACAAGTAAAATGTCTTGATTTTCCCTACAACTTTTGTCGGAAACATTTTTCATATATGCAATCAGCGGGATTCGAACCCGCCATTCCAGCAATCGAGCCGTTTCAGACCTACGCCTTACACCGTACGGCCACCAGGATCTGCCAAAAAAAAAAGTCATTACTGAAATGATGTTACTAGTTATATCAAGAGTTCTTAATAACTTCACAAATCCCGAACTCTGAGAAAGGACTGCCAGTATCAGGATATGCTGCATTTACACAGCCAGTTAACTAGTTCACAACAAGCGACAACACGCGGACCTACGCCACTTCAACACTCAAATCAACGGACATCCGAGCGTGTGCAAAGGGATTTACCGTAATGAATTTCGCGAGAATTATTACACTGGTTCAATAGTCACAAAAGGACACACATACACTAAGCACCCACGGGGATACAAAGTTTCACTAAAATTGGTAGACGGCTCAAAATTCATGAAAGGTCGGGCACGTGCACATGCCAGCGCGCGCGCGCGCGCACACACACACACACACACACACACACACACACAAGCACACACGCACAGACAGACACACATTCGTGCACCCACAAGTACGTCGCTGCGAAATACAGGAAGCAGCCAGACGAAACGACACAACCCTCGAAGGGACGCCCACAGTCAACGAAAATTACAGCAAAAATTAAAATTAACAATGAAAAGGAAGTTCGAATTACCGACACCTTTCACCTTACACTCATTACCTTCCAGTAATTCTTACCTTCTCCGATTCTGTAGTATGTTAGAGTAAAACCACTTAACAAACAGCTTCTGCCATTTCATATGAGGTTGAATTTATTTTCTGACCTTGAGAGGAGGCGGGACACTACGAATGGTAAATTTTCTCTCCAGTACCTGTCCAAAAGTTCTAGACAGAGTCGTGAATAACTAGGGACAGAACAACACCGGGCTACCTACAAATAATAAGTCGTGTTTAAAATAGGGAGAAGTTCGCGTCACATCAAGCCTAACGAGGTCTGTAATGTACATACTTTCCACACACGTTCCTTGTTATTTTAAACTCCTACTCTAATCACTACTCGCGCCAAACCCACGCAGTCAGAGGTGATTCATTTCCCTTGTATGACGCTATATGTTTACAATATGAACACAATAAAAACGAATTTTTACAGGTCTTAATAAAACACACATTTTTTCAAGCACAAAAGAAAAGTAAATGCATAAGGTCACTTTTAAATTCAATATAAAATTGGTATTTTAACAATCCTATAGAACCTGAAAGTAGACACGCCCTCCGTCCTTCGTTACATCAGTGTCCGACGGAAGAACAGCGTTCTGATGTCATTTTCATAGAAAGCAAAGACACTCGTTTTTCCGACATAAAAGCTGCAGCTTGACAGACAGTCTCTGTGGTGTGCGACAAGTTCTCAAAATTCTGGCAGTTTCCATTCAGCGGCCAATCCTAACATCAGTTTCTCTCACAGCGGTAAATCCTTACAACAACAGTTTCCTTCGGCGGTCATATTCCCTTCAACAAGAACAGTTTCCATTCAGCTGTTAATCCTAACAGCAGCAGCTCCTTTCACTGGCAAATCTAACAAGATAAGTTTCCTTTCAGCGGCAAACCTTCCTTCACGCAGCCAATCCTAACAACAGCTTCCTTCATGCGGCCAACAACAACAACAACAGTTTCCTTGTAGCCTTTCCCATTACACGCTCCAATAAAGGAATGGACACTGAGTTCGAAATCCAGCAACGTACAATATAACCAACACAGTAATTCATTCTGACAGACGGCGACAGCTCGTCATACTACCTGCTCTCTGGTATTAATTCCGTAACTTCTATTTTGTTTAAGGAGTGCGCATTTGGCGTGGGTGTCCCACTGTGCCTACCTGTGGTGACCTCTTTACCTTTGACCTACAGCTGTACGAGGTCACCTCCCACACAAGGTTCTGAATCACTCATTCCTCCCTGAACTAACGTTGCAATGCACTGTTTCCGTTTAGCCACAGGACCGATCAAGTCCAATGCCGTAGGGCAAGGTGCAGCCCAGTACGGACGCGGATCGAAGACGTATGTGAGTCCCCTCGGATGGGGATTTTATGGTTTCGCCACGTTCCTGAATGGGATGGTCCTACCACACAGCACATTATATCTGTTACTAGTAATTCGACTTCGAACCTCAGTGGTTTGCTCAATGCATTCAGAATAATGCCACAAACAAAAGCCACCATCAATTCTCATTGCCACTAATTCACACATCACACACCGGGCTCCCTGGAGCAGTTGATAGCCACAAAGAACATCGATCTCTTTCACGGCACCAAAGGTTCATTCTCATTTTCACGAGAGCCCCCCCCCCCCCGCACTCTACCCTGAGCCACATCCTGTTTCTTCAAGACATAAGATGGTATTTGTATCTCTACTAAACTAGTTGGATATTTCAGGGTTTCGTTATCTGATAGACGCCATTACCTGCCATTATACGGCTATCAATGTTTCGTAAAGCATGACATGACCACTGTCCAGGCTAGCTTCGATTTTCAGATGCATTATTTCAAATTCTTCAATTCACTGTGAAACGAATTCCAGAAAGAATCCTCTGATTTCGAAGCGTCTTTACCTGTAAAGGCGTCGTTTATCCTGACGTTCGTGTACTTCCAGTCCTTCTGCGCATGGACTTCTTAAAAAATCTGGTCATTTGCATGTTGCCTAGGTATAGCTACGATTATTTGTATTTGTTATTTAATGTGGGTTTTGGTAAAGATTAGGTGAGGCAATACAAGGTTACGTGACGTACGGTTAAGTTATATATTCGGGTGTTTGTGACAAAATTGACAAGGATAAAATGACGACGGTATGCGTTAGATTGGACTCCTTCACTAGTTCTAGTGTCCTACACGTATGTGCAGCTGATAGCCTCAGTGTTGTCCTAACATAAACGCCGACGTCGGTGTCGGTGTCAGTTTTATTATCTCTTTGGTTTCTGGTCGTCCACCGTATTCTGAAACACATTCGAGGAAGTATTCTCTGATACCGAAACGTCTTTGTCGGTAATGGTGTCGTTTTTGCCGATGCTCCCACTTCTGAGTCCTCTTGCGCATGCGCTTCTTCATGAACCTACTCAGTCTTGTACGTTGCGCAAGTACGGGTTAGTTGGCACAGATTTCGGCAGGAATTAGGTTGTGTTAGGTTCGGGTATATAATGTTATTATTAGTTACTCTAAGTAAGACAGTTCTATTTCGGCAGGAATTAGGTTGTGTTAGGTTCGGGTATATAATGTTATTATTAGTTACTTTAAGTAAGACAGTTCTATTTCGGCAGGAATTAGGTTGTGTTAGGTTCGGGTATATAATGTTATTATTAGTTACTTTAAGTAAGACAGTTCTATTGAGCTCTGTAAGTCGCAGACGCATGCCCTTCCGCAATTATTTCCTCATAACACAGTACACCGAGTAGAGTGACAATTCCGCTACGGCGTCGTTTGGAGCCTCAACGTAAATTTTCATATCTCTTTTGCTTTTCTGCCCACTTGCCCACAACGCTCGTACATTCGTGTGGACAGATTATCTGGGCAATGTGTACGTTCGCAGGCTCAACAAAATCTAAGAGGTCTCTCCAAAATATAAAGAACTCAAAAACCTACTGTCCAATTGCATAAATTTCTAGTTCTACATATCTATGTATTGTAACTGTTTGCTTTTGTTTCTATAAATAACTTAGTACGTACCTACGATTGCGTCTGATATACCACCCACGTTTCGCATCGTCGCCATGTTTTATTAAACAGCATCCAACATATAATGTGTAGATACATGTATTATCACCAACTCGTACACTATATTGCAGTACAATGTAACAAACTCTTTCTTTTATTCTTGGACTTCTTGACTCTTGAAGATGGGACAGACACGTTGTCCCGAAACGTCGGTAAAGGATTACAATTCGGCACTGCGTAATATCCCAGAAGAGCGTAGCATTAATCAGCATCGCGGCGGAAGCCTGAAGTACAAGTAGGCCTATACTGAAGTACAATGTGACAAACTCGGTAGAGTTTGTCACATTGTACTTCAGTATACTGTACGAGTTGGTGATAACACGTGTTACAATAAGTATGTACAAGGTATGAAGAATTTTAAATGTGTAGGCATGTTTATGATCTACACCCGTAAGACATTCCCATGCGCCAAATTCGGTCATCAGTTTCCGCCTTCGAGCCGTAAGTTCAACACACTTTTCGTACGGTCGCTAACATTATATTTTATACTCTACAAGAACATAGCCTTAACAAAAGTTGCACATTCCTCTGAAGTATACTGCAACCAGGGCTGTGGAGTCGGTACACAAAACTTCCGACTCCTTAATTTTTGAAACTCCGACTCCCACTCCTTCATGAAACCTCAAGATGTATTAATAATGGTAAACCTGTACGACATTTCACCACCACCACGTAAATCATCAGGCTACTTTTTAGACTTATAACCTGTATTTAAGTATAAGTCTAATGGTTATTGTAGATACCAGGGCTCTGGAGTTGGAGTATCTAGTTAAAGATATTAGATTGAGGTCGGAGTCGGAGTCGGAGTCGGCACATTTTTACAGACACCGACTACACCCAAAATTCCTTCCTACTCCGACTCCACAGCCCTGATTACAACACATCATTTTGAATATAAATGTGCGGCCTCCTAAGATGACGCGTGCGCTGCCTCTAAGCTACGAGACGTAGGGCGTCCAGTACTGCTTCCTATATGAGTTCCTTGTTGCTGGTTAAAATCGTATTCCCGCCTTGCACCTCCTGCCCCGCTACCCACCAAGCAACACGCTTACAGTGCGTCCGTACACTGAGCCGTCCCGGGAGAAATAAACTCAATACGCCTATGTAATGTTATCAGGAACATTACGGAAAATATAATGAACCAGACGGAAGAATAATATTAAAATGGATATTTAAACAGTACACTGAATGGACTGAAAACCAACACATCGAAGTGGCAAACCACATCCTAGAAAGTCGATACAGTAAGGTAAAGCTATCCCATTACAGGCCTGGAGAGGCCCTGAGGGCTCCAGGAGGTTGAGGTTAGCAGATTTCAAGACAATCGGCACGTGAAGGTCGTAAGGTTGTCAGCCCTACGCACAGGCCGCCTTTACCACCCAGGAAATATTCCTGGTATTAATTTCTGTTACAGCCTAAGTCGACCTCAGGGTCACAGTGCGGCCTCAAGGATTACGTCAGTGAAAAATTCCAAAGACAACATCGGGAATCGAACCCGCGACCTTCGGGCTTGTAGCGCAGTGCCTCAACCAACTGCGCCACTGCGAATCCCCCTTAATTTTAATAATATTCATATAAACTTCACTGCGAAAGTGCTTACAAAGGCCGTCTAAATTTTACACGGTGGCTTATTGTGACAATGGCGAGTACAAAAAGCTTGTCCTACTGCATACCGGTTACTCACTGCGTCCCAAGATAGACATGTTTAAAAACATAAGCTCCAGAGCCCCACTGCATGTTTCAGTAACCGAACACGCTGGAAAATTTAGACAGAATGTAAAAACTCTCGGACTTTCGCTCTATTACTTCTGCTCCATATTTAATTCATAAATGCAAACTTTCGATGCTCTCTCATAAATGTCATAAAACAGAGGGAGCAGAGAAGCAAGGGCGTCCAATATCAAGTTTTTATTAAAATTAGTCTAGCGGTCAGGAGTAATGGCATAAAACCCCCCTGTAATTATCTAGAAAACGGTAAAACATAAGGAAAGGGTATATTGCAAATAAAATATGCGCTTTAAGTTTCTATAAGTCTCTTGTTCGAAACATTTCCGCTCCGATTCATATTAGCGAGTTAGATACATTAGCGATGGGGTTCTCGAAATGTTGTGTGCAGACAGACAGACAGACAGACAGACAGACATAAACGGTGCACAATATATGTGCATTTTTAGCTCCGATGCGAACATTTCAACAAAAACCAAACTACGCATCCCTAAAAACTTACAGGCACATTTATCATAAAATGTTTTAAAGAAACAGGATAGCCAGTGTACGTATAACGTAACATTATAGCGCGTTCGCGTAACCACTGTTGCAAGAGAAACGCAACGAGATATGTGTACTGTTAAGGTACATGTCACTGTGAAGAATATGAAAAATACTGACTGTTGCACAAAAATTTTTATGATGAATTTACGTCGCCGGCAACAATACAACGTACACATGTGTTCACGTAAATTGCCCGATATTTTTGTTAAATTTTAACCAAACAAAAAATCAAATTTTACGGAAATCCGTCCGGCGGGAGCCATGAACCACGCGGACGGACAAATGGACATGAATCAAATAGGCGCTTTTCGCGACTGTGCAAACGTGCCTAAAAATGTCAGAAGCGCACTGCAATGGTGATCTGAAGCTACACAACTGGTTGTGGATGGCGTTACAGCCGTGCCACCATCAAGTCTGGATTTGCCAGGTCCGACTTCCTCGCGGCGGTGTTGCCGTCGGTCCACGTCTTCCGGAATACGTAGGCCGTGTCGCTTGGTAAACAGTTACCGACGCACCGAAGGACCGTCGTGCATGTACTTCCAGAAGAAGACTGCTCTTGGATGGCGTTTCACAGCGGTCGGCTCCCTCCGTCTTCAGAGAATAACTACTCCGCAGAGACAGGCAGCCGGTCACTGTGAACCGCTGGCCAACTATTTACCAGACTATATGACGTCATGTTCTTCATACGAGAATCACAAGTTCCGTACTGTCACTTTTGTTTTTATTTCTCTCTTCGGTCCATCCAACTGACTAACTTCATGGACCAGAATGCTTCTTGAGAAGATACCATCTCTCCTCCTCCTCCTCCTCCTTCTTCTTCTTCTTCCTTCCTTCCTTCCTTCCTTCCTTCCTTCCTTCCTTCCTTCCCCTAAAGGGTCCATTTGCAAAAACTCCGGATGCACTGCAGCCTTAGGCTTATTGTACAGCCCTATGTTAATTCTCTCAGCACAGACTTATTAAACCCGTGTCTTTTACAAAACGGCACAGCTATAACATTTCCTCAGCAAGTCACGGAATTCCCCAGATTTTATGGCACCCAAGCATTCATTACCGTGTTCACAACAGACCGCCACTTCTCCCTCTCCTTAGCCACACCCACACATTCCATGTCAACATCGCGCCTAGATCTTCAAAGTCGTCTCTTTCTCACAGTTTTCCCCATCAAAACCCTGTATGCACCTCTCCTCTCCACCATTCTTGACCAGTCCATCTAATTTGTACTTCGAAATTGTCTTGGTCAGGTCAATTCTTCCTTTATCGCGATCTCGATTACTCACGAACACCCCTTCGAAAGTCACGATCTGCTTTGTACTAGGGACGCTCCGTGGTCAAAATCCGGTTCCGCGGCCGCCTATCCTGACTCAGATGTCCTGCAGTTTTCTCAGCCCCTTCAGACAAATTCCGAGATAGCGGGTCCCTTCAAGTTTGCCCACCACACAGTCTCAGTTAGAACGTCATCAAATATACCAAAAGACAAGTCAGCACTGATCTATATCTCTGTCATCCGTCGCTGCCAAAGAACTAATGCAGTTAATACAGTTCAAAGACCGTCGTTAAATAAATCAACAAAGACGGCATGTCAGATAGTCACGTACGTGTTAATGCAGCCAGTGTCAGTGCAGTATCACGCATTGCAACAATTCCTGCACCGAGGTGCCGCCGTCAAGCTACATTTACAGCACTGAACCATGTTCAGTCCCAGCAAGGGAAGATGCGGAAAATTTGAATCGATCTGCCGATTTCGCGCTGTCGACTATGAGTCTTCTCTTCCACCACGCCCACATGCTGGCGGACTCCACCAATCACCGTTGCATGTAAGTGGCCGGACACTTTCGCAACCTTGACCCAGTTCTGGCCCGGCGGTGTCTCCCCAGCACAGCACACAACACCGCCTAGCGCGATGTTACGTCATAACGCCACTCTGCACCCAAGAAAGTATGGGAAACCCACATTTAGGAAGTGTATTAATGGTTACGTGTCGATCCCAGTGGCCGCGCAGTGTAAGGCGTGGGTCTGTGGCCATTCGCTTGCTGGGATCGCGGGTTCGAATTTCGCCGGGGGCACGGATGTCTGTCTTTTGTTAAGTGTTGTGTGTTGCCTGGTAGAGGTCTCCGCAATGGGCCGACCACTAGTCCGGAGGAGTCCTACCCAGCGTGGTGTGTCTGAGTGTGATCCCGAAACCTCATCAATAAGGAGGCCTAAGCCCACTAGGGCTGTCGAGCCATGAAAAAAAAATGGTAATGTGTCTGAATTTATGCGAAAGATGTCCACTTCAAACCTCGGTTGCAGATCAACCTGATATTTTCGTGGTTTCATATGTTTATTAGCTGACAACGCCAAGGCGTTCGCGTAACCATTGTTGCAACTGAAACGCAATAACGCATTCCATGTGTATTGCTGAACTACATGTCACTGTCAACAATACAAAAATACTGACTGTTGCACGGAAATGTTTTTATGGCGAATTTATGTCGCCGATAACAACCGAACGTACTGAAGGGCTTCATGTAATGTGCCCGGTATTTCTGTTCGACTTCAACCACATACGGAGTTCCCCGACAGATCTTCATAAAAGTCTTAATACTTGCATAAAATTTAACGGAAATCCGTCCCGTGGGAGACGCGCTGATACATGCGGACAGACAGACAGACGGAAAAATATGACGAAGCTAATGGGCGCTTTTGGCGACTATGCGAACACGCCTAAAATTTTTCTTAACACATCGCCCTACAGTCATGATCCTGCAAGTTCTCATCCATGCTAATCTCAGAGGTTCAAACCACGGCACTGGCTAAACACCTACTTCTAGTGGACAGTGTCCTTGAGAAGTTGATGCTATCGGATCAGGAAATGTCCCGAATTTTATGTAATTCAATGCTACACTGTCACGTCCAACAGAACCAACCACTGCATTGTCCTCGTCTCCACACTGTATCTGTTCTAAGACACATTTTAATATTATCCTTACTTCTACGTCTACAACAATGGGTCTCTCTTAAGGTTTTCCGACTTAAATGTTGTACACAGTTCTCACCTTCCACACAGGACCCGCCCATCTCACGCCCCTTGATTTAATAATCCTGATGGTGTATCCTTAAGAGGACAAAGACAGAAACTCCTCGTTACATACTTTCCTTAACCCTCCTATTACCTCAGCTCTCTCAGGTCCAAATACTCTCCCAACAATCTTTCCCGTTGCTTATGAAACCACAACGAATTACCCGAACGCCAAGCTTGCTTGTGACATCAGTCTGTAATGGACAGGAATTGTCTGCCTCCGCCCAACCAATAAGTTTGAGGGGTAGGCCCTGGTCAACGCCCGCGAGGCGTATTCGATACACAGGATGATTCGGAAGAAAGGTCAGCATTTTGGGGATCACACTATTGGTCATTGTCAGAAAGGAAGTTTATATGGGCATGTGTCTAATTCTGAACGGCTAGCGAGACAGAGCTGTTTGAATGTACAAATACAAAAGCACTGTGAATGGTAATAAAGAAAGAGAAATACTTACTGTTAATTTAATTTTAATTTTAATTTAATGTTCAAATGACAAATTTGTTAAGAACAAATGACAATTTGTTACAGTTCACAATAAATGCTCGAAAATCCCGCTTGTCAATCTCAGTGCAATTCGCAACTCGTGTGCGAAGATCGCGTGTTATTGGTCTGACTTGGTCTTCACGCTTCTTTATGGAAGCAGCAGCATCCAAATTCCGAGCGAGCAATTCGTCTCGTGTATCCACCTTTCGTTTGTAAACTTCACACAACCTCACAAACAAAAATCGAACAAAGTTAGGCCTGGAGATTCAAACGACTCTATCTCGGTAGCCATTCAGAAATAGGCACGTGTTCATATAAACTTTTCTTTTTCACAATTGCCAGTACTATCACCTCTCAATATATTGACCTTTCCTCCTGAATCAACTTTTATCCACAGCTGCTCTCCATACCTGTAGGTTAACTCTATCCGCGACCTAAAGGCGTGCCATGATGTACTGACAAAGTGTCCAGTTAAACAAGCAAAACACATTGCGATTACAAATTATGCAGCATCGTATCCGAAAGGCCATATATTGGGTCCAATGGCCGGGAATTCAGAATCGGCTTTTTCCTGCTTCTGTCAAACTCACTGGATGCAGTGATTGTCACGACAGGTCTCCGCAAAGTACATGTGTAAGCACAGCTACGTACAACATCGTATTTACACATACAACGGGAAAAGTGTGTCCGACTAGGTCTCCTTTCTGCAACACGTTCTTAAGAAAATGCTTAAGCAAAGTTACAATTCAATTCAATTCAGTGCGTGTTTATTAACGTGAAGACTTCAACAGCAAACTGCCAATTTAAAGCCTGCACAAGAACACAAATACAACACAAATACACAAGAACACAACAAAACAAAAACAAGTATAGCAACATTAAGAAAACAGCAATATAAAAGACGTACTGGAACAAAATCCCTAAACCCTGAAAAACATAGACAAGTCGATTAGAAAATGACACAAATTAGTTTAAAGTCTGTTTTAATGAAGTTATGCGTGTCCTAAAGATGTCACCATTTTGCACACCAAGTTGGCAGCCGAAACGCGTCTAGCAGATGGAGAGTTTTTACAAGTAACACAGAACAGGGGAGGAGTTTCTGAAATTAAGAGGAAGAACTCGAATACCACTAATATCGAAAAGAGGCGGGCGACATTTTAAACCTGAATAAACAGAGTGAAAAACGATGCATCATGATGTAGTCTTCTGTCGTACAGGTTCAGAAGCATTAGAATTTTAAGAAAATCCTCGTAACATGGTCTTGAGGAAAGACATGATTTTGGCAGAGAGCTACACACTTCCGCTGAATGCATTCCAGCTTTTTAGCTTCAGTTTACCTTTTCAAAATGGTCAGACTACAGTCCGCGACTGAGGTCTGCGGCTGTTTCCCATTCACTTCTCCAACTTCTAGGGCCGCAAACTCGAGTCGCGAACTATACACATCACACAAGTGAAATGAAAAGAGACATTGAGAAGATATATAGACATTTAGGATACATTCACAACCCTCCTTCGGAACACCGATGAAAACATTTCCCAATTAAGTCCACATTTTAACATTCATTTCCTCAAACGCTCAGCCAGACGTCTGAAGATACCGGTACTGCAAAACATGTGACAGGGTTGTTATTTTTTTGGAATGTTCAATTGTTGCATAACTTGCTTCTCACATTTTATGTATTCGATGACGTAAAAAATTACGAGATTTGCGTCACCACGTATGGAGACCTTTAGTAAATCATTACAAACAGGCAGGAATATGGCACTATATAGGTTGCTTACAAAATTAAAAGATTACAAACATTTGTACCTACAAAGCTAATTCTGGAGTTGCAATTAATCAGCTTTATACGTAACAGCCAAAAGCCAAGTTTCCCGCAAACGCAGCAGTTCTTCCGGCTGTACACTGGTGCAAAATACACGAATGAAGATAAATCACTGCGCTACAGGAAAGATGTCTTTTCTGGTACAAGAAAAATAGTTTGACTATTGCAAAAATACGAAAGCAAAAAGAATCCCGGAAACCCCCTTCATCTCAGGCTCCATTCAAAGTTGATACCGACGGCTAACTTAGGAAGATTGCTCGTGCAAGGTTTTGCCAGTGTGGTTGAGAGGAAATCACAGGAATGCGAATCAACCAAACAGCTAAGGGCGGAGACTGGCGGGAGGTGGTCGTTCCTTGGTCCGCTTAGTCATACCTGCGTAATGAACTCATCGCTGGGCTTGTGACAGGGAAACCTTAAAAGTACCACAGGAACCGATGCTTATAGTGACGGGATTCCAATTTTGGCTGTGCGCGTTGATGCGGTCATACCAAGAACTTGCGTTACAAGCAGCAATTTGTCCTCCGGGAGGGAAGAAATTTGGCTGCACGCCTTTCTGGGGCTTGAAGGCACACTGGCTAGATCGCATTCGCTGAAAGGTATTCGACCTGGGGAGGAGTCATTTTCGTGTGGCCTACATGACTGTGGCCGGAGGGGGGGGGGGTGGACCGTGTCCCGTCTTTGCACTATAACCTGGAATTTGTTTTACAACTAAGGAGAATTAAGGGACAATTTTTAGGGTAGCCGAAAAGAGCTCTGAAACATTCGTGTGTCGACTTGGCCGTCTTTTACGGGCTGCCTAGACAGGCCTCCTGATCCCCTCTCACCCTAACTGACGCCTGAAACGAATCTTGTCAATCCTCGATCAGCACAAGTACCTTCCAAAGCTGCCGAATTGGCGGGCTACCCTGCACCAGCAACTTTTAGTCGGAACTCCCAAATCCTCGTGAATTTGCGTCTTACCAACGCAACAAGCTGCATCAGTCTCAATGTGAAGACACTTGGATTGCACCACTTGAAGCTTCCTGAGGTAGGTGCGGGCAGCCGACTTCCAGGTAGGGCACAAGTAGCTGCTTACAAGGCAGAACACCGTTTCTGAAGGCAACTATTCACCAGTATGTCTCTAGAGGTCCACTAGTCGAGCCATTTCAGAGCCGCAGATCCCAGTCACAATTTTACAAAAAGGTCTGAAGAGACGTTCACACACAAGGCCCTGAAGACTGTAACTGCCTAGAAACTGCATTGGATATTTGGCCCTGGGAATCCAAAAATTCCTGTTTAGCAGGAGTTGTTACCGAGTTTGAAGCAAAACTTACGCAAATGCGTTTTGCAGGCATTAGAAGATCGCGTATGCATTTAACACGAACAACAAACACCCTTTGAAAAGCAATGCAAAACTGACTAGACGAATTCAGAAGATAGCAGAAGAATGGCACCTAGTGACAGGAAGTTCTACTACTTGCCGCTATCGGTCCTAGCGGTCGGTTCGGCCAATTCATGATACCACCTTCGTACACTGCAGTCAGAAAAAGACAAGGAGTATGAGCTGTACGTTATAACAATGATGATGATGATGATCATCATCATCATCATCATCATCATCATCATCACGGCCGCCGTCGTCGTCACCATTAAGTTCAGCACGTGACGGGTAAGGCGAAAGTAAATTTGTCTGTTCTGTAAATGACAAACGCACTAAAAATCAATTAGTATGGAACGCATCTTAGGAATAAAACGCAGGCTTAATCTATGAGTTTGTTATCTTTCCAGCCCAGTGCAGCTTTATGTCGCTTCATTAACTTTATCAATTTAAGAGATCTGTTTCAAAAATATTAACAATATTACAATCGAGTTCACTTTCAAGGACATATAAAACTTGTTCTCGTATTATCCCACCTCGTTTTTACTTTTGTTACACATATACATTTTAGCTACGACTAATGTGAATAATAAATCCGGAATCACATTATTGGAAGCCACAGTTATTTGTATAGTACTTATTGGAGAGGTGACACAAGCAATTCAATAACTGACCCTGTAACTTTTGAGATAAAATATCTAACGTCACTTTGCGCAGACTGAGAAATATTTTCAGACACATACTTGCGTCTGAAATGAAGACGAACAAGTAGGTAGGAAAGCATAATTCCTGGGATTCGATCTTTGGCACAGAGTCCCTACAACGCAATCTCCGGTTCGATAGGTGCTGAGAGTGGGGGCAATGACTGTGCCCGAAATTAAAGCTGACCACTCACTCAGATATGTCAATGACCCCTATAGGTACTGACGGTGTCGCCCTGGCAGAAATGTGGCAGTTACTTGATGCAAAATTTTAATTCAGTTTGTCGCACGTAAGATTCAAACGGTGTAACAAAGATAAGAAAAATGGTCCACAACAGTGTTATAAGAACTGCGTTCTTATAACACCTTTCTTTGCCCATAAAAGCAGCTATACATAACACATAATGTAAGAAAAATGTGTATATTTTACATGTCGTCACGACTAATTTACAGCCGCGGTAGCTGCCAGCCTCCATTTGCAACCCCACAGATGTAAGTTTACTTTGTTCCAGAAGGTGAAGAGTCAGCACTTCCGTACATAATGTACTCGGCAAACTTGAAGTCTTGAACGAGCCCAATACGATCCATCGACGTACACTGATGTACGTATGTATGTACGTACGTACGTATGTATGTATGTATGTATGTATGTATGTATGTATGTATGTATGTATGTATGTATGTATGTATGTATGTACGTATGTATGTACGTATGTACGTACGTACGTACGTATTATGTATGTATGTACGTACGTATGTACGTATGTATGTATGTATGTATGTATGTATGTACGTATGTATGTGTGTGTGTATGTACGTACGTATGTATGTATGTATGTACGTACGTATGTATGTATGTATGCATGCATGCATGTATGTATGTATGTATGTATGTATGTGTGTGTATGTGTGTGTGTATATATATACACACAAAGACAGATACAGGTAAGTATAGACAGATATAGACAGACAGGTAGATAGGCAGACAGACAGTCAGACAGATAGATACATAGATAGATAGATAGATAGATAGATAGATAGACAGATAGACAGACAGACAGACAGACAGACCGACCGACCGATAAGAGACCCATTAGTTCTATAGCAGTAGATATGACTACAAGGTCTTATTTTAGTCACCCCAAACCAGGAAACCACTGCGCGGAAAACAGACGCCAGACACTTGCGTTTATTGTTTCTCGGAATACAAGGTAAACGCCAATGGAACTGCGCACAGGGAGAGTTTGTACATTTACACGTAACAGCCAATTAAAATTATGAATCCCGTCACCTTGTATACGTGGCGATTTAAAAAATGTGATCTCTTACAGAGGTTTCGTTCCTGAATAAAGGTAACGGCGCCTAAAACGGTTTGCAATTTAGATGTGTGTGTTGGCACTACTGAGGTAGTAAGTTTAAACTACGTGGATGAGGTAACCACTAATTACATTGTGATCATGCGGCTTTATCAGGTTTTACTCGGCACTCCATAAACAAGCAGCCGATAATTCCGTCCCAGTTCTAGAACACCTACGTTCAACCACGTTCATGAAATAAAACTTCAGACACCCGTATCAAAATCTTGAGGCCAAGGCAGGGCTGCTTCCCAAGTTGTGCTGTGTCTATCACGTGATTGTGCATAAGTTTCAGCACTGGGACCACCATACACTGGCTAGAACCTACAATAAAAGCTACCACAGCATAATCAATAGGCTTCCTCTATAGACCACAAAAGGACTCACACAAATATTGTAACCTACCAAATCTAAACACGTGCGGCACATTCTGATGTTAAACCAATGTAACTGACTACACTGTAAAGGTGTCCTTCTTATGACACCACGAGTCGCGCAGCTACTCAAAAAAGATTCCCCGCTCTTTACGAAACCAGGCGTTTATTACCGCAAACATAATACTGGTCCAACTAATACTGACTATCTCTGATATATTTTACACTTTGTGGTATGTAAAAATATCGTTATTTATGATTGTGTAACTTATATTTTATTCTTCAGTGTATTCCTGAAGATGATCCCAATCGGGATCGAAACAAGTCGGATTAACATATAAATATTGTAATGTAAGGACATCTATTATAATAACAGTGCATTAGTTGGACCAGTATTGTATTTGATTAATAACTCCGCAGGATATGAATAATATAAAGCTCACTACCGCGTTCGTAAGAGTCTGTGCTACAGTAATCACGGTGACGAAATATATTAGTGAAGCAGAACAAATGTTACTAGGTCAGAATCACGAACTCCATCAGTTGCTGTGCTTGTGAACGGTGCACCTAATTACAGAGGGTAGTTTTGATTTTTGCAACGTAGAAAGCTCGGTTCTCGCACTTGCTGTCACTACCGCTATCGTCACAGTGAACGCCCGTACCTGTTCGTGTCCAAGCAGTCCCATGTTCTACTGGGTTCAACCAGACGCAGATGTGCAACTCGGCTGGGCTACACTGCTGACCGGACGGCCACTTTCCCAACAGCGAACAGTAGCCGGCCCCCCCCCCCCCCCCCCTTCCAGCTCGCACCGTTCAGGCAGGCGCCGTCAACGGTCGCCCCCTTCCCAACACACGACATTTTCATTCCTAATTTTCTGCTTATTTTGTTTTGTTAAGGCAGTAAAGGAACAAACGTCAGACATGTAGGCCTATAGGAGTGTGATACTGGTTCTGTAAACGGGTGGGTTTGCGAGTCACGAAGAGGGACAGAAGGTGAATAGCAGTCCCAGGGACCAAGTGACCTCACGGCCACTACACAAATGCGTTTACTTGAATATACGTCACAGCCTACAGTTCGATGAGACGCCTATACTAGTCACAGCCCTCGGTTACATGGACCGCCTAGCGGGGACCAGTGACACACAATATACACCAACAATTTGGACACGAATAATAGATTCACGATAAGCCGGGCCTAGTACCCATTAACCAACACGCTGCAGACAGCAAAGTTGCGCAACATTCAGCCACAAAGAGATCCCATCGGTTACCATGCTGAGCTAATCTAAGCCAGGCTAAGCTAAGCACCCGGGCACCAACACGCTCCTGAAAGCCATAACAGGTCCGACCAATAGGACTGAAAGGGTTACAGTACCAAGTCGAACCTACGGCAGCCGGGCACCAACACGCTCCTGAAACCCATAACAGGTCCGGACAATAGGACTGAAAGGTTTACAGTACCAAGTCAAACCTACGGTAGCCGGGCACCAACACGCTCCTGAAAGCCATAACAGGTCCGGACAATAGGACTGAAAGGTTTACAGTACCAAGTCAAACCTACGGTAGCCGGGCACCAACACGCTCCTGAAAGCCATAACAGGTCCGGACAATAGGACTGAAAGGTTTACAGTACCAAGTCAAACCTACGGTAGCCGGGCACCAGCACGCTCCTGAAAGCCATAACAGGTCCGGACAATAGGACTGAAAGGGTTACAGTACCAAGTCGAACCTACGGTAGTCGGGCACCAACACGCTCTGGAACACATCACGTTCACATCACTCAGACAGAACAGAGCCCGATGGGATGGATACCTTGCCTCAGGCTGCCCCATCACACCTACAGCGGAAATTAATAAACATTCGGCTACAGGCAGTTCAACTGAAAACCGAACCCAGCCCCACACGGCAAGCTTAACAGCCTTACAGTCCGCACACACTACACATAATACAACTTACCGCATGCTACAGTTGATGCTGGAAATGACGTCCTTCAACCCTCACCCATGCGTTATTTCCAAGGAAATATGCAGGGAAACCGTCCTCTGAATTCCCTACGACTCTTTTTATAAGATTTATTACCGCAATAAAAATCATTTGTATTAAACTGTACTGCACACTCACGAACTACATACATGCACGTTACATTATGTTTCACACGTCTGTTACATACAGTAGACTGAAATGGATTGTGTGACTAACGTAATGTAATGTGCCGCACAGGGGGATAGGATTGGCGGTTTGTGAGTCACACACATTCCGTTAACCCTTTAAAGATGAAACGTGTGTGTTTTATATAAGGACTCAGTCCATACCGCGCAGTAAACACTCTTATTCTTGGTTATAGAAAAACAGTCTTTTAATGCCGTATAGGGCAAAAATCGCTCTTTGTTGTGAGATCCGTACAAAAAACATATACGCAATATCACCGGCATGTAGAATTTTTTAATTTTAAAGCTGGTGTTGAGTAAAGATACCGCTAGGCTTTAAAAGGTTAAACTTGTTGCGGGGTATCAGCAATTTCTAGACAAGGATTTCCAAAAGTATTTAATAATCTGTTCGCCACGTGTCAAGCATGTCTGAGAGTAGAAGGATGTCGTTACCAACCCCCTACTGCAACAGGTAGTAACATATATTATAAGCTATACACATTATTTGAGAACCTGTAAGGCCGCTTAGACTGCCGTGCGTCTGGGTTCGGTTCTCAGTTGAACTCCCTGTAGAACAGCATACGGAGCACCCTGCCTCGACTTTCGGCATGCTGCAGCAGTAAGCTTGATGGTAATCAGATAACTGACCATTCTTAAAAGTACACAATCTGACCAAGAAAGATTACCCATCACAGTCACATGTGACCAGCCTTTATACACGCACATTCATATTCCTGACACAGTATAACCACACTGCCAGACTATAATATCCCACTGACTTTCACCCATCCTACACCTTGTCATATCCTCCAGCAACAAACTACAGTCATCCTTACCAAAAAAAAAAAAAAAATTACCTCCAAAATGTCCCCTCTTCCAAAACGTGTTTTATAAAACTGCCGTATGTTGAAACCGCAGTTCACCCACACCTGAGACATAACCGTACAGCAAGACCAAGAATTCACACACAAACTGCTGCCTCCGTACGCACAACATTAGGTTCTACAGCCGTCAATTATGTCTACCACATATGTAACTGATTATGAAGACAGATTACTCTCCGGACTGACCCGGCTAATTAGCCGGACATTGCTTTAGTCAACGCGAACGCTTCATGGTCACCACTACCATCATTACAGTTTAATATGACTATTGTTATTACTTAACATATCGACTCAGACTTGCTTGAAAAATCTCTCCGCTGTTCGCCCATATCCTTCTACACACAGTAAGCTATATGCCAGTACAGCCCGGATCAAGATACCTGCAACATTCTCAGCCTCCCTGTATGCTCGTAGAGTCGTGATAACGTAAGCTGAGAGCGGCTGAATACGAAACCACGTACCCACTCAATGGAGACGTTCGTCCCGTGTTGTGGACCAATGCGCCCACGCCACCCTCACTCTGTGCACGTCTGCATACCCTTTACAACAATTCAAGAGGCGAACCTGGCAAAATGCAATCATGCATCATCCACAGTCACCATAACGTGGATGTCAACAGTCGAGGTACAGGAGTGAAATGAAAAACAGACGTCCTCCCCACTTATGATGTAATATTTTCTTCCAATTCAAGAATACTAACAACTTATTTCGTTTTAATTTAATTTTACGGGCTTATTTAAACTCAGTCGTCCATTTGTACTTTTTTCAGAAGTCGTACACATTACTCTCACGCCGCACAAATACGGCACGTCTTCACTACGTGGAATATTGAGCTCACATCTAGAACAACACCCCCCCCCCTCCAACACACGTGCTTAAGGAATTGCATCCATGTTGCATAGGGTGTTTCTTTTCCTGCTTCAACCACAAGCGCCGGCCCGACGCTCTAGTGACTTTATTAGACTTTCTAAAGGCTGTTATCACTGCGATCGTTTGTCCATCTCCCGTCATCGACTGTTAAACCTCCCCGACATGCAGCGTACGACGCAAGGCCGGTAGAGCGCCTGGCGGAGCGGTGGGCTGGTGCTTATCGGTCAAGTAAGACAAAAAAACCTATAATACGCCACTTATTTCAGTCGTACTGGATTCAGACTCAAGGACTTTATGTACTTGATTCCTATTATTTCAGAAATACATACTCGTACAGCGATAATAAAGGGCAGAGTCATGATTTGCACTCCTTGCCAGTTACTGGGATGTTCAAATCATGCAGGATGAAACGGACAAGTTACGTGGCAGGTATGGGAAATGACTGAAATACATACAAACTGTTGACAGGGAAACTTGAAGGAAACAGACAATTTGGAACACCAAAGAGTAGAAAGCAGGATAAAATCAAACGGGTCTTAAAAATATGGATGGAAGGGTGCGGACTGGACTCCTCTGGCTAACTGAACCCTCGAGTTCCATAAAACGCGAGGATTTGACTCAGCAACTACTTGCCTCTCAAGATGCAGCTACGTATGACAGTTAGTTTGCATAGCGCCAGCTGCCATTAGGGCGACACCTACGGCTGGAAGCCTATAGCGGGGCAGCATTTCACTGCTACTCGTACTGTCCACGGACAAGGAGATGATCCCTGCTAGATGCGCATGCGCAAATTTTCGTGGTATAAGAGGCCTTTACGCGGTCAGTTCAATTGTCCGTTCAGTCTGCGTTTCAGTCTCAGTTCAGTTGCGTTTGGAAAGAACGGTGTATTTACACAATTCATGTCAGTTCTCATTTGTGTTTAGTAAAATTCAGAATGAAACATGGACGAAGATGTGCTCATTTCGCTTGCCTTCGCTTTAACAGTAAGAAAGCTAAGGACAAAAGTCAAATGTATTGAAGACTGGTATCTTAAAAGGAAGTCACTATATCACGTGAACTTACTAAAAGAAATGCAAAAACCATACTAACACAACGATGGACTGTAGTCATCATCAGTTCCTATAACACTGCGCTCCGACCCTTTTAATTTTTTTATATTCTCTGTTGTAGGCAGAACGTAAATTGTTGATTTTCCTTAAAACACTTAGTTTTGTCGCATTTGGATAATATTCATTATACTCTTCTAACACAATCTTGTAAGCGTTTTCTTTTTTAACTATATTGTGACAGTGTGGGTCAGTCTTTTTCTATAAGCATGGAAAACTACGATACATTTCAATAAAACCAGTAATAAAATCCTAATCTTTCGACATCGTTAACGTGTATTCTACGCGAATCTCTATTCAAATAAGGCATGAACTGACACGTCTGTTTACAAGGTCAATTAACGGACAACTGATATGATAACTTCAGGCCACGTGTCAGTTTCAGTTCCGAGCTTCCATTTTTCTTATACAAATTTATTAATCGACCAACTACTGCACAGTTAGTTTATAATCTCCGACATGTACAACATTAAATACTTCCGTTTTTTCGGTTTACACATTCGTTTAACTGATGCCTTAACTGAATCGGAAACTGAACGGACAACTGAACTGATCGTGTAAAAGGCCCCTAAATGAGATGCTACTTCCTCATCCTGCAGCATTCGCACACGGCATGCTACCCGAAATGCTTGATGTTTTTAGTCCGTGCGTAGTTATAGAATTGTCTGTGGCTCCTACCAATAGCAGTCCGGCAGTCCTACGCACCGCCCCAGACACGCCCATACCCCGCGGGGATCACCTCATGATCTGTGGTTTGTACTTGCCCAGTATTTTGTTACATTCATTCCAGTCCCGTAAACAAAGTACCTATAGTTTTCCTAACTCTTTAATCGCCTCAAGGAAGAATGGCCCCAAGTGCGACGTCCAGGCCTAGCTCTACTCATTACACCGTTTCAATTCCTTGATTCAGACATTAATTTCGAGAATTAAATTTTATTTTCTATACCGCTTGATGAATCTTTACGTTTCCCGACCATGAAAACGTGCAAATTTCACACAAATGCTGGGTCATACAAATATCCCTTCCTTTCGGACAAAGTGGCCGGATCGTGAAGCTGACCACTTACGTCCACCTGGTGCCCAGGTTAAGACTGAATGGAGTTATACGTCTACTCTCCCATGTCTTCATAATACAGTGTGTACAGCGCCAACTTCACTTTACAGATACCCCACTGAAGAAGGTTTCACAGTGAAACCACTAACTCATTTAAGCCAGTCTTATCAATTAAGAGGATTACAAGAAAACATTCCACGCTGTTACACATGAGACATTTAACCAGGTTACAATCAGAGTAACGTTAGTTCCATACGAAAAGCATCCCCATGTCTACAAGTTGATGAAACGTTCTTAAACAAACCCAGAAACGTACAAACCACATACTAGATCTCTTTCTGTATAGCGTGTCTAGTACGCAATTATATTCTACATGCGGCGAAAATATCCTTAATGGAAGCCGAACAATATACTGATGGGGCTCGTACCCAACGCACAACCCGCTGGGTAGAGGCGGTAAAGATGGCTGATGTGCGAAGCTAGCCACAGCTTTAGCTACCATCGAGATCAAGAATTCATTCGCAATTTCCACTCACCGCTTCTGTGGTGTGAAACAAATGAAACGCCTGCACAGTCCTGATCTCACCTCAACTTGTGGAGTGAAAGATGGATACATTAAATTAAACACGCTGGCTGCAGGGCCACGCCTGAATATCCCGACATCTGAAAACATGGTGATAAAGTTACAGAAGTCCGATACAAAACCCTGGTAATTCAGGCCAAAGTAACTTTTTTCATAAAAACTTGCTTCGTTTTACAATCTAAGTACACGTTTCGGCTTATAATGAAGCCAACACAGGCTACTGTGTGTGCGTGAGCGTGTGTGCATATGTGTGTGTGTATGCGTGTGTGTGTGTGTATGTATATGTGTGTGTGTGTGTGTGTGTGTATATATATATATGTGTATATATATATATATATATATATATACACACACAGGTAAAGGAAAATGTTACGAAGGAGTCAGTTTTCCAAAAGGCCTTGAGGTTTCAAACTTCACAATCGTATTTGGGAAAAATAATGTGTTCAAGAGTAGCTACATTAGTATAATACAAAATTAAACTGTATGTTATATTATATTACATATGACGAGCTACAACTTCAGCCGTTACACACTACGTAATACAGTATGATTAATAAAAATCCATTACATTTTCAGGGCTACTCTTGAGGACAATATTTTTCTCAAATACGATTGTGGAGTTTGAGACCTCAATACGCCTTTTAAATAACTATAACTTTCTGTGGTATCTTCTTCTACGTGTGTTTTTACAAAATATCCTAATAGCATTATTATAAACCTAAACACGTATCCACGTTGCAAAACAGTAATTTGTTTTATCAGTAAAGGTGTTGGATTGGTTACCATTATTTTTGATCTTGTACTGTAAATACAACGGGTCCTCATACCAGGATGATGAAGGTTCACTGAACCCGTCATTATAAAACATAGGGTAAGAATTTTAGGGCACGTATTTAACGATGCTATTTCAACGGCAAACGTTCGACTGAAATGAGATAATCACACTGACAACAGCAGCGCCATATTAATGTACAGCATAAGTTACACTGCTTCGGATCGCGAAATCGGTCAGGCCCCCACATTATGAAAACGCCTTAGTTCTTAAAACTTGCAGGACAACATATGGCAGTCGCGAAAAAAGTCTGCCCATGAAATTGTTCAAATACAAATCTTACAAATATACCAATTTCTCCTACCAGTGTTTCAAAATATACAGGGCCTTCATCTTTGCAACAGCTCACGGCCTCCGAGTGCGAAACCAGCCCCGGAAAAGAGGAGATAACACCTCAATCCAGAGAGCCATAACCTGGCAGAGATTCGAGCAGCGTACCTTCCGGATACCAAAGTACCGCATTCCCACTACGCCAAACTGCTCGACGACATAGTGAAAATATGTAAATGTATTCAACCATAACCATAAGATTCTGGCGGCCATGCTAGTAAAAAAAGAAAATAAACCAGCGTCATTCGAGTTATAAATACCCGTCCATTTGCATGTCGTGTCGAACTGTGTCCATTAATTAATTATACATAAGCTTTTCCTAAAAGCAAAAGTTATGACGATGAAGTACAGCACTTCTATAATAAATCAAGTTAACGGCCAGTGATTATTAACAGGGGAAATGGTCTGCAGGGAGGGAAACACGCATCCAACAGAACGCCATCTGCAAAATCTACATTTTTCACAGAAGACAACTAAATCCACAGAGAAGAGTCCTTCTTGGAAAGCGAACAGCAGGTCCAGGAATTCCCCAGCTTATAGAACGCGAAAAACTAGAACCATGCGTTCCGTTCTTCTGCGATACGACGCTGCATAAATTGGCAATCGGACTCCGACGTTTAGAGGCAACGTACTGCCCTCATCTTTGACAGCAGAATATCTTTCGAAGCAGAGGACACTATGTTCCCTTGAAAAGTCGGAACGCAATTACCCACTGACGCAGGTCATTTCCTGGAAGACGAACTCCTTCGCTACACCACAACGAAAACCTCAAAATTGGCATAGGCCATTGCCGTAACAAGAGCTCGTCACTGGTCCCTGTTCCCAAGCTAGAAGAATCCAATCCACATCCCCCCACCCCATTTTTTCGATGTACTTCATCCACCAAGTGATGTCAATCGTTCAAGCTTTTTACTAAAATTCTGGGCCGTACCGTGGCTCAGGCGTTTAGACGTCGGCCTCTCACCACAAAGGGCCGGGCTGGATCCCACGCCAGTCCATGTGAGATTTGTGGTGGACAAAGTGGCACTAAGGCAGGTTTTTCTGCGAGTACTCCGGATTTTCCCCGCCAGTATCATTCCACCAGTGCTCCATATTCATTCATCTATCACCGACGCTACAGCAATTGACAGAGTCGTTAAATATATGGGAAAGCCAGAAATTTCGTTTCTTATCTTCTTGTAGGTGAGTGGAAGCATATACATGCAGAGAAGTAAAACATGCAGTTATGTTTGGATCAGCCCTTCATTCTCGTTTACTAGATAGTCACCAAACTTGTTCAAACACTTGCCAAAGCGTTTGAGATTTTCCAAGCCCTAGCGGTATAAAAACGCGTCCTATTCCCGAAGCCACTTCTGGGTCTCAGTTTTGACTGTGTCGTCAGATATAAATCGGCGACCTTGAATTTTTTTTTCACTTTGCCAAACACATGGCAATCCAAAGTCGAGGCTGTATTGTGGGGGGGGGGGGGGGCATGTTCCCAAAGCCACGTGTCCAGCAGTGCAGTGGCTGTGTGAACACAACTCGGCCTAGCCTGATCATGCAGTAGCAGGCACACCTCAGGCAAGCAGGCCAGGCCTCCGCCGTCGAAATTGCTTCGTTAAGGCGCTGTAACGTCGCCCGGCAGGCAACCGCGATCACCGTCGCATCACGCGGCGTGAGATCAACAACAGTCCCGTGAATGTCCCAAAAGATTGTTACCACAGCTTTTGCCGCGCTCACAGTTGTATTTAACTCATTTGCAGGCGAAGTGGAACGCTTCCATGCCACGGATTCCATCTTCGTCTCCGTGGTACATCCACATCTTAGTGCCAGTGACGACGACTGGCGACGGAATGTCTCATCAAGTTCAGCTTCGTAACATTGAAAGTTAATAAGTGGGTGGTCGTTCTGCAAGCATCCGTTGGTCAGACAGGTGTCTCGGAACCCATCCGCTGCACATTTTGTGACAGCCGAGACGTTCATGCACTATGTCCCAAACACCGCCGTGTGAGAGGTTGGATGCCAGCTCCAACTGCTTCAGTGATACACGTCTACCCGACCCCACCAGCTTATCGGTGTCACTGACGAACGTGTTTGGTGTTGACGGGCGGCCAATTCCGTCCTCGTCCAAAAGTCGCGGTACCATTTCCCGTAGTCGTTGGAGGAACATCACATCTGCACCATACACGGACACAATGTCAGTGAATGTTCACAGGTTCCATGCTTTGTGCCCACAGCAGTCGCATAACAGCGTGCACCTCTTCCCCTGTCATCACCTTCAGCGGGATCCTCATATTCCAACTGATCCAGCACCAACGCTGAACTTCTCCCCTGGTGAAGATTCCCACCGCTTAGCGGAGGAGCCACATACCAGCGTATGACCAAGCAGCTGCTTGCTAAGAGCGTTTCACAGGAACAAAAAAGCGAACTTACTTTCTGACTTACTCTGACATACCAGAGGCTGTCAATATTAGCGACATAAAAAATGGGCGGGCTAAGGTATCGATAAAGGTCTAAACTTCTTTCGGTGGTTGCTCGGAATCTCGGCTGAGACATGGGCTAACCTACTTGGAGTTCTTCGCTGGCTTCACTCCTCAGTCCTTTCAGGCAAACACCAGTACAGTACCTTGATTAGGTCAGGACCGCCAGCTTCAGAATCCCTTCCAAATGATTAATCACCATCTTATCATTCGACAATGTACATACAATTTGAGATACTGGGAGCGTCGTAAAATAAACCACAAGCCTGCATGGCAGGACAAAATATCTAATAATTACAAATCTCGGAGATCACGACTAACACAACACACTGCTCCACCAAACCTACTGGACAACTGACATTAAAACAGCAGTGAAGATTATATTGTGGTCACCGTGGTTATGAAACCTTGTAGTCTATTACACGGTTACTATACCAATGCTTCAGAAAAATATTCTGCCTCCATCTTTAAGAAAATTTCGTCCATTTTTAATGCCAGTAACCACCCACCAATCTTACAGCATCATAAAGCAGAAGACCACAATCCAAATGGCCTATAGCTTTAACTCATGCACCTGCAGACTGATAGGCTGGTATCTAAACATAAAAATCTCAACTGATGGATCCAGTCTCGTACACCCAGTACAGCTGGAACTGGTCCCAAGAAACTGTGATGTTGTTGTGCTACTATTTTTATCACATTACCTAAATTACTCAAAAACTGTGCACACAGTGAATACATTCATTCATTCATTCATTCATTCATTCATTCCCACTATTAACTCCACGAAGCACAGTCCTCCTTGAAAAGCCATTAGCTCATCCAATCAAAAGGTCCTCTGCATATTATACAACTGAAAGGTTCACTACTGTGTTCCTGATGGCCCACCAATGGAACCTATCCTGAGCTATGACCTCCTAACCCACTTCTTTATTATCAATTATAACACGCGATTATCCTGGCATCTGTCCTTACATCTTACAAGTGGCCTCTTTCCTTCAGATATTCCTATCAGCTCATATGTTGTTCATATTTATATTTTCAGCTCCCTAGCTGCAGTGAGCTGTGAATTATCATCATTGAATTGAACACACACCACACAGTTGCCATAGTATTTCAAAACAAACACTTATATGGTTCAGTCCAACACAAATGTGTTTTATTCAATACCTGCATGTTTCACATATAGCTACACAACTTTGTTTTATTCAATAGCTACATGTTTCATAAGTAGCTACTGTATAAAACACATGACATTAATGGAAGTTATACATCTTTCAGAGGTCCCTGAACAAACAACATTTGACTGAAGAATACTGAATACTATTAGTATTTGTCAAACCAAACATTTCATGCTGTAATGTTGAAGTTAAGTATTTATATGCTGTGGCATCAGAAAAACCAATAATGGTACACTGTATCACCTATTTTAATGTTTGATCCACACCCTGCAAAGTTACAATCCACTGTAGATACATGAACAAAAATAATATTAGAGGAAATGACAGTGGAAAATCAATGGCCTCTTAATGGATTTTTATGCCAAATAATGCTGAGCCAGTTTACTGCAAACACATATTTACAGTCTGTCAGCCACAACTTTATACCTAATGTAAGTTTATCAACAGCAGAAGGTGCATGTTAAGGGAAATGATTTGAATAGTCCTCTCTAAACCGTACTACTCAATAAATATTTAATTCTGATACAGGGCATCAGGTAAAGTTTTATCTCCTGCTAACAGACTGTAAAGTTAGCAAGGTATGTGCAGATCATGTTTGTGTCCCATATTTACCATGTGACTCTCTCAGCTTGTCTGTACATATATTTACATTGTAAACTGTCACATTTATTACAAAAATAAATACTCACTGATGCGAGGTTGGATAAAGAACCCCTTAATTAAATTTCCATGTACTCTTCCTGAGCCACTGTCATGATTACAACACCTTTCTTTTAAAGAATGAAAATCTGATTACTACCGTATGAGTCATCCAAAAATATAAGGTCATTACTGTATATGTTCACAAACACTAACAACTTCCTGTTCGGTTGGTTGTGTTAAATACAAGCCCACTCACCATCCTGCTCCCATGCTGCTTACCACAGACATTGTCAATTCCCTATAAATTCATCTGCAGTTGCTATGAGAATTCCATCACAGCACTGTGTGTTTTTGTATGACAGATACGCTAAGTACACTTCTCAGAAGAAGTGTTATGTAAATTCAGATAAAAGTTTCCTGGTGAGACCGTTTCAACCAGGACAATTTGCAAATGCGTGAGAAGGTATCAAGCAGAGAACCTGCAGAAGACATGTACTAAGGGAAGACTGAACAAAATTGGTGCTACATTGGAGACATCTCCAAGAAAGTCAGTGGCTCAACTGGAACAGCAAATGATCATGTTTCTGTCGTCACCACAAACTGCAACAAGACTGCTGCATTTGCATACATATAAGACAACAGTGTTCCATAAACTCTGTGATGCATATCATGAGGCAAGAATGAATTTTGTGAACTCGTACCTGCATGGGATGCTCACTGCAGAAATAGACCCTAACTCATTCTGTTTAGTGGTAAAGCCTGGTTTCATCTCAGTGGACACAGGAACTCTCAGATAACAGCTTTCCCATGTTAATCCATGAAGTGCCATAACACAGTGTTCTGGTTGGTATGTGGCATACTATCAGTATAACTGAGATTACTGGGCCCATTTCTTTTTCCGAGATCACAAATTCACACCCACATGTTATACACATTATCACACCATTTTTTGCACACCTCTCTCCATTATGAGAAAACCTATTCCATGTTTCAGCAAGACAGTATACAGCTCACACTGCACATAACTCTATATGTTGTTTACAGATGGTTTTTGATTGTAGAACACTAAGCAGAAGATTGTGGTTGCATGTTCAACAGATCACTGACAACTGTATTTCTATGACATGTTGACAGGTACAGTGCATGGTGATAAACCTGGCACTGAAGACAATCTGAAAGAAAGCACTCAGAAGACAGCACTTTCATCTTCACCAGTTGAACTTCTATGTGTAATGAATGACACATTTATGGGGCGTGATGCTGGTCTGTGAGCTGAAGAAAGCCACTCACAGCATTTCCTACAAATACAATAAGCAAAAATCTAATGTTTACTGAAGTACATCAAACTAAAAATGCACTCAGCTCCATTCATGGCAAAGTGCAACAGTGGTGGTTGCTGTACTGCCTGGTCTCACACAAAGGAGTTTCAGTGTAAAATGATGCATGATGTCAGAATTGAACACATATATGTAAAATATATTTTCCTTAATGCTTAGTATTACTTGTTTTCAGGACCTTTTCCATCACCTAGCATTCTGGCAAGAACACATTTTACAAACTGAATCTGTTTTCATCGTCATGTGCAAGCATAGGGAGTTATCTGCTCAGTACAGTCTAACAGAAAGAGTTATTTTCAACCACTAAATCAACCCTTTATAGAATACACTTGTCACATCTCTTTAATACTGACAGTTGTTAACTGGTCTGCACAGCATGTAATAACAGAACCTTAATGCAAAAATGAAGCAAACAATTTTGGCAAAATGAGTTGTCTGTAACTGTTTCAGTTTAGTTGTTTATTAATTTGTAAACCATGAAAGTATGTTACTTTTACTTCTTGTATGCAGGATCAATAGCATATTTGCATATTAGCTAAAAAACTGTTATTACAGTGGAACCTTGGTTATATGACACTCAAAGGACCGGAAGATTTCTTCGTGTAACTGAGGGTGTCATGCAACTGAATATACCACCATTATTTGAAGATGAGTGAATAATCACAGCCAGTCACAAAATTTGTACGTAAAATCAAGGACAATGCCTAGAAATCTCACTATGTCAATTAAAAAAACACAAATTTTTGAATGCAGTGATTGCATATTCACGTTTCAAAGACATCATGTTATTGTACACAAACTTGTCACTTAGACAGAAAACTGTTTAGGGTTTTCTTCAAGTCTCACCAGCCTCACATAACAGACGCTCTAACCACGAGAGACACCCCTCATCTGCTTCACTCATCTGTCGAGCACACAGGTAGCCTTTTAAAGTTGCCAAAGCAGAAATGGCATCATTGAAGGACAGAGGAGCAGATTTCTTTTCTGTCTCTTCATCACTGTGCATCACGGTGACATTGTGGTCACATTCAACGAAGTCAGTGAATGGTAACCCAGCTGAAAACCCTTCCTACCCATCAGGCTCTTCAAGTGGAATGAGATCTGTTTCAATCTCTTCAGAAATGGGGGGCCTCTGTGTGTGACAAGTAGGCTCTCGCCACGGAGAAACAATGATGTATAAGTGAATAAATATTATTCAGGCAGACTGAAAATTTATGTCTCACAACAGAACATGTCATATAAGTGAATGACGTACAACTGAATATATTCTACTACAGTCTCTTATGGAGTTTTGCCAGAACCATCTGAAAACGTTGTACAACAGAATATGTCATACAACTGGATGTCATATAACTGAGGTCCCACTGCACTTATAAATTTTATTAAGTTTATTTATTAGCACATAAAGTATCCTTACTGGCTATAAAGTGACTGTAAACATAGTGTTTCCTAGACAGGCAATAGTAAACTACTGGTCTATGGTTTGTCTGTGACAGTAACTCCAGTTCAAAGCAATTAATAATATCACAGTCATTACTACTAAAAAATATATATAACACAGCTAAATAAAATGCCTTTGCACATGCTATACAAATTTATGGACTTTAAACTCTCAGACTTATGGCATGTTCAATAATAGTACCTAATTTAAAAGCTATTTTCTTCTATTTGCTCAAATCAAAATACCACATGCAAGAATCACTGAATAAACCAAAATGAAACAATGGCAATAACTGACTGATAGTAGTTATGTTCCACAATCTAAAAACAAGTGTTCTACGAAGACTCTGTCCACAAACATTGTAACGACGTTGCTTCATTACATGATACACATATTAATGATAAAATAAACACAACTGAAGACAGAAACCAAATAAAAATATGATAAACAACAAACGTCATGTAACAAACATTACGCTAACAGCTGCAAAATAGGATACATGTAATACAGAAAAAATGGCATATTTGTATACCTGATAATGTAAGGTAGCACTAGTCCACTATTTAACTACTCTGGAATTTGTATGGGAAGCCATATTCCATTTCTCATAACAGAATACTGTACTAACCAATTTTCCACATGAAAGCCACACGACGTTGACGTGGTTGATTCCTTCAGGCTGCAGGCGTATACGCTGATACCATGCACTTAAAAATACGAAAACAAGGTACAACTTCAACTGTACATTTAGCTTCAAAAGTCACCAGCAAACATTCATCACTTAAAACTACGATACTTCAACCGATCGGCAAATGTTCGTACTGGCATTAAGACTAACGACATCTATGAAAGAGAGGTAAACTATGCACAGCCTTCTACTTGGACTATTGCGTGGAGGCATGACAGAGATAACAACACATCGTGGTGGTGCCCTCTATTAAAGTATATGGTTTCCAAATACCGTGAGTGGCTTGTATGTGCGATCCGTCGAATATGCACTACAGATCACGGATTAGAGGTCGAGGTAGGCGAGATATAACATTGGTGAGGTTCGAATGGTTCGTATTGTCGTCCTGGCGGCCGTCAGTTAATGAGTTCACTCGGTAGGGCCTGTATGCAACTCTGGTCATGATTTTCTAATGCCCGTTTATTATATCTACTGTCCCTGTCACTCATAATTAGTAGAAAAATAATCTCCTTCCATACAATGTTACCATATAGCCATCACAAGCCAAGAGGCCATTAATCACTTACCCACCATAAAAAGAGGGCATATTTTCATTTCCACACAAGTACACAACAAAGCACATACAAAGAATAACACTTTCAGAATTTTAGCACGTCATTTGTAGGCACAAGCATAGTTCTTAGTGGATCCAATTTTTGTCATTAGTGCAGGAACACCACCAATATAAGTACAAAATTCTTCAAAAGAAATGTTTTTAAAATTGCAGGGCACACGAATTCCTTTAATTGAGTTAGCAGACAATGTGCTCCGCTCTGTGTCCATTGGCCCCCATTAGAGAAAAAACTGGACATTCCCATTATGTGCAGGAATAGAAAAACAAAAGTGCACAAACTTTAACAATTCTGGATGATTGGCAGCAATATTACCTTTACTGCAATATTCTGCCCATTTTTCTGGGAACAGGAAAAAAGAAAGCTCTGGATTTTTTTATTTTCTTATACATGTTTTTTAAAACAAAAATAACCAGAACATTCCATGTTATTAATAACTACACCTTTGGAGAGTACACATTAAATGGCAAGTTGAAAATTATCCCATGATGCAGACTCACTTATGCTTAGGCAGCAAAATGCAGACAATTCCTTCTACTACTTCATCCCCATAGTCAAGTTGTCCAAGCACGAAGCGTAAAGTCTTTCTACATGCTGCTAAAATTGTTTGTACTCCTCTTCACAGCCATCTTAGACTTTTCTGTCACCAAATTTTTGGTTTTTAGTGTTAGGGGAAGGAAATGGGCTGAACGCTTTGCTATGAAAATTAATGACTTCATGGTTGAAAGTTTTATTCTTTCACACTTTGCATTAAGACAACTATTTACACAAATACAAATCTGCATGTACTGTATGTTTCATCCTTTCTCAAGGAAGTTGTGAATTTTATTATCCCTTAATATATACAACAGTTTCATTAATATCACCATTTCTCTTTCTTTAAAATAACCCGTAAAGAGATTTATGTACAGCTATTAACTGGACACACAAATTCCACCAGAAGTCTCCTTTTAAAAAAGACTTCTACATTATTTTAATTATTTGGGGGATGGAAAGACGTTTGCCAAATGAATTCATAACCAGATTATTTTGTAAGCCGTGTACAGATTTAAAATAGTTTCTCATCCCTCTGTTCAACATTAGCATATTAAAACACATCCACAAGAGTATGGCATAAAGGTTGACTCTTTTAAAATAACACTGAGGAATGTGAACATACCACGCACAGTCAACACCACGGCAAACCACAGGACTCAACAAATAAGTTGCAAGATTGTTAACTTGGCTCAGTTTGTCATAACCCACAAGTGTCTTTTTTTAAGATTACCCACAGTAACTCAAACAAGAGCATCCCCAGATTAACATTACACACCTTTCTTGGTGACAAATTGTTGAAATTATCAAAATCCTGTTTGACACAGTTGTTTACTCCAGCCCTCATTCCTTATGATGTTCACAATAGTCAGTATTCCTAAGATTGAATGTACAATGAAAACCACATTTATAATCCTTCCAGATTATTTCTGCAAATTTCTTTTTATCTAGTATCATTGACTCAGAAGATACGACTTACGTTAATTTGGATTTAATTTAATGCAGCAGTAATTGAAATACAAAACTTGTACACAATTAAAAAATGTTCACTGATATAAAACAACCCCAGATAAAACAAAACTGTGATTCCAAAACTGTGGCCATAATAGATTCAAAATAGCAAATGGTATTTTCATTCTACAGTATCTGAAATCCTCACTGTGTATAACACAGATCATGCAATTTCTCTTACATGAAAACTATCAATAATACGTAACTTTCTTTTCTTCAGTATCATGACAGAACACATTTATTTTGTTCATATTCATGGAGGATGTATGTCCAAGTTTTTGAGGCCCTCATAATACTGACTATGAACTCTCATTTGCAAATATAAGTTAAAAGGACTACCATGATGTTTTGTGTCGCACATTTCACATGTTTTGTTAAGCAGGCGATGTATACTAGCAATGTAAATAGCAGCCCACATACTCTGTCTACTTTTTACCAATGGTATTATTACAAGCTCAAAAAACGAGAAAAGGGTCTAAAAGAGGTGGCTAAAATCAACAAGAATCTCCATGCTGTAGGTCTGTGTGACAGGGGAGGTTTTGTGGTGCTTTGAGAACAAAAAGCAAACACTGTATGTTATTCTTCCTTCAAGTGGCAGGTCAATCACGCGGTTAAAAAAAGATACATATATGTACAAAATAAACTTGTGTTATTTATACAAAATGCTTGATTTAACATGCCTCATGGTAGATTCATCATCTGGGCTGATTTCACTTATGTTGTACATCAATTACAACTGCAGACAGATTATTACATACAGATTATAATAGTAGTCTATTACCCCTTCTCTTTTTTAAAACCACTTTTAAATATGATTAAAACCAGCTTACAGACTATGGTAAACACTGCCATACAAAATCCGTTAATAACCTAATTTTTAACATCAGTAAAGAAGTCTGTAATTGAGTTAGAATTTCCAAATATTGTTGATGTGGACTCACCATTAGTTGGAAATATGTCAAATTCTAAGTGTACACAGATAACAAAGAATATTCAGGTCTTGGTTATTATTACCATACATATTTTGTGTACTTGTGAGAATATGTGTTATCTCGTTTTATGTTCAGTATTACTGCAGTCTACTTTGTCACGTTTTAAAAAAATACTGATCCAAGGAGAAGTGCTGCAACCAACACATTATTCATATTTTATGTAAATGACTAATCAATAAATCATGGAAAACAAAGCTTAATGTATTCACACTTACAGTAATAAAGACGTTTTCACAGAAAACCAACAATGTTCATACGTAATAGCACCGTATTAATTTTAGGTATAGTTTAATTCATATATCATTGCGTCATTTTTGAGCTGCATTTATAATTCATACAAAAAAGACAAAATCTGACAAACTTTGACATTCTATACATTCTTTCTGTCTCTCACCCCACTGTTTTGCAATCAGTCTAATAAGATGAGTTCACATTATCCACATTTTGTTTCACTGCAGAAACTAAACTTTCTTACATCAAGACTCCCCATTTACTGCATTTTCAGAGACTGGAACACAATTACACATGTGCAACACATCAGCACGTTACACACTTCGAATATGCAGCCACACATTTGTCACTTCTTGCTATATTAACAACTGTGTCAGAATCATAGAAGACTGATACAAATTGATACCTTGTATTAAAAATTACAATTGCCACAATGCTATGCATGTTGAAGTAATCTGATGGTAGAGCTCAACTTCCTAACAAATATTTTTGATCTAGCATTACTTCCTTCAATCAGTTTTACCTAAAACTAAGTTGCTGTTAATCTCGGACTCCTATGCGTTTGAGCCGTGTGTAAACAGTGCAAACTCTGGAGAGATCAAGATTATACAGTATAACTCATATGGACTGTGTAATTGCAAATCTTGATTATGCATGATGGTCTCAAGTATCTCGCAACAAGTTATGGCTGCTAATTAATTTCTATAGATGGTCTGAAGAAGAAACTATACGCAAATAACAGACATATAAAGCACATGTACTCTGAAATACCATTCCCGTCAAAGAAAGAACTGAGTATGCAGAAAATACAGGCTATGGGCTGGATAATCAAGGACTTGTGGTTTGAGTCCTGAGAGGCACAAAAGAGCTCTCCTCTACAGTGTCCAGCTGCTTTGATGCCCACTCAATCTATTCAATGGGTACTACGGACTCTTACCCTGGGGGTGAAGCCAATGAGGCATCAAGTTGACCACTCACTTTCACCTAGAGCTGAGGTCAAGAATGCACGCAGCTATGCCTTCACTCTCCCGTAAGCCTTCAGGGAATGGTACTTAATTAAGAGTGGAAACAACTTTGCCTTTATATGCACTGCAAGCATTTGAAACAAAAATTGTTTGAAATATATTCATGGTATTTGATCAAATTCACCTTTCTTAATCATTAAGATTACATACCAGACATTATAAATCAAAAAATGGCCTCTAAGTCAATACAGTCAATATCACAGCCACTAAGTTATGGTGTAGTTTACTGAATTCAAATTCTAGTGACACTCCATACAATGCAGACAATTTTTCATCTCCTGTCTCAAATAACGTCTCTCGCAATGGCAACAGCACCTATGAATATACACAAACATACAAGACTCTTTTACAACATTCTGATCCCTAGAATTTATGAAACTTGGGCTTATCTGCAGAGTAACACACTGCCTGATAAAAGCCAAGCCACATGCACATCCACAAGACAGCAGCAGTTCTCAGTGTTTTCAAAATATGCATATACTGGTCACTTTTCGCACCTGGTGAATGTAAAAATTCAAACAACATAACTGCTTTATAAAACCGTCAGACCTTTTGACACAACCACATATGTTGCCATCCCATCTTCAGGTATGTAAACTTACAGAAGAACTGGAAAATAACTATTAAAAACAGACAGTCAATGTAAGTACTACTTAAAATTATAGCGCCCACAGATTAAACTTAAACAAGACTGACTTGTGTGCGTGCAAGTGTACATATGTATTTACAAAGTTGGTATATTTTAACATATAATTTCATAGGTGTTAACTATAGAATATTTTTAATCTGCATTCTAAGCATGGCTGTTGTCACAGGAGCTGCATCAAATACACAGGCTTCATAATGAATAAAGCTCCTGCAACAGCTGCCACGCTGGCAACTAAGATTAAAGATATTCATATGTTCTGCACTTCCACCAATCTCCAAAATCAGTTTATGAACTCGTATGTGTTGTATTAAACACACTTAATGACTGTGACTGTATATGGCAGTTATATAATACAAATACAGAATCAAGTTCATACAAAATGAATGCCTGTTTCACACTGGTACCATATAATTAATTTATGGTTAAGGATTACACCTGTATCACTGGTACTTCACTTCGGAGCTTACAACACACAAAGCAAAAGAGGAATAAGCTGTAATAAAGTTTTAGTCATTTGTACATTCCAGACTACTATTACAAAATTGTGATGATACAAGAATAAAGTGGAGAATCTGAACTACAGCCATGAAACATTATTACAACATATAACAGCAGCAAGACGATAAGAGTACAGGGGCATAAATCAAACAAATGCTCAAAGAAAATTATACAGTCGAAAACATGAGTTTCCGTGTGACATTCCATTCCTAGGTATGGCCCTTTTCCTACGATCAAATTTTCTGCCAATGAGCTATCCTAGAAAACACATAAACACACACCCTCTCTTAGGTTTTACTTGCCTTCATTATAACAGTGGCAATACAGATGTTCATACAATGAATTTCAAACAGGAAATGTTTACTTTCACAAGCTACGAGTTTCAGTTATACTCCCCTCATTATAACAATGCTGTCCCATTTAAAAAAGCTTAATACTTATAAATGTTTCATCCAGAAGATTTTGCATTTTCTGTAAATGCAGTTTCAAACTTCATGACCAGTCCAATGAGTTTGTGTACATCGAATACCACAATAAGACAACAGTCCTTTACTTAATATGTACTATGTCTCCTGTATCAATGCTTACGTTCAATATACTCGAGGCTCTAATGCCACATTATTCCATTTTCAAGAATCTGGTTACGAACTTTACAATTAGTACATTTCATTAATTTAGTTACAAAGAAAAGATACCAATTATTCTGAACATTACAGAACTGTTACATTTTTCCTTCTTCTGCACTGGCCTTAACCCTTTGGTGCAAGAATTGAATGTCTGGTGTGATTTGCAGCCAAATAAGAATTTAAATGGGCGCTGCATAAGAGTGGCCATAACTGGCCATCGGCAATACCTGATGTTTGGCAGTTTTAGCATCGCACTGTGTGTTACAAATACATAGTGTCTGGCATCAAAGGTTAGTAAAAAACTACTTATTAACAGATTACGAAAGACCCCTATGATACTGTAACAAATCTGTTGCAAACATCAACACACGTAAGTGATCTGTTTGCAAAAGGCTGCAGTTCCTCAGCAACAGCAGCCTTATATTCAAAATGTTTAACATTTCTCCTGCTGAAGTACAACATTATGTGCTCTGTAAAAACAGGCATGGCTTTCTCACTGAGGGAGCTGTGCAATTTTCATTAACATTTACCATATGCAATTTATTTACAGGAAAATGTTAACCCACATGGCAGTTAAAAGGTTAATAAGACTTGCATGCATTCTTCATGATATACTGAATGTTCAAACCACACACGTGCGTGCACACACACACACACCCTCACTCACAGAGAGAGAAAGAGAGGAAGAGAGGGAGGAAGGAAGGAAGGAAGGAAGGAAGGAAGGAAGGAAGGAAGGAAGGAAGAAAAAAGAAAGAAAGAAAGAAAGAAAGAAAGAAAGAAAGAAAGAAAGAAAGAAAGAAAGAAACAAAGAAACAAACAAACAAACAATTTTACCCTTTGCCCATAACACAGGTTTTATTTTATGTATTCCTATCCATGTTGGTCACAACTGATGAACAGGTGTACAAACTATTCAGTATGAGCACAATTTCTCACTTTCATTAAAGTGCTTTTTAATAAGGATAACTTCAGTGAACGCAATCAATCTGTAAATTTATATCATCGACACCAAGAAACTCTCTCAGGTAACACTCTAACCAACTGTAATATTAGAAGTTAATACTGCTTCTAAATCATAGAGTAAATCACAAAAGAATGCTACCACAACAAGACTTAACCAACAATTTATAAAATACATACGTATTCCTGCCCTGTTCACAAACAAAATGTCTACTCTAAGATTGTGATAGGAGCATAATAACTGCAATCTGTCACTGCTAAGGACTTAGGACTGTCAATCTGAAAGTTTGATATGACAAGCAACTTTATTTCTGCATTACAATCTGTCATGCAAATTAATTCTGCATATGGCAAGCTTCCAAGCAGAAGCCTCAAGTTTTAAATGTTTATGTAATAACAACACATGAAAAATATACATTTCCTGTTCTTCTCATTCATTGTACAGCACTAATAATTCAGTTTAAAGCCTTGAAAGATACCTGCATAAACCAGGACCAGAAATAAAGTACCTAATACTAGGGCATCTAACATAAGCATAATTACTACGTATTTCTGTTCTTTCAAAAATCTTCTAGTGAAGGTCTGCAGTGTTGTTCAAATATCAGGATTTTTTGGTTCCAAATGGGGCTATATAATCCCCTTATGCCCTGCATTTCATTACATCTTACTGGGACTGCTATTTCATGTATGTATAATGTTACTACGTATAGGTTTGCCTGCTACACACACACACACGCATGCACAAGTTGTTATACTATCTTCACAAAAACATAAATAGTGAAGGATACTGGTCATTCACCATATACGCAAACTAGCCAATCTTACTCAGTTCTAGTCATGTCATAATGTAACAAGTGTCATCTTCGTCTTGAAACTTCCAGTGACTCTGTACATTGTTTCAGGCTCATGTGGAACAAAGCACACCATAACCATCAACTTGTGGTGACAGGATACATATTCGTACATTCTCAAACACAACTATCCAGAAGTTTAAAATACTGATTATCCACCAACAACTGAGAAAACCTGTGCACTGGACAAGAATTTGGGAGGACTACTTGTGTTCCCACTTTCATGGCTGCTCAATTATTCTGACTTAGAGGCCACTATATTTCACAAATATGATCCTACATTCAGGTTGCAATCACAGAAGTGGCAAGAGTGGCTGACTTTCTATAGAGAAATACACTTGATGCCCTGTTACACATTTTCGTGACTTTCACAGGCATATCTGTGGCACAACAGTTATTATCAGCATTAGTTTAGATGTTAGAAAATTAGAGACCTTGTTCCATGGAACACTCTCCTACACAAATGGGCAGAGAACAAAAGCCTTATGAGTTTACACAGTTGCATAAACTCAACTGGCAATCATGAACGATGATGTAAGTTGCAATTATGACTTACATTGTAATGTAACTTTTGTAGATAAAGTAGGTGCAACTTAACGTCAGTGCTGAAAGAAAAAGTAACTCATGAAAAATTAATTTCTGTCAAATTCACATACTGGTTCCAGGTTTACATGTTTTTAAACAGAAATTCCTTACCAATTTACCTATTTTGACTCTCCTGTTACTTTTTTATGCATTACAGACATTTTTACTATTATTGTCATATTTCAATATCTCACAGGTATCAGTGCAATACCTTGCATACCCCATTTTCTGTACGAGACAAATACACTGGTTTTCTAACAAGGTACAATTTCAGTATACCATACTTACCCAAAAGGACAGAATCAATTTTTAACATGCCTCAAGAATATGACTTCAGAGTGCTAACAATAACGAAGGCATCACAGCAAGCAGGTGACAAGTTACCCACAGTTTATATGAAATCCAGCCAGGTTCTAGTTCATAGCAGTGACTGGACAATATATGTATAAATTACATGACATACTCAAATGGGATTAAATTACATTATAAGCTCTTTATGAATATGGAACAGATGAACAAAAACCTAAAAGAATTCTCCTTCAGAAAGCAGATATTCTATACTAATTGTGCTGAGGAAATGAATGAGTTTCTTCAGAAGGTACATTCAAATCCATTCCACTCCACCTGAATCCTATGGCAAAGATTTTGGGAAGTAAACGGTAACTATATGATGCATACTTTCTGGTCACAGTGCTGGACTAATGGTCAACTTTTTGGTAGTCTGACAAGCACAGTTTCCTTTCCCATGTAATTTTTTCATCATTAAGACAGGAAATTATTTTGTGGTAGCTGATGGAGAACATATAATGGGTCTCCAATCCTTAAACATGAAAACAAAAATGAAAGCTGAACATCATTCACTACTACAACACCACATGCAATGAAACCTCCAACCATCATTCTCCTATGTATCACCTTCCTACAAGTATTGTTCACTTATTGTGGTCACTATAAATCTGACACCTTTACAACTTTCCTCTTCATTCCTTCTCTGCTGTGCCTTCATAAACTACGGACAGAAGGTTCATTATATTATGCAAAGCTCCTGAAATATGGCAAAACCTCTAGCTTAGCTTCTTTCAGTTTCACCCTTCTCAGTAAGTTTTCCATTGTGTTGTATAATAACAGCTCTGCAGTTCAGCCAAACACAATGCCAGTACACAGATCCAAGCCTCTGTGATGTTATGCCATACTGAATGGTAATTTGGGTAATACCATCCCGTCGTGTCGATAAACGCAATAATTAAGTTTAAGGTCTGAATAACACAACAGTTAGTATAATAAAGTCATATACTCACTATATTTATGCTATTTATTTCCTTTTATGCATTTGTATTTATTGATAATATAAGTTTGACTAGCTTACTAATTTAGGTAATGTCATATAATAAGTATACGACTTTACTCTAGTAAGCAATGTGTTATTCGGACCTTATACTTAATTATACTGAGTGGCTATTAGTTACTGACATTTAGGAAGAGGGCACCATCTCCAGCTTCAGGATCTCACTGCCCTGCAACATCTCAGAAGACTCAGATCTTCTTCAACCCTGCTGTGAGAACCTTAAAACTCACATTGTACTAGTATATTAATAAGCATTTGAAAGCATACAAAACACATGTTGACAGTCGCATGGCATTTCGGTCCTGACTGAACACCAGACAATGATGTCCAAACAGAAAGTATCACGTACACATCTATTTAATTCCTGTTATGGTCTTCACAACTGTACAGTTTCCCCTGTTTTGTTCCTCTAGTTTACTTTAATTATACAAGCAACATTTTACTTTAGATTTATACAAGCAGAAGTACCATTCTTTATTTGTCCATCGTATGGTTGCTTTTCTTGCCAATATCACTGTATGTGGTCAAGCAATACAGTTCCAGGATTGATGCTTTAAGAACAGGCACACATAAAATCAGAAGGGAATTGTTTTACTCTCCTTGACTGCAACACACCTTTCACATATTTCTAAACGTTGCGAAAAACAGTCATTGAAGACATCCAAAGGAACAGCATTTACTTTGGCACTTCAGTCTATCTTGATGTTCTTGATGTATGAGGTGGTTGGCTGATCTCAGTTACACTGTCACTTGCCATGAAGCACTTGCTATCATGGCTGAATGAGCTCATCAGGGAGACCATGTGGAACATTCTTCACAAAAAACTCCTTTGTCTAAAATTTTTATCAAGAATCTGATGAATCAATTCCCAGTTAAACTGCAGCTAATCCTCCAACAATACTAGGGTCATTCAACAGTCTCTGGCCACCAGTTCATGAACTTCTGCAACCACTTCCAAATCAAGTGCAACTGACTTCCTGCTCTGAATATTTTAAATCATTCAAAAACATGTGGAAGAGGTATAACCTCATTTACATAACAAGTTTGTAAGTGTTTCAAATATTTCTGTATGCCTGTTTTCTCAACTTTGCAACAAACCTTGATGTTCACTCGCTGCTTCACAACAAGAAACAAAACTCACGTGCTATGGATGAACTGACTGAGGTAGAACTTTCTCTTCACTAATAACTGGTGGTCATAACAGGTTTATGCAGCAAACCATATGTGCATGATACCATCAATTCCAGAACTTTGCTGTTTTACCACATATATATAATAGCTAAAACCTTAAGGAAACAAGATCACTCAAATTAAAGAATTAAAGAACATGCACACGATTAAAACAGAAATACGAATAAGAATGCAAATTGCATCCCAAAACTGTCGCAATACTTATGCTTGAGATTAACAGGTGTAGGTACTGTACAAACTTGCAAGAGTAGGGAGTAAGTCTCATATGTTTGGGTGTTCATAATTAGCCTTACAGTGAGAGAAAACAATCCTTGTACAGGCCTTGACAGGCCATTAGGGCTCCAGGAGGTTGACGCTCCCAGAATTTCTACACAGTTGGCACACGAGGGTGGCAAGGTTGTCAGCCCTATGCACATGCCACCTTTACGGGGGGGCCCGGCGGCCAAGGAGACAGCCCTGGTACTCATTTCTGTTAGAGGCTGAGTTGGCCCCAGGGCCATAGTGTGGCCGGAAGGATCAAGTCAGTGAAAAATCCCAGTGACCCCATCAGGAATCAAGCCCGCAACCTTCTGGTTGGTAGCACAGTCCCTCAACCAACTGCACTACTGCTCATACAGTGAGAAACAATTAACTTAAATTTATAGTGTTACTTTTCATGCAAATACAAATAATGTACAGTAGCTACAAATTTACGGAAGGAATAAAATTCAACTGCAAAGAATTAAGGAATACTCACATAACTTAGAATGGGGAAAGTATTACAATGACATGCAAAAATTGTACTGCTTCAATGGCCATAGTTAATACATATACTGGGAACAGAATACGTGCTCTGTATTAAGTTGAAGATTGGGTATAGGAAAAAGAAAAAGTGATATACATGGTATGTTTCCTTAACAATATAAAAATTTCAGTACCTAGAACTATAAGATGAAATGACATTATATTTAAGAAATACCTCATTTTTAGAAAGAACTCCTAATATCTTTATTCTTATGTTTTATTTTTAAAAGAGAGCTGTATTATGAATGCTACAAACTGCCAGAAAGGTGTCCTGGCCATAAAGATTGGACCATCAGTCAATATTGTACTTCCTAGCCTCCCGCAGCCCTTGATTGGCACTATAATTGGTCTGTCAGACTCACAAAATTGTTTCTGTAACGCACACATGAGAAACCTTCAACAGAAGTAGGTAGTCTAATATGACACTGAACTGTTATTGGTGCACAAGTTTCAATTTATTCTTTCAGTACGCAATATATGGTACTAGGTGCTTGGATTAAAAAAAGTATCTGGCTCTGAGGACAGGGTGACCTGCTCTTCAATCTTGCATAAAAGATAAAATCAACACATTTGCCAGTAAAATCGCCTTGTATGGAAACTCACAGAAGATTACAAAAAAGAGTTAAATAAGGCAAGATTATTCCAGGTCTGATGTCTAAAGCATTCTGAGTGTGAAAACCTGTTTCAAATTATATTTCAGGGGCACATTGCATGACCTACCATGTAGAGACAAAATTAAGCCCAAAATGTAGTCTCAAAGTTGCTGTTTTCAACTTAACACAACCAATTTATGTACACTGTTCCTGCTGTCCTGGGAGATATTTTATGCCACTCACTAGACTATACAGCACTGATCTGTTCCAGGTATATTATGTACTGGACAGTAACATCATGTTATAAATCACACAATTTTTTGATAAAAATATTTTATCGTATCACTAGTAGCTCCTCTGGTTCACACAGCATGTTTCTGGACAAAACAGCCTCATGGTACCTAAATGTTAAAGCTACCTGGCATTTTCAACCGAACAAGTCACTTCCAAAACCAGGGAATTTCTGTCTTTACTACAAGAGTGGAGAACAATGCACATCAGAACACTTTAACTGAATTACCTTCTTTTAGTTTCAGTTCTTGCAACGTACAGATTACTTTCTATTTTGTGTGTGTGTGTGTGTGTGTGTGTGTGTGTATTATATTCTTCTTCTGTCACACTACGGTGGAACAAATGACATGGAGAAATATTTGAACTATTTTTAATATTCTTTGATGTAAAGTCCTCTAGGCCTACCACTATGCCAAGAAGTTCATACAATCAGACAGCACATATGTTCACATTGGATCTTCAGCGCAGTGTTGGAAATAAGTAGCATCAGTAAATAAAATTTACATTGTTTGGTGCCGTATGTACTAATACGGGTATCAGCCTCTGTTTTATTGCTTCAAGGATGGCCACAGCAACCTGAAATACAAACTAAGGTAATGAAATTCACCTACAGAGAACCTGCAGACACTACAAGTCTTGCCTAGAAAATTTAAAGGGAAGTTTCACTGAAATTCTAGAAGTCACAGCAATCTCAGTCCAAGCACTCATTTTCATAAATTTAAAGTCCCACCCCCTGTCCTCAGGTTATTTAAATTCATGTAATGTCTATGGTATAGATAGGTTAATAGATTTTTATGTTAGAAGACTGCATAAGAACTTCGTTCTTGAAATTTGACAATCTTCTGCAATTGGCATAATTTATTTAACCTTCAACAAATGTAATAAAACTAAAGGGCATGTTAGCTGGATATTCTTACAATGATACAGATCTGCAAACACTTGAAATTGTTCAGAGAATATACCATAAATAAAAGAATGGACATGTCTACTAGTGGAATATTCCGTAAAAGAAATGGTAAGTCAATCAACAGCTGTTCATCAAGTTTATGAAGCCCTCTTATTTGGCTTGCTTTTAAACAATGGCACATCTGGTAGCAGTCCCTAATATAAGAGGGCTGGCCTACACTCTCATGTCACTGACAGCTACTGAAATAGTGACAGGGCTTGAATACTTCGCAAGTTAAAGCTGACACTGAAAGCACAAACAGCTGGCATGACGGGCTGACTTTACATAAAGCTAAAGTCTGTGGACTGCTTAAAGATGTGCCACATTTCACATAATCACAAAACTATCTCCAGTGTATAGTAAGGCAACCTGGTAACAGCATATCATGCTCAGTTTTCTATAATGCATCCCCGTGAAGAAACTGTCTCATGTTCACTGCTCGGTATTACATGTACCACACTCTTAAGGGCAACAAGTGATTCTCTTTTATCATTACAACAAGGTACACAATGTGTCTCATGCAACTTCAGCCACTACTAATGGCAAGACAAGATATAAGTAAATGTACTCGACTTTCCTTTTTCCACAGAGCAGCTTGAACCTTGGAATCGTCTCAATACTTATTTGTACATTTCTCTGTTTTGTGCTCCTTCATGGAAACTAACATTGTATCTACGTTCCAATTTACCTTCCATTCATTCATTCTTTCACCCCACCTTACATTTACATCTGTAACATTTCTTCCACATTCCTACTACCTTAAAAGAACTTCATATTTATTCTTCAATTCCCCGAACAGCTGGGTCATTTTCCTTCATCAAGTGACTTCCATGGGGAGGGAATTGTTTTTCCTAACAAGCTGCTTCTTGTCAACACACACCTGGATGCTTGCTTTGTCTTTGTTGTTTGCATCAACTTCTAAACCTTCACCACTGTGAACAGACACAACACAGTCATCTTACTACAGCAAATCACTAAAGGCAGAGAAAGGACGTAGTACAATTTCAAGCTGCAACTCTCACACATTAATCAGAATTTAACCACATAAACTTCTGACAATGGTTTCACATAGGTTTTATCAGTTATATTTATTAGGACTTTTTCTACTGTCACAACACAACACCACACATTTTGGAAACTACCTGCTTCCATTTTCAGGTGAAGTAAAACTAATCTCAAAGCAAATTCTTGTGTTCTTTCTCATGAACAGCTATTGATGGTATATTCGTCCTATGGTTGGTTAATTTGTTTTGAGGTTAGCATTACTTTGCCTGAAGATGGAAACAGATAGTTTCTGAAATGTTATGTGGTGTTGTGTGTGGTGAAAATGGAAAAACTCAAAATAAATATTACTGATTAATAAGAAGGCCCTGCCATAGCTGATCTTCAGGGTTTCTTTGAGTGTAGCTTAAGATCTGATTCTTTATGTGCACTTCATCACAGCATGACAGTATGTCTCCACATCAAACTCATAAGCTGCTCATAATATCTGACCTCACACAACAGTCTTTCTTGAGAAGCTGAGTCACTCAGCTTCTCAGCTTCTCAAGCAATTCTCTGCCATCTGTACAACCCAAAGCAGCATCACAATCTTATAAGTGCCTATCTTGTTGGTCTGGAAAAGAGAAAATTCTATTCCTCCTGCCATGATATACACCCTGGATTTTCTAGCCCATAGCCTAGTCTCTATACTGACTGCATTATCCTAGCTCCTATAATTTGGTTGATCGTAAGCCAGTTTTTCTACTCTGACCCTGGAGTTGTAATGTCACTACATACACCAGTGCACAAATAAATATTAACCTTTAATGGACAAACAGCACAATGTCCCTTTAAATGTACATCCTCTTTGTCTGAAAGGGAAAACACTGTCCTGCAATGGGCATTTCAATTGAACAGTGCTCTGGCCACAGCAGAAATCGGGCACTTCAAATGCCATATGCTAAAGGTTAAATTCTATCAATATATTCCTACAGCCAAGACTAAGTTCTTGCACCAAATGTTCTCTGCATCAATTATTTATGTTCATGTGCATAACCCTGGCTTACTCCTTTCATCATAATTAACCTCACTCACCTGTTAAGCGTAACTTCCCCTGCAATGCCTGGTTCCTGTTTAATGTTCGCAGTAGCAACAATACCATCATCACCACCACTACTAGCAGTAGAAGTCACCACAGGTGGCATTGTAACTGCAACTGTCGATCTTGTGGTCACTGCCACCCTGTTGTAGTTGTGTTGAAGGTTGCCTGTTGCTGAAGACAGCTGTTGAGTTGCAATGAGCATCCGGTGGTGACCGCCACTGGAACTAAGCGTAGCAGAGCTAGGAGCAGGATGAGATAAAGTGGACGGACCTAAACCTTCATGGCCAAGCTGCAGCGACGAAGTGTAGCAAGAGTTGGACTGATGATGGTGACTTCTGTTTGTGTGGCCCGCCAATCTTGACCTGCTAATGCCTGGATCTGAAGATAACAACCTGCATTAATTTAGAACTATAAAAAAAGATTTTTGAATATTTCAAATGAACGTTTAATTCCAGTTAATATGCTTAAGAAGCACAATAATACTACATAATTTCATCATCTTAAGTAACTTATACAAAGATATCTTTTGGCATAATTTTACTAGCTTTCATTTACCAATCACTGTTCTAGATCCTACTGAGGAACTGACAGACCAGTTCCAATGCTTTGTCAGGTTTCATAACATAAATATATGCCCAGCCCTCACACTGGAAGACTGGCCATTATTTTGTGTGTGTGTGTGTGTGTGTGTGTGCATCAGCTAACCATCTAGAAAGCCTCTCCGCTACTTGCAACCTGAGGACACATAGAACCACAGTGACAAGAATTTTGCTTAACATAAGAACACACAGAAGTGAAAACGACAATAACAAGACAGATCTTGGGGGAATAAGTTGCAAGACATGAGGGTGGATGAAACTGGCTCATAAAATAAGTTGCAAGACATGAAGATGGATGGAACTGGCTCAGGAAATACATTGCTAGGTGAGAAGGTGGATGGAACTGGCTCAGGAGATAGTTGCAAGATGTGAAGGTGGACGGAACTGGCTCAGGATTATACCCAATGGCTGACTTCAGGATCTATCACGAGGGTGTTACAACTGGGAGTGGCTGCAACAGACAGTTACATACATATGTGCAGTAGAAAGGGATGTAAGATGCTTTCACACTGCTATTGTACAAATCACCATACTCATAACTCAGTAACAGGTGCTGTTGGTGTGCAGCAGTAATGTGGTGTATGTGTTATCCACAAGTTCTGTGAAATTTATCGGCAAATTTATTTATGGGAAAAGAAGCCTGTAACAAACTGCAGTGGGATGGCCAGTGGGGGGGAGGGACAGAGAGAGAGAGAGAAAGCTGTATAAAGTGTACCACTGTTTCAAGCCTATGTCTCAGCAGACAGACAAACCAATGTGTAATGCTAATGACAATGCTGCCACCTATGACAAAGAAACAGCAACTCCTTGTGGCATGAGACTTAAAAATCTACAAAGAATTGTGAGTGAAGAAAAACTACCCACATGAGAGTATTCAGTCACCTCTGAACTATCCTCACCATAATAAGCAAGTTGTCAAGGTGGATGACTTTAACCAAAATATGCTGTGATGCATACTTTTTATGTAAGCTTGCAGTCACATTTCTCATAGCAAAGACCTCACACTGAAGTTCTTATGGTGGTAGTGATTAGACAGTGGAATTCTGGCTGATGACACCCTGCAGTCCCTAATGATGGAGGGAGCAGGATGCAACGATACATTAGTAATCACCTACTTCATGGTGTCAAACAAGAACACCACTCTCTAATGTAAATAAATGAATTCTGAAAATGGACAAGCTGTGAGACACAGGGATGGCACATGGTTAACAGAACAGCAATTTGCTGACACAAAAGATGCACTGCCAGGAGAACAGAATCCAGCATCACTGTAGCTGCTGTGGTGGTGTTCCTAAGATGAAGGCATAAAAAAGACAAGGTGACACAGATCAGGTTCACTATGTTGATGAAATCTGACTCAGCCAGAATGCTAGAAAAGGGCTGTCTACTCATTCCTATTAACAAAATTGGCCGTCTTACTGCATGTCATGCCATTGGCAGCCACAGGATTCATTACTGTGAGCAAATTATTCCTGCTCCAGGCCCAGAAGTTCTACAAATTACATGTCTGAAATTAAACCTGTTGTTTTTAAGGGGCAATCTGAAAAATCAGGTATAACATATCTTGCTTGACAGTCATTTACTGTTAAAGAAAATGCAAGCATCCACCTGGTTCTAATGGACAGAAATCCATTCACAAACAAAAGGAAGCTGAATGTACCACAACAAGATCCCACACACAGCCTCACAAAGATGTGTGGCACCGACACAATTGGTGGAAGGAAAAATACAAAAATTAGTAGTTGGACTGCACTGTGAGGAAGCATGGTCATGAAGTGGTATAGCTACCACTTTAGCACTGCCACAATACAGCTGACTGAATGTGGGTGCAAATTAAATCATACGCTGCAGAGAACAACGTCTTCAAAATTACCAATTCTGGAACACTGTCTCATGAGGCATGACAGAATACAGACTTCAGCTTGCATGGATGTGTGAAACAGGCAGAGAACCTGTTAAAACATTTACAGAGATTGCCAGAGACAATGTGTCAGAACCAAATGCATATCTCATAGAATCTGATTCAAAAGAAACAAACTCCAACAGAGAGGATGAAGAAGACATGGCACTGAATACTCCACTCTTCTAGTATTCTTTTGAGAATAATATAAGACTTTTTGTAGCTCTACTCAACAACATACTACCCTTGTCACTGGCACATTCATGTGGTCTCACGAGCAGAACACATTCAGCAGTGTCATAACATACATGTCTCTCTGTGCTCATGTCTGAAATGCTCTGCCACACTTGCTTCTGCCAGCTCTAGTTGGCAAAGAACTGACCCCTCAAAACTACATCCTCTGTTTCAAGTTACTGATGGACTGACCTGCCATACTAGCTTCTACCAACAGTCTTAGTGAGAAGCTGACCATTCATCTACACCTAGTGTGAAGGATAGTGCATTGAGTCTTACTTCCATGACCCTTACAAATTCTCATACTCTGGCACTTAAGTCACAATATTTTCATAGTGTCATATAAACATCTGAGTTCAGGATGGAAAAATAATCACTCCACATGAGCACACAGATGCACAAACAAAAAACAAACAAACAAACAAAATATATGATCACATAAAAATTTATCAGGATCACAGTATACTGAACACTTAAGACACTATCCCTTGGCTCCAAGCTGCACTGGGCATTATATGGCACGCACGCACATGCGCGCGCACACACACAGTCAAACCCCAGTATAGTGCGACCCTCACTGTGTGACCATGAAGTCTGTGAACAGAAATTCCCTGCTATACAGTATTTAAATTCACCATGACCCTTGCTATACTGCCACAAACTCTGGTTAGAAAACCACGGCACAGTTTGATCATCTGTAAGTGTGAATAAAAAATTAAAAAAGAAAATCCCACCGTGAAGAACATGTGGGTAATCAAAGTTTTCAGATGATCTTACAATGCCGACTTCCCTTTAAATGCTTCCATTTGCATTGTCGGGGTTGAGGGATGGGGGGAGGAAGAAATAAAAACAGTAAGTTCATAATCATACAAGTGATACTACTCTGTGTGGAATTTCCATAGTATGAACTTCTCGAAGTTCGCAAATGTAACCTCAATGTTTCATGAAATTATCACATTTGTAATTTTTAACACACAAGAAAATATATCAGGTACACTTTGCAGGCATTCCAGTCCTCTATCAGAAGACCATATTTCACACCACAAAATGAAAAAATCATACAGGAGTTCACATGGTCACCACATAATCAAATTATTTATTAAAGAAATGTCTACGATAAGCTGCACATATTTTTAAAGAAAAAGATTCTCTAAATACCAACATTAAAAAGTACATGCTCTCTTTACCCCCACATTTAGAAATGTACCACCAGCAGCGTAGTCACAGCAATTTTACAGTAGCAGTTGCAATTATGACTTCCACCATTCAAACACATTTAGTAATAACGTAAGAAACTCTGTGACACTCACTGAACTTCATCTACTGAATTTTCTTAACCTGCAAAATGCCCAACCTACTTAATATTTTTTATGTTACAACTGTGTGAGTATTTGTAAAAATAGAAGTACAATTTCACATACAGCTAACCAAGTATTATTCAAATATTTTCCCTTTTTGTAATGCAAGTCACTGTGTTTGATTCATGAAACCTTTGAAGACTCAAGTCATATCCCAAAAAACTTGAATTTTCGTCAACATTGCTGTGAGAAACACAAATCTTGCAATCCACTGATAATAGGATTGTAATATTTATTGGACTACAACAGCCTAAAGCAACTTATTCCAAGACGAAATGTTCTAATTTGATTAAAAAAATTTTGGACACCATGTGAACTTGAACTGTTACAGTTTCAATTTCGACATGCACTGTGGAATGAACAGTTTAAACACTGCTAGAAAGGAAATTACTTTTCAGGTTCAGAGATGTTTTAAAAATAATGAATATACTGCTACTCCTCAAGGGTGTGTTATGTATTTTAACAACTTCTTCACCTGCCCTGACATTTTGCTTCAGATAAAAAGCAAACAATACTGTAAGAAAAACTGGATTGGAAATCGTTCTTTTCAGCCTTAAAAACAAGTGCCACACGATGTAAAGTAAATATGATCATCACTGTGATACAAACTGAAGTCCCCTTTATCACGTAAAATAGTAATAAATGCATAACAATTTGATCAACACAAACACACAATATAGGCTCTCCATCTTAAGTGGCTTACTTCAGCAATTTTCAGACTGTGGTCTTTTGAAAAGTGATACATGGTCTTTCAGGTGGACACCCCTGCTTCATAGGAGTATGCTGTCTCTGTCTACAGGGTCCACCTAAAGATAGAAGGAGCATGTTCTTCTGAATGTTGCTGTCCACCTGCAAGACTATATAGTGTCACAACACAAGGACGACAATCTGGAGATGCACAAACCTCAAATCTTACGTTAACCCCTTGGCATCGGACGAATAAAATCACATGGCGCAGTGTTCAGAAAACTGAAGGTCTGAAGTCGTTGCCCAGAATGTGTCAATTATGACATGTTCTTGCACAGCCCTCAGCTGACATATAGTGCTTCAGTATACACAGCTCTCTCCTCTTCAGCGCAAAGACAATTTTGTTTACCAGAACGTTCCTTCATCATCCCATTAAACTCATGCAATTATTCTGGTGTCAAAGGATCAATAAATAATTTCCTTCTGGAGAACACGGGCAACATCAAAACTTTTGTTTTACAACACTAAACTGTTCAGGAGACTGGCTGAAAAATGAAGGCATTTGTCAATTATATATAAGACTAGTGGTGCAAACACAGAAAACTGCATGGATAGTCTGTGTTTTCCCTGTGCCCTGGTAACAGCACTGAAACCATGCACTGGGTGTTTTCCAAGCAATGGGTTTTCCTTAGGTGGGCTTTTGTTGCATTCCAGTAAGGGCTCTGGTTTGGGTTTTCATCAAGCAGTGGATTTCTCATTCAGTGGGACTTTCATGTGCCCCAGCAATGGCTCTACTTTGGGTCCTCACCTACTGGGTTTCTCTCATATACTGGTAATGGCACTAGTTTTGGTTTTTGCTGGGCAATGTTTCAGTTCAGTTTTAAGGGAACCCTCTCCGTAACTCCCAAAACAGAAGAATTCAATAATTTACTGGGGCTTTCTCTTCAACAAGAACATTTGTTTGTTGTATTCACCACTTTTCCGCAATACACCATTCTGGAGAAAGAGGGTGGGATAGGCAGTCAGACACTTGTACAGATCATGACTTTTACCATTCATCACATTAGTAATATTATAGAGTATGTTTTAAATTTAATTCACTGAAATACTCCTCTTTTTAATTAAAATGAGTTGAGGTTTCTTTATTACAATCCATTCTATTCCTGAAGATTCCGATGTACCTTACTTCTGTCAAATTCCAAGTCAGTGTTTTCTGATGAAACTCACACATAAGTCTGTGTTCGCTACTGATTATATCTGCAGTGCACACATTCTGTAGTTTCTGCACTCAAGTTTCTACAGTATGTAATATATAGTCCTACTGATAATTAAAGCAACACTTCCAGCAACCAAACATCATAGCTGGGTAGTTACCAACCCTTCATATTTCAGAGACCTGGCAGTCAGAAATTCTGATGTACTATCCACGGTCTCCTCTGCCTCTCCAGACAAATGATATGGGCATACAAAAATACATCCTGACAGCTTTCACATTCTACCCCATTCACCACTCAAATATCACCCTTACATTCAGTACTATTCAACCTATACATTACATTTATGGAAGAGTTATGCTATGGCTCAGGAGGTCTGATTTCATTTCCAGACCAGTCCATGTGGGAGTTCTGGTGCACAAAGGGGCCCTGGAAGAGATTTTCCCCTGAAAACTTGGGTTTCCCCTGTCAGTACCATTCCACCAATGCTCCATACTCATTCATTCAACTATGACTGATGCAATATAACCATGGACACTGACGGCATGATTAAAGAACACACTTGAAATATAAACTGAGAAGAGTGCTTTATCTGTGGTTTATCATTCAATAACACCAGTACGTCCAAGTATGTAATGCTGATGGCACATTAATAATGGAACAGACAGGTTCTTGAAGTTTCCGTGGCCTAGCATTTGCCCTGGGGAACTGAGGAAAACCACAAACAACCTCAGGATAGCTAGTGTACCAGCTGAGATTCAAACTGGGCACCCCCAAATACAAGTGTACAACACTATCAGTATGCTAACCTACTCAGTGCGTCCCTCTCAACAAGCCATGAGTCACTCAAGTAGCCAAGAAATTTCACACAATTTATGGAAACTGAAGATTCAATGCCATGTTCACACATGCCTGCCAACGGATCCTATCCTTATCCAGACGCATCCCATCCATGACTGTTAAACCCTGTTTGTCTACAGGAACTTGAGAAAGCATCATTATACAAATCAACACCTGCAAATATCACCCACCTGTTCCAAAGCATGTTTACTCACATACTTCAACTCCACTTAAAGACCCTTTTGCTTTTCTTTAGACAGAATAAATTTGATCACAGAAATTAATCTTGGCAAGAAAAAAATCTAATAGCACAAAAATGATTTAATGTAGAATCTTGACAGCCGGTGGGGTAATATATGTTTGAAAATATGTATGATGGGTGTTGGCTTATCATACTGTAACTCATTACTAATGACTGTCACACCCCATTCACAGAAATAGAATGCTCTCTTGAAAACACAAAAAGTTGACCAAGGAGACTGGATTCTTGTTTATTATACTGAGATATTCATTACGATTTTCTGATTACACTGTTGTGATTACAATCTCTATCAGCAGTCCTGTATTATTGGGATAAAGTGCTGGATTTCCTTGCAAAAGACTGGTTCAGGCCAGTAAGATCGAGTGCAGATTTCCCTACATACTTTCTTGTTCCCTTCTTTCTGACAAATTCAGGCCCACACCAGGACCCCACAGTGGTTCTGTTTCTCTGTTACACCACAGGTCCCTTCTGCCAGCCACCATCATCTTCATCATCACCTTATCATATGGAGAAAAAGGAAAATCCCACCCACTGGAAGTTCTCACAGAAATGTGGTTCTAACAAGATGGTTCTTTACTTTTAGAAGGACCTTTATCAGGGAGGTACAGAGGCCAAGAGGCATAAGCCACTGCATAGCAGACTTTAATTAATACACATTTATATACAGCCGGGTGATTTAATGTGAAATTTCGGTAAACTTGATATTAATTTCAATGGTGTTCTCACTCTATTTAAGATTATTTATTCATAATTTACATGACATGCTTGGCATTTAAACACATTTAGAAACTTACATATGGTGCCACAAGAATTTTTATATTATATTCTTTTTCACATAAATGTTTCGCTCTGTAGTGGGTTATCATGAGGGCTGGCGGTGTTTGGACCACTAACAGGAGCCAAATATAGTGTACACACAGACACATAATCCTGTGTTCCGCTGCACTTCAAAGGTGACTGCTGAATGAGTACTGCCATGAACAGCCCATACAAGTAACTACACCACAATGAAACCTTTCGGACCGCTGTAGTCAGTTGCTATAGGAGTGTTTTTAGACAGACATATATATATATATATACATATGCTAAATTTGAAAGTAATAATACTGATCATCATGATACTCCTATCAATTTCCCCAAACACTTTCCGAACTATGGGCTCTTGGAACATTCAGATGAAGAAAACAAAGAAGCTACCAAATGGAAAGCAGCAAATGATGGCGTTCAACATAAAAAGCAAAATTCTTGGACAACAATACAGAAGGATAACGCCACTCTGAACAGAATGTTTTTATATACAGACATAGAAAATTTGGAAAATAAATTAAGGGAAAATCAACACACATACAGAATGAATATCACGAACAAGTGTTGTATGGAGAGAACTAGTGAAGCCATGTGCATGAAACAAGATGAAAATGTACAAGAACCTGCATACAATGACAATGAAGATATGTAAACTGGAACTAAAAACAGCCCTAGAAATTCTACAGGAAAGACAGGAAAAGTGAGGTAAGAAAAACATAGTCAGTTGGAATGTAAAGATGGCAGGTTGCAAATCACAGATAACTGGTAAGAGGGAATAACCATACCTACATAACATACCATACTATGTTGTAATAATGGTGATACAAATAAACATACAGTGTCTCAGAAAGAACTCCAGGGTTTGAAAAACACATATTGACTAACTCAAAACAGAAAATCACAGATAACATAACAAATCAAGTGTTCTTGTGCTCAGCAGCATGGCGGCACAGTAATTTGCCATTCCTGCGTTTGGCATGTCTGTGTAAGCTATGTTACATTCCCTTTCTCCAGGTCAATTGACAGGAAGAGATGGACCCATCCCATGATCCTGAAGAAGTAATAATTTAGCACCACCTGACTTTTGTGGTTATGTAATGGACAGTGTGTATGCCCAGTAAGTTGACTATTTGCAGGATCTGTGGCACTGAATTATAGCGGGCACATAACAATGACACATTACTAATAAAGGTGTGACCTGAGCTCAGATTTGTCTCAACATCTGCAATGGTATGAATGTAGCAGATACTGACTTGTACTGCTTCATACTGATCAGGTTATTAAAGTGCCTTGTACTGAAACCTATGCATAATTGCAACAGACTGAATACCATACGAAACTTCAAACATGCTTCAGTTTTTCTATCTGCACCGTTCTCTGTCTTTTGCGTCAATAAGTATTAGACTACTACATCCTACAGTTCTCTGTCACATCTACTGTATGTAGAAGTTCAATGTCACATTGTGCCAGAGTTTCTAAGGGTATGAAACAATTTTATGGAGAAGAATAAGACAACCAACATAGCTGAACTAAATCTAGAACAAGTCAGAAAAAATGAGTAGCATGGTTTCAGAAGTATAAGGAAAATAAAACCAGTTTTTTTACTTCAAAATGTTTATAAACTTGGAAATGAAAGTATACAGTGAAACCCCTATTTTACATTCCTCCTTTTTGTGTCACATTATTTTATGCATTTTCTGTAGGGTCCTGGCCAAATGCCTATACGAAGAATTTCAAACGTTAGTGGAGTTAATGTCTCCTCAACTTCATGCTTTCCCAGAATTTGCACTTCCTTTTCCTAGTCCAGAGTATAAAAATTCAACACATTTTACATTTCACAGATTTCTCACAGTTTGTCCAACAATCTTCGCTAATATTATCAAAAAAGGAGAACATCTATCAACATCTCATGCAACACCCCCCCCACACACACACACACACACACACACACACTACCACCGCTGTCCTAGCACGAAAAGACAAACTATTTAAGATGCTTTCTGTACAGATGGAAGTAGGCTTCACTGGGGGGGATGTCTGTGAATGTCAGTGACTGCGACTAATTGTGGATTCTGCTACTTTACTTTGTGCTCCTTGTCAATCTCTCAGCTAGTGTCATAACTTGCATTTTTTGTGTTTGTCATAGGCAGGAAACATGTAACTGGTCTTGTACACCAATTTATATTTTGAAATTGTGAACTAAATGCAGTTTCACAGAAAAGGGTGAAATATGAATGAAGGAAGGCAGACGTCATGTACATTAAGTCATGTAAGCAACAAAATACATATTTTAGCACAAGTTTATGCACATACTAAAAAGTGTGTTGACCTAATATAAGAGTTAGGACTTTCAGTGCTCACACTCAACACAACTGTGAAAAACCATAAGGCAAATGGAAGAAGTTGTATCCAATGTAGCTGGGAAGTTATGCGATCACCCTCCCTACAGCCCTTGTCTTGCACCAAGTGATTATCACCTCCCTGGACTCCTTTAAGAAACACCTAGATGGCAAAAAATTTGCACCAGATGCTAACATGAAGCAAGCTCTCATCTTCTGACTAGAAACACTTGATACTGTTTCTTCTATGCTGGGATATGATCCTTGGAGGCATAGTGGAACATACGCTCAGATATCAATGATGAATGTGTAGAAGTCCAATGTATACTATCTGCTGCCCAAAAGTCATGTATTGATCAAACTCAACAAGGTTCTTGGTGACAGACTGTTTGGTGACAGAGTGTTTGTTACCCTATTTTTTTAAACTCCTTTGTGTATGAGAATATTTGATGCCAGTATGCAGTCACCAATGTATCCCAGCTATCATGGTGTTATGTGTATGAGAGCGCACTGTAATAATATTGCGGCAAAGTTGTTTGCTATCTACATAAATAACCCACGCTGTATTTACATTGCTAATGTTCAAAGGACCATATTTTATATGGCTTGCTGAAGTTTTGTTCTAAGCCAATCCACAGTTTTTTAAACTGTGCAATTTTCATTTACTGGATTTTATACTTCTCATGCTGTTAAATTAAATGTGAAGTGGTCCCTACAGAAATGCAGAAGAGAGGTTTCACTGTATATGGAATTTATAGGAAGATACAGTGTGAGGATAAGAATACGTACAATTTTTGAGAATACAAATTTTACTTAAAATAATAACAGATGGGGCAGAAATACATAGCAAAGATGTGACAATTCCTGCTATTGAGGACAAGAGATAAGAATTGTTTATTAATTTTATAATCAAAATGTACTTTGGAATGAACGAAAGATATATGAAATGCAGACAGGTTGGGTTATCACATCCCCAAGCATGAAAAACACAAACCCTGCATTTGTGTGTTTGCTGATGCTGTGACTGTGTTAGTGCTGCTGGTAAATGAGTGGCTGGAATGGGCACTAATTTGTTAGTCATCTTTTATCACAAACGGCCCTTGGATGGTCTCAATGTGCTTGTGAAATTTATTCAGGTAAACAAGAGTGTCTGGTCATGTGCAATACTTTTGCAAAGTATGTGTCACAGAAAAATGTACTCATATATCCCTTGCCAAAAGTGTTGTGTAAAAGACTGATACAGAAAGTGTACAATTTTCAAATAACAGATTCGATGCTGGACAAGAGTAAAGTATCCAACTTGCATTTTTCTTCAATGAGGTATAGTTCACTTAGGAAAGCAAACAGCCAAAACAACAGAAGTTGGCATTATGAAAATTGCCATGCAGTTCATAAATATCATTTACATGACCTTCAAGTGCAGTGAGTGCATGCACAAATTTTGACCACTATGTTAAATTAATCCTGACACCATTACTTTGGGAACTAACTGTACAGATAATGCAATGGAATCCACTTAAATTGTAAGAATTAAGCCGCAACTTTCAAAAAGAAATTTTGATATTTCATGACAAGAAAATAATCATTTCACAATGAGCAGGGCCTGCTTATAAGCTTGAAGTCAGCAATTCTGACCCTCTCCTACGAAAAAAAGAAAGCTGAACTACAGGAAATAAATGGCCTTAAAATTCCCAGCACATCCAGGCTTCATACACAATAAAGTTGTGGTGGCAACTGCCATACTCTGGAATCTCTGCAGAAGAAATGAGAACTTAAGCAGCAAAAATATGTAAATTACTGGACACAAAGTGAGAAGTATGGAAAAGGAAACCCAAAAGAACAATGGTTACAATGACTTAATAAAGGAATAACGGAAATTTAAGTGGCATGATCTTTAGTTATAGTATATGGATGAAGGGCATATCACTTCTGCTACTTTGAAGGGTCTTGGTTCAATCCCCAAAGCTAATCATCATGCTTATGGACTTTTCATGGTTTCATTTCTGTCACTTCAAACAAATGATGAGATTCAACCTTCTAACAGGAGGCCTGAACGAATCGGTCTCTTTCCAATCCAGGTCAGCACACAAATTACCACATACGTCGCATATGAATGGATAAATGCTGAATTCTGGTAATGGAGAAGCTACAAAATTACTGAAAATATGGTATACAGTTCTGTTTGGATGACACCATCGGGATACCCATCCAGCTGTATACGAATGTTCACTCTCATGAGTAATTTATAACCTATTACTCATCAACTGAATACTTCTTTATTTTTGGTTAGTTACAGCAATCCATCCTTGTTAAATTTCTTTGTTTTCCTGGTGAATAAAAAATGCAGTTCCTGAAATACACCTTTTCACACACCTTGAAACAAGATGTTATAAAAAACTGTCATAAAAGTCTAAAATTTCTGAGGTATATAAAAACTGTGGAACTCAAACATCACATTGGGAGAAATGAATCTGAAGACATGCATCAGAAGTCAGTATGATCTAAATCATTAATGTTAAAAAGTAAGAAAAATTATGTGAATTTGTATTACCTGAAAGAGAAAACATTTTTCACAGCACTTCAAACGTACCAGCTAATTACCTGTTTTTCATTAAGCAGTGCACTTACATTCTGTAGAGATGGGTCCATTGGTTAAATTCTGCATTCCCCCACCAAACCCTGTAGAAGCAGCACCAGAAGCACGAACCAACACATTCTCACTTGAACTAGTTGATGGCATTGCCATGCTAAACCCACCACTAACACTAGTACTTGGCTCATGATTCAACACTAATCCACCATTATTAAAACCACTAACGTTAGCATTACTGTTTGTTGAAGAGAAAGGACTAGTTAGGAAATTCGATGTTGATGCAGTGGTCGACAGATGATGATGTTTGTGTCTTCTCCGATGATGATGATGGTGATGATGATGATGGGAATGATGATGGAGAGTGGAGGTATGATGCAGATTTGGTGTGGATGAGGGAGGAGTGTGATTTGTCACTGCATGTGTTGAGATGGCAGATAGCGAGAGAGAGTCATGAGCGGAGCTAGATCTAAGGCTGGAACTTGGATGAAGAATGAATTTTGAACATCCAACGATGGTATCCCAACCACTGACAGGTGGGAACAAAGAATCCACTTTCCTAGGCGAGTCCTCCATAAGGATTCCTGACTTGGTTTCATCAGTCGGTGAACTTAGGCTTCCACATCCTAGTCCTAACCTTTCGAGAATGTTGAGGTTTTCATCATCTGTTACAGTCGACGGAAGTTCAAACAAATGCGAACATGAATTTGACATGAGTTCTGAAAGGTTCAGTTCTGCAGTTGTCACGTTACTGTTTATATTATCCAACGAAGACATGGTGCTAGAATTATTGAAGATATCGTCTGACTGTGTTTCCACTTCCAGGGTCAATGTTGAACCATCAACATTAGGCAGACCACACAGGAGAGGTTCTTCTTGCGAAGACGTGAAGATGTCAACATCTGCATCTTCACCTTCACCACTAGCAGATGGTGGAGGTGTTTTTGGCCTGAAGTGTAACCTGTAACATTGTTCAAGTGTATCAAAATCAAGATCACACAACTGCACTAAATGTATGAACACAACAGAGGATGGGGCAATTACAATACTGTAACATAACAAATGCCAGGACAGTACCTTGAAAAGTACATTACAGCTTCCTGCCAAATCCTTTACAATTCATCAGTAATCCTACCATTTACCTGAAAGACTAACAGCATCATGCAATAAACTACACAACACAAATCTACTGACTTTGCCTAAAAAATGGTACACTCAGATTGGTTCTGCAAGGGTTCACAGTTATTTCTCAATCCAATACACACGTTCCACTCCGATTCTATTCACTCTGAACAGAAGTCATCTTCTTGGGCTTTAAACTTAACTATTCCCCCATCAGTGGAAAGGATTTCTCCTTTACAGTAGGGGTGAGGGTTTGACTTGCCTGGGTAGCTGAGCTCCAAAAAGTTACAGCCTGGAAACTTTCTGTGACTGTAAATCAGGACAATGTCATGATAAAGAAATGCTCCGCCCGTCAAGTCTTCCTGTCCTCTTTATAGCTCCAAAACAACCCTATCAGTAAATCGTATGAACACACAGTGCATGGAATTTTATACATTAGTGAATGACTGGTCTTTTTTGAAATTCTGTATGAATTGAAATCTATCTTCATATGTTTTAACTCTGTGCCACCAATAATACAACTATGGTAGACATGTGAACTTCTGACGTAAGAGAAATGTTAATCTCATTAAATGCAACTTTCCAATGTTTTGTGTGGTAACGGAATTTTGAAAAGTATGTAACGTTTATTAACCTAGTTCTTCAGAAAACTGTAAAACAACACTGTAACTGCACAAGCCATTTTGATTTGGTGAATCAACAGCCCCTCATGTGAAATTTGTATGTGACATGTTAAAAAATACAGTCACAAACTTCAAACAAAATAGAGAATTACTCATTTTCAGGACGCCATCCATCTTCTAATTTTCTGCTCATAACAGAATGTTTTGAAAACTAGATCTGTTTTCATCCTCTGATGAAAAAGGGAGGGGGAAGGCATCTACTAAGTTGGGTCCATTAGAGTGAGCTGTGTCACTGGACAACCTGTTAATCAACAAAATCACTACAGACACTTAGGATTAGGTTTAGTCAGTGGGAGATACCTGACCAGGCTGTCCCAGTCACTGATATTAGCTCCTTCTAATGAACCCGACAGAGTAGGTGCCTCCCCACTTTTTCACTCAAAAAAGCCTTGTAAAATTTTCACTAAATTCAAGATACTGTTGCATAAAGCTGCAAAGCATGTCACACTCTCAGTACAGTTTTCTGTCACAGCATGCATATGTGTGATGCTCGTCATACTTGTAATTGGGTAAACGTCAAAAATAAAAGTGTGATAGTCATTCAGAAAATAATATAAGTACTATGATTAACCCTCCACATCAGGCCTCTGTGCACTGTGAGTCTTTATTTCCTCCTGTGTTGCCCACCTCTGTATATTGAACAGTGCGCTAGCAGTTTAGGGTACTTTAAATTTAAAACTCCTCCATCCTGGGCAGTAGTTCATATTTAAAACACACTGCCATTCAAGAGCCAAATACAATCTCAAGGCACCTGTAGAAAACCTTATAAAAAATCTGTGGATTAAAACAAATCACGTCATTTGCTATTATCACTGGTATGTTTAGCCATATGTCCCCAAGTAATTCAATACATTGGTATATCTGTTACTACAGCCCCACATCAGTACGCTGTCGTGCAAGACATTATCAGTTGCTGGGGAAAACAGTATACTTATACACGCGTTTCACAACACATACAAAGCAATCACAGGCTTCCCACACACATCTGACTTATCTCGGCTCATCGACGACATTACAGACTCTGATATAATAATCTGTTACTCATATTTGAGCTGGACCATTTGGCTATAAAGAAAAATAAACAAAATAAAAATAAAAAAATACTTAATGTATCATTATTACAGATATTAAGTTATTTTTCTACATAGTCACCACCAACATTCAGGCACTTCCCACAGTGTGTGAGGAGTTTTTGTATGCCTTCATCATAGACCTCCGCCGCCAGTCCATTTAACCACTCTCCAACAGCATCCTTCATTTCTTCATCGCATTTGAGGAGTTTGCCACCCAAAAATTCCTTCAATGCTGGGAACAAGTAAAAATCACTTGGGGCCAAGTCTGGATTATATGCTGGATCCTCAGAAACTTCTCAGCCGACTTCTTGGAGCATTGCTTGCATTCTGGCAGCAGCAGGTGGGTGCGCATTGTCCTGCAGGAGCACCATGGTGCTTGACAGTAGGCCCCGCTGTCGGTTTTGAATGGCGTGCCATAACCACCTCAGAGTTGCACAATATGCTTCTGTGTTCATGGCTGTGCCTTGTAACATGAACTCAACCAGAAGGACACCCTTCAGGTTCCAAAAAACCGTGGCCAGATTATCGATTTTCTTATTCATTTTAAACACTCAAAAAAGCTATGCAAATTATGCTATCAGTGCGAAACTTATCTGGAACTAAGCCAAAGGACGACTGAGGTCCAGTGAACTTCAACTGGCGCGGAGTTTTGACCTGCACCAGCACTACGTGCGAACAGTCTTTACTTTGTGGACGACCTTTGTATTATAGACTCCGCATTTTCACTGCAGATAATCATATGCTGCATTTTGTGTGGTCAAGATGCGAGCAATATAATAAACATCAATTCGCTGGTGGTAAAGGAAAGTCAATGATAGTATGCGCTCTTCACTATATTTTGATGACTGTATCTTATTCTAAAAGATGCATTAAGTGATAGGTAATCACTTACCAGTTATTCTTGATTTCTGACAAGAATTGGTTATTGTTACGAGAAACAGCTGCAGAATCGAGAACGGTGAAGTCAAGAGATGCAAAAATGTCATCTATCTCTGTGCTTGCTCGGTCTAGTATTACTCTGAAATGCAAAATGAATACTTAACATAATATACACAACACAATATGTAAAAATGTAATACCATTCTGCAAAACACACAGCCTTAGAAAATAAATATTATATTCAGGTGTAACACAAAACACGCCATACAGGTGTCCTTCAATGCTTCCAATCCATTCTGATAAAAATGGGGATGGGAGGTACTCAAAATCATAAAAAAATAAGGAATGTTGTCTTTTTAAGGTTAGTAATAATTGTACGTGGTCCTTAAATCATGAATTATTTTTTATGTCGCAACAGTATATGAAAATACAGGGGCTTTTAAAATCATATACCTTGGATGAGAGTTCTATGATCCATACAAACCTTCCTCCTCGACCTATTCTCCGCCTAGCAAATCCAATGCACCTTCGTACAGGGTTCGATATGGAGGTAAGGCAGTACCTGTACCTCCTGTCTGCCAGACCACCTTCATCACGACTACACCATGGCCAGTTTCCAAGACCACCTGACAAGGGCTGTAAAGAAATCGAACTCAAAAATCACTACATTCTGAAACATGAACTGCACTGTTGCAGGCAATAAAATGTCTATCACACAAACAATTGGTTTGTTATTAGGATGTGTAATGACTCTACTTCAAGTGCAGACATTATAATACTTGGCAGGGTTTGTATATAAAATCAAAACTTAAAAGTATTACTTCCTTAAATATGAGATACGTTGATATGCACTGAAATGTTTACCTTCTGACTGATGGATTGGTTGTATATTTTAATTATGCTGCTCCAAGTTATATCACTGGGTCAGAACGATCAGCATACATGATAAGTATCCACAAAACTGCAAATCTACAAAAGCTACTAATGCCATGTGCATGTTTCAAGCATATACTGTAGTACCTACAACCAATTAATTTCTTCTAAGTTCCCAAAATAAGTACCCATGATGTCAGAGGACAGAAACTGCTTAAAAATTAGCAGCCCAGACAAAACGCAGGAAAAATGTGTACATTCTTTTCGAATTAGATATGCCAGTACTAAATGCTGTAAAGCTGCAATGAGCAACACAGCAAATATCAATGCCAAGGTGAGAATCATAATGCTGGATAATGAAACTGCCTAAAGGAGGTCTGCATTAGTTAAAGCAAACACTGTTTTTGTGAATTAAAGCACACATTATCAATCGTAAAGCAGAACAAAATCATGCAGACAAAATTGTGATCTGTTTTACACGATCTTACATGCAAATTAGGCACTACAACTTACGATCCTTTAGGCCTAAAGTCAAAGAATGTATGTGGGTCAATATTGAAGAAAATAATAAAGCTGCAAGAAAACATATCCCTACTGGCAAACAGTACTTGTACCCTGCTAAACACAACCTTTATTAATACACACATCTTGCTCACACAAACTCTAGTGACATATGTTTCGACTGATTCACGTAAGTCTAAAACAAAGAACAAAAATAAAGCCAATCCTGTCAACAATATTAAGGAACAGAGATCTCATTCCCAGTAAACTGACACAGGCTACTTTGTATTTATACAGTTTTACATTTCTGTATTTTAATAGATTAGCCTGACAATGACTGAATGAGTCAAAACATGTTGCTAGAGTTAAGGTAAACAAGACTGGCTTACTAATAATGGTTTTGTATTACAGCGTACAAGTACTATTTGTTACTATTGACACAACAACAGAATGCCTAATATCAAAGTAACACATATCCAAGATGCTTCCATTACTAACTCCAATGAGTAAGTATAGGTACCAACTGACGTACTGCTCTTTGTACACAAAATATATTTGAAATCTTACATCAAGGCTAAATTTTCACGCTGGAAATAAATTAAGTGTGTAACATGCATAATTTAAAATGTCAAACATAGTAGGAGTGAAGAAATTCAACACTAATAATAAACTTCCTGCCTTTGAAACAAAAGGTATGCTTTTCATTTTGCTGTATGATGTATTCTGCTGATTATTGAAAAAAATTTTAATAAATTCAGACAACTGAATTGTGGCAACATACTTTCCACATGTTCCCACACATAAGGTCATTATAAGCACAGAAACCTCAGAAGTTGAAATAAAAACGTACGCTAAGAAGCAAGTGACTGGTAGCCTTTCTTGTCAAGTTTCATACACTGTGTACAAAGAAAACCTTGGACTAAAAATGTTTAAGTAAACATACTCATTTTAAACTAACATACCACACATTTTCCTTCACACTGACCAATCTGATTTAAATAAATGCTGTACCTGCTAGTGAGTTGTTATAGAAGATTCTGAAGTACATTTTTTCATTCCTGGTTTTCCTGACATGAGTGCTTGATTTATCTTCCTTCTCTCAAAAAGACAAATGGGTGTTTCAGATGAAGTCACTTTACAAAACCAGCAACGATGCACTTCAAATATTACATACGTTAAACACTGTGCAAAGTTAGCAGCAAAATACCAACATCTGAAAGCATGTTCTTGTGTTGCAGTTAAGAATTAATATTGAATTGTAACTAACCGCATGGTAATTGCAGTACTTCTTTCTCCTGAAAGTGAAAGGTCCCTCATTGGGGTCAGGCTCCTCGTCTTCAGACTGTGGTGACTGCCCAGAAAGAACAACATCCCCCTCATCCTCCGAACTCAGAAGTTCCCCACCAACAGAGTTGTAACCCAGAAGTTCACTACCAGAACCAGCAGCGCCCCTTCCACTGTGGTGGTGTCCATGTCCATGAGAACCAATACCCACAGCACCCACTCCTGTTTTGTGTTTCCGCTTCTTGTATTGCCGTTTCTCCTTCCTAGGAACTACCTCATCCTGATTAACAGAAAACACAGGTGAAAAAATTGTAGGAACCTGAATATAATGTTAAAAAATTACAAGAAAGTGTCATACATCATGACACATGGTGACAGGAGGCTTATGGCACATGTGGGGAGAGCACAGTAATCTGATCGCAGTCCCTCAGCATGTTAAACTATGCAATTACAATAATACTATTTCTTTTTCAAGAATTAAAGAAGAGTTGTACAAAAGGGAGAATAACTGAGATAGACTTGCCTGTTTTTATGCAATGTGCTCATACCCACAGAATAACGCTTAAAACAAAAGCAGCCGTAAGGAGATTGTACACAATTTAATGTGACAGTAGTGAGCATTCAGAACAGCAGAATTGATGCAATGACATGCTACAACATGCATTACTTGCCACATTTTAAATATTAAATACCACAAGATTCTTCTTCATCACATTTTTCCCACGAGACTGTATTTGCAGGGCACATTACCTATAACTGCACCTGTGACCCAGTGATTACCAGTATAAATTGTAAAATGCCCACATGATTTTCCTGTCCAAACAAAAGGACACTACTAAACAGACTAGTCAGAGAATGCTACTACAATAACAAGCTGCATATACACTTACTAAGAGACAGTCACCACATACACACATACTTCACAGTCCTCCTCATTGCAGTGTTATGTTGTGCTGCTTTAAATAATGTTTTCTTTTTGCACTGTTACACAAGCATTAAGGTTTTTCAACAGAAAACTATCAGAAAGAACTAGAATTCAACAAGCTGTGGGTCAAAGTAATGTCATTAATATATGCTGCAACATCTGTCAAATGAAATTTCATGAAAAATAAATGATAATTATGTACACAAACACAATATGCAATGAGATACCTTGCTTGACACTTTGTTCACCCAGTTCTGGTGGTTGATTCCAAACTGGTTTGTAAACAGAGGGGCAAATGCTGGACGTGGTGTCTTCAGTGCAGACACTTCTGCCAACATCTGGCCACTGAAATCACCCGCCTGGTACCTGCAACAAACAAATTCAATTTTTAAGATTCCAAATAAATACCGAAATTTGCATTCTTGTACATCCTATAGCACAGTTACCTCTACCTTTTCTTTTTACTATGCAAGACTGATTAGTCACAATACTGCATCTTCCAAAGTTTGCCTTTTCCCTGGACATGACAAAAGTATGCTCCATGGTAATCACATACCGTAATCAATCCACATAGTAAGGTAAGGTAAAGTTCATCCTAAACAAGCTATCAAGGCCCAGAAGGGGAGTGGAGGTACAGGTCTACTCTTTTTTTAGCCTCAGAACTAAATGGAGGTGGGTGGTCAATGTCTTGCCCCAGCTGCTTTACCCCAGGAAAGAGGTCCAGTACACACTGTACAACAAGCTAGGTGGGCCCCAGGGCTGTCTGGATGGGGGCAGAAAATATCATACCTATCAGAATTTGATCTGTGGACTGTCCAGCCCGCACTGAATTGCTATACAGACTACAACCTACACGACAAAGCAGAAAGACATGACTGACAATGTCACTAAACAGAGTTCATCACTCGCTCATTTATTTAAAATTCAATTACACTTCATATAACCCAAGTGATCAATGTAGCACCAGCAGATTTGTCATTATGTAAATGAACTAATTACACTAGGTCAACAAGAGAAATGCGTGATTATAAACAGGAATTAATTCAAATACTGGACTTACAAAATTATAAAAAGAAGTAATCTTAGAGTATACAACAAGGCCTATAAACAGGAATTCAAATACTGGACTTACAAAATTATAAAACATTATCTTAAAACATATAACAGGGCCTATTACTTTGTTAACACATCATCTTTGAGGTTACCTCCAACCTTGTACAAACACTCCTCTCACCTTACATATTTCTCATCATACAGTGCAACATATACAGCGGGACTGTGGCAATTTCTTCTCCAATTCTCAGTTTCAGTTTAGTGATCCTTTATGGGCGATGAGTACAAACTTTGCTCTAAAACCCTTCTGTGATGGAATGAAATGCCCGGCGTGATCTGCAGAAGACTGCAGCATACCTGAGTTCAAAGGGCTGCTTAAGAGTGGCCATATTAGCCATCAGCTGCAGTCAGCATTTTGTGTTCTGAGCATCACATTAAGCGTCACAAATCTGTAACGTTCAGTGCCCAAGGGTTAAGCAGCCCAATCAAAAAATGATAATAAGCCAGCAACTCGGGTAACCTTGCTGGTCAAGAAATGTGCACATTCCTGTTTATGCCACGATTAGGAAACAAGTGGTGTAGAGTGTTAACTGAATTTTTGACCACATTTAAAGTTGCCCCATCCTCCTGAAATCATGTATTCTTTTTGACTTGGGAAAGGACGTTCAACTCTTGCATGAAAGGTCTGAATCACATGGACACAGAGGGCTGATTTTACCAGCATCACATATTTATAATTGTCCTCAAAACAGGGGGCCAATAATCCCAAAAGATGGTCGCACACACCACACTGTAACATTCACACTGTGTAATGGTTGCTCATGAAGCTGCTGGGCAGACTTTTTTTTGCCCAGGAGTGGGAATTTTGTTTGTTCATAAATCTGGAGTAGTAAAAATGAGCAACATTCATAAATAGATTGTGAACTTCATCTTTTTTCACACAAATCCAGGAATTCATGACAAAAATTTATGAAACTTATTAAATCACATTCTTGCAACCCCTGCACTAGCTGGACCTTACAAGGGTGAAAGCTCAAATCACCATGTAAACTGTGTTGCAAACTCCCCACGATGTTCTGGACTTTGCCTCCAGCAGGCCCAGCTGGCCTCAATTTTTCCAGTGTGTGGAAAATTATTCTGTTTTTGTGGAGGCTTTTCATAAATGGCCAAACCTGTTTCCACAGTACTTCGTCCATGTTCTGAAGGCACTGAGCTAACGGCACAGGATTATTGTGGTTTCTTCACAAATATTGATCAAACCATGATTCAGTGGCACAATAATTGTCATTCTTATAAAATGCTTGAACAATGAACCATGTTGTGCACTTTTCAGCTATTCTGTAGTTACTAAATGCTTTGGTGCAGAAATCACAATGCAGCTGGCAGCATGTTCCCTACCCCCCGACATTATGGAAAATAATATGTTTTCACATGCCCCCGTTTCTCCACTGCACCTGATGCATCCTAGAGCTTACCTCTTTTCGTAGACCTCTATTGTCAGATGGAGATGTTCTCGTTTCGTCTTCTCTCTTCGTTTCACAAGTTCAAGCAGTGTGACAGCCCGACTCAGGTCCCGTCGTAGTTTTAACATCTTCTCATAAGAGGTTTCATCATTCTTGCGGTTCTTACGAGTTTGCATCTTCTCAGTACGACGACGGAATGCAAGATAAGGGTTGTTTGCAGCTGATCCCAACCGATGCTCCGTTTTAACAGTAGGAATCAGAGGATGTTGCTGAAATTGTAAAATATAAAGGGGGGTCATGTGCAGCAGATCAACTTTGACTAAAGACTCCAAAGGGGATACTCTCTATAACATTGGGTCAATTTGAACAATCGTCATTTTATTTCTAACTCTATCAAATCTAAGATCCAGCAATGCTTTGGACTTACACAGTTTTTCACCCTCCTCCTTACCATATCCATTATTGTCTGTTAACCCTCTGTGAGAAGATTCTACTTTTTTAAATTATCATCCCTTGAATTATAAATAAGCAAGCATATTGTGCAAGTCTACTGCTACCAGTAGACCATAAACTAGTAACACTTGCTACAAATTTAGTAAACACAGCAAAAACCAGTGGTAAATTTTAAATGCAATGCACTACCTGGTAGGGGGTGTTTCATGCACGTATCTGAATACCGCTTGCAAAAGGTTAATTATCACAGTTATCTGTATGTTAAAAAGTCCTTCAAGGTAATACATTCCCTCAATATAAGATACACTACAATAAAAAATAAATAACAGTATTACTCTACAATACGTATGATCCTGAAATTTAATTTACAAAATATAGTTCAAATCATCACTGATCCCAGTGGCTGTGCAGTCTAAGGCATAGGTTTTAAGCCATGTGATTGTTGGGACTGTAAGTTCAAATCCTCCTGAGGGCACAGATGTTTATCCCATGTGTTTATTGTGTGCTGCGTAGGTAATGCTCTGCAACAAGCTGATCACTCATTCAGAGGAGTCCTACCAGGTGTGTGTCTCACACTGTGAGTGATTTAGAAACCTCAACAATGAGGAGGTCTAGGCCCAAGCTGGGCTGTTTTGCAACAGAGAAACAAATTTGAATCATCAGCTAATATCACCTGCATGCGAAAGGGAAAATTAAACATAAGTAACAGGTAACCTGTTACACCTGTTACTTATGTAAGAGGTATTAAAGGGACCAAGAAGTTCTTACAGCAAACAATGTTCATGAAACTGAATTCACCATGTTCCCACTTTAAGTTCTGATCTCATGTCAGATGGTGAAAGGGGAAGAAAAATACACAGTCTTGCTGAACTGTAATATAAAAGACATTCTTAGGCACATTTTCATGCCTGCACAGCAGCGATTCAGGTGACCTGCCTTTGGCGTGAGATTACACTTTGTGGTTTTCATGCAGCAGACAGAGATGAAAATGTCCTCTTGAACCTGTATATTTTCATCATTAACCTAAATCCCATTTCAAGGAAGCAACTTACAGTTTTGAGCCTCTTATTAAGCCAGTAGTCATATACAGCAATGATCAAATCATCATCTTCCTTCAACAAAGATTTGGCTTCTTGCAGAGTGACTACCGTCTGGCCACTGCCTTTCTCCAAACGGTCCATCATTTCTTCAAACTGAAATAGGAAATTAAACAATATCTGATAAAATACTATAGTAAAAAACACAAAGGCACAAAAATAACACTTAACTGACATAAAAAAATTCAGACATGGTGGCAACTAGGTTTAAAAATTCAGAGTCACTGCAAAATATTTCAGTGATGTTGCATGGTAGAAAACCATTTGCATGACAGTACACATCAGAGCCAACTGAAATGTACTGAATACTACTCAAAATATACATTACAGCAAGCATACATGGGAGACAGGTTTCAAAACAGAAACAGCAGTGTGTTAGTTGAGTGTATCCAATTCACAGTCAAGTTACCACAACCTTGTTATGATGGGCAGTGCAACAAGACCTCTGTCAGCGCACCACCAGTTTGATCTCCCACAGCTGCTGCCCCACCTACGATTCCAGACCCTTTAACATTCTTCCAAAATATACTGTCAGAGGAGAGTCCTAAAATCAAAATCTAAAACATAAAGTAGGAAGGTACCTTGGAAAGACTCAATCCTGGCAACATCAGCTGCATCATTCACTCTGATACCTACATGACATGGTATCTAAGACACAATCATATTAAAACCCTTTTAAAAGCAGTACCTGCACAGCACCAGTATTAGTGGGAGTGACACCTGGCCTTGGATTGCACCCAGAGAATCTGTACACAGTACAAACTGTTATGGTATCATGCTATGCATGGACTGACTGACAGTGAACAAGCAGCTCTGTTGAGAAAACTGAACTGAAATGGTGCAATCCAAATGTACAAGACTACTCATGAAGTGTAAACATACAACCCGCTGATACATCAAAGACCCATCCATGAAGTAACTCCCGGAGGTCTGGATGAGGATTACCTATTTTGACAACGGAGCTAAAGAATGTTGACACTGGTAAGTCACTATGTAGGCCGGAGAAGCATAAAGGGAAGACAAGAAAGAAGTAGCATGTACAGTCTATCCAATCTTATCAGTTTGCCTCACCAATCAACTGGGCGGAGTTTTGGGAGTTTACTAACACCACTTGTCGCCAAAACTTTACCACAAAGTTGTGTTTTACGGATCTTCATACAGATCAGAAACACTGCTTGCTTGTAATACCAAGTGTCACATGGAGATGTGTTCCCCTGCCGTTACTAAAAGTTTCTGTCCTTACACTGACAAACAGTAACCCTCCTCTTACAACTCTAATTTAAAGGTCATGCAGCTCCTTAACAGATTCCATTATGAACGTTGAATATGGAACACCTTCACCAGAGCAAGTAACGAGCCAAATATTAAACTACTGCAAGGTTTGAGGTTCTCCCAGCAATGCTGATAAAGACTGAAGTCTTCTGGGTGTTACAAAATGTTGACTGATAAACAGTTAATTAATGTACTGGGGACGCACAATGCCTTCATCTTCAGGGTCAAGCAATCTGCTTTGACTGCTCAACCCTAACCCTCCAAAACAACAGCAACTATTTACCAGTTGACACGGCACAACATCCCATAAGACTTGAACCTGTATTAAGAATTCAGCGGCAAGGGATAGATGAAGACAACATTAGTCTTACCCCTTTCTCCAAAACTGACATAAACAGATAAAATTCCTTGCCTGAAGATCAGCTACTGCCCATATGAGGTTTCTGTAAATTTTCTCAGTATATCCAATCAAGTGTTGGGATAATGTATTAAAACAGGCCACAACCACATGTTTCCATGTGTTTTAAAATCTGTCATTCACAGACCAACCTACCACTGCACATTACATAATGTATGCACTTGAGAAAAACATGACACAATAAAACAAAAATGGATAGATCACTACACTTATGCCATTAAGTGTTTATCCTGTAGCTTCCAGACCACAGTGAATCTGCAGTCACCAGCAATTTGCTTCATAAATGTTTCACATCATACGTCCACAATTGTATATTTCATATCCATATACACATAAGTGCCCACTATGTGACAGGTACTGGGAATAACCTCAAATCCTTTCAGCGTCATCATATTTGTAATATTCAGTATTAAAAAGAAAAGCTTCACATGACAACACATGGAGACTAAACGTCACACAGACTACACTTGTAATGACGACTGTGTCTCTAATGAAACATGGTATAGAGTCTGTTGTCCACACAGGTGTGTATATGGACAGAAGGAACTCCTTTGCTGAACATGTAAGGTGCGAAAGCATTTGGTCATGGGTTTATTACAGTCAGTACTTACAACATCACTCAAAATGGTGTCAGTCTCTTGGATATGTTTCCTTACTGCATCAGTAACATCTGCTACAGCAGGGGTTTTTGATGACACAGTATGCACATAAAACATTCCACAATAACAAAAAAACATGCGGTCGTCATAATTTTTAAGAGCCAATAAAGTACACATGCCTGAAAACTGGTAAATTTAATTCAACTTGCTGTAATAAACACTTGCTAGGTAATTCAGCTGAAGTTGCAACACATGATGTTCCCCTGATCGTTTACACAAGCTTTCCCATTAGGACACACACCCTGAACAGGCCAGTATACAAACACTGAGTGGATACACATCTGGTACTTATGCAGTGTACTTCAAAGTTTTCTTTTGACATTCCAGGGACACTTCAAGTACTTGTTTGTCTTCTTCAGAACTCTTTGAACAAACCACTCAATACTTGTAATAAAATTTTGTCTATCCTAAAGGTGGCTGGGGATTTTAATTATCATCTATACCCATCAAACATAAGGCCTATTTTAACCTTTAGCCGACTAAGGTGGGTGTTTAAATTTTAGCACGTGGTTTATGAAGAATGTATTATTTGAACAGAAAAAGACAAAATTATTAAATACACAGCATTGTGTAGAAAATAAAACAGAGATTAAGTGGCATGTCTTAAACATGCAGCAACTTTCCTTAGTGCTTAAATACATAAAATGAATTGTGAGGGGTGTTTTTGTACATGTGTTTGCATTTAGCAAAGCAGGTATTTAAAAATTTAAATGCACTCAAGTGAAATATCGTCAGTTTTCTTAACAAAATGGATAGGTGAATATGTCCTTACAGGAGGCACTAAAAACGCAAATTCTGTTTACACACGATACTTGTCGGCTGTCTCAGTGCACAGAAAGCTTTGTAGATTAGAATTACATTAGATGCCAGGAGAGCAGGAGGTTGGACAGAGCTTCTAACAGCATACACTTAATAAATACTTATTGCATTAACAGTAATTTTTCTAAACTTAGTTCAGGTTCAGCAAACATTCTACAGAATATTCCAGCACAATGTTTGCACGTTCTTTTGTGCACGTCAACAGCATAAAACAACAGTAAGCAGAACTGGTTATGCAGATATGTCATTAACTTTTTCTTACTGCAGATGTTCAGAACACCCATCATTACCAAACATGTGCTACAATGCCAAAAAACAAACATGCAGTCAGGTTTACATTATGCTGCAACAGCCATATATTATACAATTTGTGTATTTTATAGCTACCCAGGACTTCTACTCAACCCATTTTTCCCTCATGTAACATACATCCACAATGTACTTACAAAAGTCCATAATTGTACCTCAAAATGAAATCTTTTTCTCTCAGGCAAGATATCTCCAAAAATTTATTTAGGTTCCAGTAATGTGTGCCTCAAAATAAAACACTGCCTTAAAGTGAAATAAACCTAAAATGTACTAAGGCTCTGAGTAATGCGAGCGTGAAATAACAGCACCACCAGATGCCAACAATAAATGAAACTGGGATGCATGGCAGTAAATACTATGATTGTCTTCTCTGATATGACAGCACCAACTTCTACCAGAAATCTTTCAGAAGAACTGTTTTTGCTGTCATGTGGTACATTACACGAAAATGCAAGAAGTTTATTTTTAATTCTACAAAAGTTAAACATGGTAATTTATGCCTCAACTTCACCTCCTCTAGCATATGATTAAGGGCTATAAAATATCCACAGATGCAAACCCTATGATAACTCAGCTGCTGAGTTCCCTGACTGTGTAAAGAACTATGCACAGTTTCAAAAACACTAGGTCTATATTCTTCATGGATGTGGTGCTGTGTCACTGGATGCTTAATGCAGAGCCACAACTCAGAAGAAAAAAGACCTCAACTGCACTCCTGTCAGGCCTAACAACTTTCAACAAGATACTTAAAAGAACTTAAAATACCCAAGTACTTTTGGCCCAAGGGTTATACCCATATTGTTAACATTCTGTTTGACAGGATGCCAGAGAATTATTTGTATTATCCGACCATACTGAAGGCACATGGTGGCGTGCACCACTTTTTCTAACTAGGGTGGCTTTCTTTACTGTTGTCCCTCCATTTTGCACCACCATTTTGCCTCATCACACAGTACAATTTTGACTGTAAACAAATGCTGTAACCCGTCCAGCTGATCATTATATAACCCACTTGCATGTGATATTCCCACACATACATTATGTTATGGCTGACATCACAAACAGTGGCAAACTGAATGTTATATTTTCTAACTTAAGAATACATTCTATTACATGGGTGGGTGTCTACATGAAGCTAGATGATTAACTGATCATGCAGCACAATGCACAATAACCGTGGTCACAGTGTGAATAGAATTTTTAGACAGAAAGATAGAAGTACAGATGAACAGAATATCTGAAACAGTGAACAGTTTTAATCTGGGGTGATATGAAGACACCAGTGATGAAGTTACTTAATATTTCACACACTGAACCACTATAAACAAAAAGATCAAATGGCTTACAGTAATGGGTTACAGTAAAGAGGTCTCCATTTTTGTACTGCCAGGAGTAAATCATCTTATAATACAGACAATTCTCCAAAGGACAAATTTTACTTAATTTTCAACAACGAAATATTACAACTTAAAACCAAAAAACCAATACATGTGCCGAAAAGCAAATAAAAAGACATGAAGGTTAATTCATGCTAACATTTTTTCACACCCTGTAAGAAATGGCACGGTATCGGATTACCGCACGATATAAGATAAGCAGACAGACTAATGCATTATACCAGAAAGGCAGTCAGTAAGTTCGCTACTGTGTAAGAAATGAAATGTAAGCCTGTGTTCTGGAGACTGTTTTTTCACACAATGACAGGTGAGCATACTTTTGAATGCTGGTCACATTTTCATAAATATAAATACCTGAAAACTTTGTTTATATATATATATAAAAGCACACAGAACCAGAATTTTCACTGTAACATGTAAGTAGACTGGCTACTCTTTTAAGCCTCCAACAAACAGTACAATCAAGACTCACAGTGCCAAATACTTTCATCTGAAATAAACAACTGCCTGGAATCATAAATGACTTATTCTTGTAGCACATTTTCAGCGCCCACAAACTTCCAGGAATTTTTCTGTTACATAACCAAATCATCAGAGAATATTTCAAATCACTTCAAAATTAACATCTCTAAAGCTTATTTTTCTAGGTGCCATTTCAATACAACCCTCCAACTTACTTATGCCCAAGTCTTCCAGTTTCCTTTTGCATTTAATTTTCCAAACAAACTGTGTGCATTTATATATATATAAATAAAACACTGGCAAAAATACTTACACACATTCCACATGGAAACATTCATAATGATACTAACATTAAATCTACCTTCTATGATACAAAATCTGCATGCAAAAAACCAACATGACCTGCATATGCTACACAAAACTACCAAGCTCAGCTTCATTTCTAAAGGCATTAAAAAAAAAAAGTCGGGTTAAATTTTGACATGGGGAACAATGTAATAATGTGCCATGATGGTCTTCTGACAAATCCATCATTCTACACAAACAACATCAAACTTCTCAATTTTACTTCACAATAAACTTAGAATTGAGTGAATATCATTAGAAGTCGGATACACTACAAGTTTCATTGGCTGTCATATTGTTTTATAAACTGGATGGTACTTTCCTCTTCCAAAAGCCATATTATCAGAGGCCACATCAAAATTTGCCTGTTCAATGGTCCTGTTTAAGAAATTTATTCTTCTGTCTTGTCAGAGAGGATGGGCAATAGGAAATCATTCTGACAGCATATGCCACAAAAGTATCTCATTTGTTTATACCATGTATTCCTGTTGAAACTTGCACAGAAAAATAAATGATGTTATGGTCATGCAATTTCCTTTATGCATAAGCCACCAACAACAAATCTGTCACAGAACCACCCTACAGTTCACAATAGGAATGCATTTCTAATTTAATCAAAACAAAAATAATGAAATATGATGAAATAAAATAAAGACATTTATGTTATGAAAAAAGTACACTGAAGATTGAAATTATTCTCAAAAGAACTCTCACATTAAATGGCTCAATTTATACATTTCATCATTCACTGAATAATAATAAAAATTTAAACAGCCTGAATGTAAAAATAATAATTTAGAAATTGCAATGAAAGTGTTATAATAATAATCATCTGTGCATAGTAAATGTAAGCAAATGGATATGAACTGCCTGTGGCCCATAAGAAAACAATTCTGAGTAATCTGGTTAATCAAAAATGATATAAGTCAGATAAGAAATGTTGAGATTTGAGGTTTACTCAAACAAAGAATTGGACAGGGTCAGTAGTCTTATCTACATTAACTTCTTTCTTGTGTAATGTGAACTGTTTATATTTATTTCCATTTCGACCACTCCTTTGATGCATATCATGAGCCTCACCACATGCAACACACTACACTAACGAACTGTCTTGACAGTAACACTGTGATCAGATGACGTCTCCTTCTTTCTATGATGTGGCACCAAGTAACTGGGCAACTCACACCCTCTGTTCTGTGACAGCGTGGTGGTCTCATCTTCAAGAGTCAAAATGTCCTTAGACATTTCACCCATCAGCCAGTGGTGCAATGTCACAACCCAGAGAAAAGAACACTTCATCCACATCACCGAAAATGCCTAAAATCTTGTGCTGTGACCAGCAATAACAAGCTCTTTAATCTCACCAAAATGGGGCTCCACCTGGTCATACATAAAAGGGCATACAAACATGGAAGAGTGTACTATCCTAAAGATTGTAAGTTGAAGCGAATCAAGTACACAACATATTTCAATACATTTCAACACATTTCAATACCCATTTTTAATTTATTCTACAATAGTACTCAAATGCAAAACATACCATTTCAAATCCTAAAATTTCCTATTGTGATATAATGAAGTACTTAAAAGCTGATTTTCAGTACAGGACTACTAATACGTATGCAGCCTTTAAATATACATTTAAATGAAGTACACTGCAGTGAGGTTTCTCTACATGCCACATTATCCAAATTGTACTCAAACAAGGCTTCACTTCCAACCAAGCTGTTCACAGAGAATGAAAGTTTACCTTTACTTTCTTCATCCTTGACGATGTGAAATTGTATGGTTTATTACAAAGACAATAAAGAATGAGAAAGTTGTCCCTGTCCACACCATGACAGCATATAGAGGCCTAGTGATATAGCTCCGCTCGTTCCTAACCCTATTGTTCAATGGGGTGAATGGTCAAAATTGCGCCCTGGCCACTATAACCCCAGGAAGAAACCCCAGTACCCATTGAACCGGAGGTTGAGTGGGCCCCAGAGTCAGTCTGGATGTTCTGGAGAAGAGACATCTCATGCCCCTACCAGGATTAAAGCTCCTTCCAGCAAACTTTACAGACGACACAAAGATTAGGTGCTAATGTCCAACGTATGCTTACAAAGACTGTCATTTTGCTTCATACGCCAGCCTTCTGTCCTGTAGCACGCGACACAGTCAACAGATTCTTTAGTAGCAATTACAAAAATCTGTACACATTATACACAGCTTACAACCTGGTGTTTCATGATTTTCAGCTTATATGTAGTAGTATGTTAATGAGAAAATATTTAACTGTTTTGAAAGTTTACGTTCCGTCTACAAGATACTCAATTAATCATCACAACATACCATATTTCTAACACACAATTAATCAAATTACTTAACCAAGAACAATAATTTTTAAACAGAAAACAATACCTTCAATGGCAAAAGATCCATCTTCTTGGCCTGTGAATGAACCCATTTCTCATCCTCTGAATCCATATCATAGTCGGGGATGTCTTGTTCCATTGCAAACGCTGAATGAAAGAAAACAAAGTGTCTGTGACCTTCAGCATGCTAAATTAAATTACCACATTTAATTTTAAATATTAAACTTACGCTGCATATGGATGAGTTGTCGTGGAAGTTTGTAATCAAGGGGATAAATCTTGTTGTAAGCTTCTGCATCGGCCAAATCCACAACCTCGGGTGTAGGGATGATGAGACCAGTGCATATAGCACGCTGAAGATGGTGTTCCTGCATGGAACATAATAAAGTCCCATGACATTTTGAATTTTAGATCAAAATTCAGTGCATTTGACTGTTTATACCATTGCTGGAACAATCTTGCCAGACTATGTACTTACGGATAACTTACAATGCCCTTGATGCTCATTTCTGATGTTACATGTATGAAAACTTCACAATAATAAAACTATACAAATTGTACATAATCGTCAAAGCAAAGAAGGTATGGCCAATAAACATTTAAAATTACTAAATACCCACAATGGCAATTTCTAAAAAACGGTTTTCTTAAACTGGTGAAAGTAGCTAGTGGGTATAAAAGTAGGGTTAGGTTTCCGAACGAAATTTCAATTAAGGGACACTGACAACTGTCGTATGATGTGCACGGGGAAGAGGTCGTGCTACTGTATTACAATATGGTGCAAGATAGTAGCAGTTCGTTGTAATAAACGAAAAAATATCATATAAAAGTACATCAAAACATGAAAATACCATCTAGCGGTCACACTTCAAAGTATAAAATCCAATATGGCTGACCAATCACGCTTTAAGACTATCCTCTTTGTGAGGCAACTTACACATTCCTCCTCTTTTTCCATTCCACTCGGCATTTGGGGCACCGCTCTGTTAATTGCCGAGTAGTCGGGTAGATCTGGTAGCTCTTCAGACATATAAATTGGCATGGGCTTTGAGGCGTCCAGCGCCCGGGCCCGAAACGAGAGCTTGCTCATTTTTGTTGACAGGCTATGAACACATTGGTCACGACAGGAAAAACTACTGTACCGTCCCTTTACAGGGTCCCGGAGGGTATATACCCTGTATTAAATAAACCTACAATACCCTTATTTCGTTCCCATTATGCCAATTCATTCACACTCAGTCACAATATTAAAAATAACACTTCCAAACTTGTATGTAGAGCTGGTTTTCTTGGACATCATGGCGGATCCATACAATTCAGTACCAACATGCAATGCGCGGGAATTGACGCATGTTGTTGGGAGGTTTGTCCCGTGTGAAACTAACGTACTTCAAAAAAAGTATCACATACATACAGTCATCTACAAATGAAGGAATCTGGGGAAAATAATGTGTTTCCTGCGTCCTCAGTCAACTGCGCACGAGTGACACATATATAACCCGTACAGCGAAACAAACGAAGGGACTAAAGTATTTGATTTGACTCATATTTAAATGAGAATGGCGACAACGGCAAGTAAAATGTCGTCGTATGTTGCAGTTTATAGCACTATTGTAAACATAACGAAGTGTTTAAAAACAGTTCTACCCAATATTCAATTTCAAGAAGTGTCTCCTGGTAATTTATTCCAAGTGTACATGATTTCAGTATATGCGTGAGTTGCAATAAAACTAGTGCAACTGAAGGTTAAACAGCCAACTGTGAAGATCCATCCCACAGCCTTCTGCATCGAAATGTACCTCGTTAGTTGACATACGAATTGCATGAAGAAGTTGAATGCTGCATTTGCTGCGGTTTTGCGTGTCTTATTTAGATTTGTATGGTGGGAAGTACACCGACCGTACATTATGGTGTGGTTATTGTTTGCCCAGCATAAAGTCAGAGTGATTAGAGATTGTCTTTATGACAGTACCCGAATAAATAAATAAAACCTGGTCTTTGCCACATCCTATGCTCTTCCAATTCACAGTCTTTACCCAACTTTTGCGCAGGTTCCGGAGATGAAGACAATTTATTGACAAAGGCTGAAATTATTGTGGCAGACAATGATTTGCTGGGAATGCATCTTTACAATTTGCCAGCTGCCAAATGGGTCCAAGGAACCTGGGCTGGAGTAGAAACTGTGTTGCAACACTACGATGTCAGCAAAGTATGAAAGTTCCAAATACAATCAATTAAGTTGGGTTCCATGTTTTATGTTGAAATTGTCAATAAAATGTTCCCCAGGTTTGCCAAATTCACTGCATAAGTGTATGGCAATGTGGCTTTGTGAGTAATACTTACACATGTGGCAATTCACAAACCAATTAAATGACCCATGCCTGAAAACTTGGTACCACTGAGCAGTTTGGGTCAAGCAGCAACATTTCAGATTTATATTCAGAAGGTGCCCAGTATGAACCTTACTCAGTACTTTACATATCCTGAGGTTTTAGTCCCTCCTCGTAAATGCCATAACTCAGTTTGACTACTTCCACATCAAGTTTATTCTTTGCTGTCCTTACAGCATTTGGTGCAGTGTAGCCAGCAGGATTTCTGAAAGTAATTCTTCCAGGATTTTGTGCAAAAGTGAAGGAAATCTTACTGCTCAGAATCAATATAAAATCAAAAGCCATTTTTATGTGCTGTTTAATTACATCTTCACTCTAAGAAATTTCAATCTTCCATGTGCAAAATTATTAATTTATATTTTGAGTGCATAAACCTTGAAGATTCAAGTTTCTGGGGGCATTATGGTGTGTTGCTGGGCAAAGCGTTTCTGACAACTCAGAGGATAGTGGTGGCTTTTCTTGAGGGCCAAGTAGTCCAACTGTTCTTGGACTTGTTACCCATAAAGATGTATGCATGGCAGTCCTTCAGACACAGCAAACTGTGTACCCAATGGCATAGTATACACATCCCAGAAGATGTGAATTTAGCACTCTTCTGTGAGAATCTCAGTCTGGCACTTACATAAACTATGTCAGTGTGCACCATGTTTACTTCTTTTTTTGGTAATTTTTCTATAGCATGTTCAAAATGAACGAGAAGACTGACCAATTTTTGACTGGTGGCCAAGGCCTATTCTAGAGATCTCAGAATTAAATGTAGGAAGTAGTGAACTTGACAACAGTATAAATATCCATGGCACTGTCAAAATTTCAGTTTAAGACAGCTGTCAATGTCATACACTGTGATTGGTTGGTGGAGTTGTGATTTCTGTAAATAAGTAGAATGAAGTGGTTGGAAGGTCTTCAACAAATAAATGGTAATGAATATCTCCCCCCCCCCCCCATGCCATTTCCTTAATACAAGTTTTATTCTAATGTTACGAGGATGTCAGAGCAGTCAAGGGCATCACATCTGTTAGTGTAATAAAGATGTGTTATTTTTTCTTTTTATTGAACTTGGGAACTTTATGATTACATGTTTGTGGAAATATTACAGTATGTCATGCAAAGCCAAGAAAACTCAGCTTTCATCTGTCTCTGTCATGTTCATGCATATATCTTCTTTAGTCTGGCATGTGCTCTGTTTCCCATATCTTTCATATAATAACTTTTAAAGCAACTGGTTAATTTTCACCAAATGCATGAAGTTCATGCCAATCTAGGCAATATTTTTGAGGATGGGTTCTGTGAACAATAAAATTTTTGAAAACATTTATGCTGCGTGTTGCATACAAGAAAGAAAAAATATTAATTATAGGGCTAGTTATTCATTATGAATTACTGAAAGAATCTTGTAACCTTTATGTGTTCACAGCCAAAACCAACCTTTACTATTACACGATTTTCAAATTACTTTTTGGGCTGTATGATGGGTGAATATGTGATAGCCAGTATAGTCAATCATGAACGAAACCTGATGCCTGTATATGAAAACCAGCAGTGCAGCCTGTGGAATAGAGATGGGAAGATATCTAACCACCGTAGCATCTCTGATCTTACTATCGGAATCCTTGGAGCTGGAACAATAGGCACAGACAGTGAGTCAAGTCTGTATAGTATTTAAGATAATTTTCAAGTTTGAAACCAATTGGTAATGGGAGATGTCCATAGCTGGTAGTGTTATCCCATAAGTGTTTAGTAAACTGTACATTTGTTTGTCCACCAAATGTGTAAGACTGACCTACAGCAGAGATTCCCAAACTGAGGTGTGCATGCTACTTTCAGACAGAATGCAGAAACAGACAGAAATAGCAGGAATTGTTAATGTGCTAGTAATGAAAACAAATTTGTGTACATTATACTTCTGATTATCTGTGTGTGATACCACAGAATATGAGTATGCAGTTTTCCTTTTTAATTTTCATTGCTTAATGAATTTATTGGAGGTTTTTAAGGTGGTGCATTCTCATATTCACGTGCAGGGGAAGGAATGGACTTTCTGTATATTGCTGGAATAAGTGGACTGTATTTCATTCAATCTCTGGAGTGTAGATTTCATCACCATGGCACAATCACTACTGTCTCTACCTATGCATTGCTATGCAGCTGACCACCGCTATGCACTGCTATACAATGCATACTCTGTTATACAGTAGAAACTGCTCCACAGTGCACTCTGGTACTTGCTGCCGACACAGAAAGGGAGCACAGGCAGCGACAAACATAATAAGGAAAAGAAAGAGAAAAATGACTCATTGCAGGTGTCACTTGACCCACTTCACACAACCTTTGCCAATAAAGAAAATGAAAGCTTAAACACTGACTGACCACCACATCTCCACAAATATTTCTGAACACAGTGGGAACATCAGACTGGGACAATGAACAATGGTATAAATATGTACCAAGTTTGATAAACTGATGTATAGCAAATATCCACAGATACAATCCGTGCATCAGAAAAACCATCAAAATAATCCAGTACCCAGAGGAGGACGTTACGGTTGAAGATGCACACAGACTGAATAAACTCTTGGGTCCTTCTTTCTTCTCTCTTTGTGCCAAACACTAGGACCCAGTCCACTGGCTAGCATCAACAACCAATCATCTACTGTCTGGTTATTCACCTCCCTGTTCCAAAGATTCATATAGTTTCCTTTCTTCTGTCCAGTACATTCACTTGGTAAATGTGTGCCCACATGCTGTAAGGTTTTCAACAAACGCTGCAGTCCAGACTTGAAGCCAGTCTTACACATGTCATGTTGTTGCAGACGTATTGTCAGTAATTTTCTCTCCTTTAATTTAGCGCATGTAGTTTTTGTGTTCTTTCCGTAATAGTTTTGCAGGTATACTCAGTTTGACTGAAGAGATGCACTCCTGCTTTAATTCCAAACATGTGTCTCAGTCTGAGAAGTTGGAAAATGCTTCATTCCATGAATCTGTAATTTCAGGTTCAGAGGGCTAAGCCCCATTTTCTCAAACTGCATGTCATATTAAGTGAAGGTAATGTAACTTTTATTTTACTGAGTCCTGTAACTTTGCCTCAAACATATGTCAGTGCAGTGGAATTTTTACCAACATTATTTCTAACATTCAAGTTTGGCCTGTGGTTGTTTCATTCTTATTTTAATTTATGGCCTTGTATCAACTATAGAGGTTAAGTGTCAAGTGAAGTGGGAATATGACCATTAATGGCATAATAGAATTTGAATGGACGAGTCCATCTTCATCAACCTCAGCAGAGCCAGTAGCAACCTACCCTAGATTAGATTATACCCAGTACTTCTTGATTACAAGTCTAGAATGTTACTGCTACATTAGCCTGTTTATGGGCCTGGAACTTCGAAGATGCCACTCCGCCTAATGTTATCAAAATCCATACTTTACAATTTCATGTGTGACCTCTTAGATGTGTTTTTCAGTGTGGTTCAGAAAGATGTACAACCAAAACTGACTTCATAATTTTGGACAATGTTTCCAATGACAAATTTTGACAAAACTTGATTCAAGAATTTGGATAATTACAACTAGAGTGTGTAGTTTCTGGCACGATGTCCCTAAACATAAAAAAATACTTCAAGAACTTTTCACTTTCAGTTGCAAAGTTACTGAAAACACTACGGGCTCGTGTCTGGGGCTTGGTCCATACAGTACCCAAAGATGAAAAGCGGTCACCGTATGTCGATGAATACAGGTAAAAAAAATGAACTTACTGTGTTTACTCCCTACTTATAGAAAGTATCATTGTTTCAGATACTGCAAACATATTGCACCAAAGAAAGGACCTACACCACAAACTTTATGAGGAATTAACAGACAACTTAATGAAGGCTTTTGTTTCTGTCTGTCCACACTACCATGACTGGAAGAAAAGAGTAAAATCACAGTATTCAAAGCAGAATATTTCATCATAAGAAATAAATCGTCCACACCAAGTTTAGGCTGTGGAATAATACTCATAACAGACTTGCCCCTTATTCTTATCAAAAGTAAAAGAAGCTGGTGACAGGTAAATGTAGCTTTGTATGATACTTTGTCAGAAAACAAGCCTGTCTGGTTATCACAGGGGCAATGAGGATGGCCCCAACAGCTGCAATGGATGTCCCCCTGGGACTCCTTCCTCTTCATGTGATGATTAAGGTGGAGGCGTGCAGCCAGCAGTGGAAACCTAAATCCACAAATTTTGGTAATGCCAGAAAGCATCGGGACATGGAGCGTGAATCCCTACTACAGATAGGGACTGACATGATGATACCATGGTATGAGTACCACCAGCCATTCACATTCAAGTTCCCTCACACATGTGAGTGGCAGAGCAGGTTCAAACTAGATATTAAAGGGGGCCTGGTCTGGTACATGAGTGGGTCCTGGACCATTTAAAGTACTGTTGCTGGGGTGTACTGATGGGGCTCAAGATGGGGGCACAGCTTCAGCCCTGGGCTCCATGCAACAATATTCGAGGCTGAAATATATGCCATTAAAGCATGTGTAATGGAGAATATAGAAAAGGGCTACATAGGTAGGAACATCTATATTCTTCCCGACAGTCAAGCAACCATTAAGGCCCTTGACAGTTCCTAGATAATTTCTAAATTAGTCTGGGATTGCCATCAATCACTGGTGAAACTGGTAGAACATAACACGATCCAACATCGGTGCCAGGACACATGGGCATTGGTGGAAATGAAACAGCTGATCAATTAGCCAGGCAAGGCTCCTTGTATCCACTTATAGGACCTAAGCCTGGCCTTGGTATATCTGCAGAGGTTGCCAGGGGAGCGATCAGGGACCAGAAAAGCAGGAAACATACTGGCAGTCCATTCATGGACAGAGGCAGGTGAGGGGCTTTCTTAGAAGACCCTCTGCTAAAAGAGCTGGGGAATTATTCAACTTAAGCAGAAAACAGCAAAGAATAATGATGGGGTTGCTAACAGGGCACTGTCATTTAAAAGAACATCTACTTAAACTTGGGCTGGTAGACAGTCCCAGGTGTGATAGGTGCAAACAGGCATTTGAAACAGCCTCACATGTTCTTGGTGACTGTGAGTCACTGGCAGTATCAAGATTTAGGCACCTGGGCCATAATTTTTTGAAACCAGGTGACTCTGCTGACATCTCCATCAGCAAGGTATTGCACTTTGTTTGAAGTGCGGGGCTGCTGAAGGCTTAAATAAACGGTTGCACAAAGGATCAGAAATTATCGACGTGCAAGGGTTGCTGTGGTGCCCACCCTTATGTACTCTACACTACTCCTGTCAGAAAACATACTAATGCAAATAGTATCCCATTTAATTTTTCCCTGTGATTAGTTAAGCAGTAATATTTCCAGTATGAACCATAATTATTACGTGGACAATGTCCCATTTAAATTCTTTCCACCGGCACTCCAGTCTGTTGGATTCAAGATGTTTGCTATGTTGCTACAGATTGAACACTTACAGCTTCTATGTTCTTTTACCCCTCCCAGGCTAGTGAACATGAACAGCTGTACATCACATGAGTTTCTTAGGCTCTCCAAGTGGTGCAGTTGAGGTCTTTGTTCTCCTGGGATGATGCAACATGCCATCCCAGATGAATGGATACCTCAGCTGCACATCACTTTGCTTTTGCAGATTAAACTCAGATTTACCAGACCTACTCCAGAACTGTGACTATGTAATCAATGTTCTTCCTTCAACTGTGGATACTGCTGGCGTCCTGAATGGGGACATGCTGAAACACTGTGCAAAAAGGCAGGCAGTGTTCATGAACATAGGACGTGGAACAGTTATAAAAGAAGAGGATTTGGTAGCTGCCTTAAACAAAGGATGGTTGTCAGCTGCCATACTGGATGTGTTTGAGACAGAGCCACTACCACCTTCAAGCTCCTTATGGACCATGCCTCAGGTACAGTAGAGCTTTCCAATGAACTCACAAATGTCTGTAGTTGAGTGAAGGCCAAAACCATTCACTTTAAGGGGGATCAAACCAAGAGTTCTTTCATGCATTTAACTAATTACTTGGAATAGGCTATCCTGTCTCCAAAGAAAATGAACTTCTACAAAAACAAAGAAAGAACCCTGCAGGATGTGGGATTCCTGATTTGTGCCAACCTCCTGCCTTCTCACACAGTAAAAGCAGAATGAAATTACTGATCTTCATGAAACTTGGATGATCCTAAGTTATAACCCAGTGATTAACACCACAAAATGACAGAAATTCCTTAAAACTACTCAACATGCATTGGGATCATTTTTATCTCCATGTAAAAATAGCTATATGAGCACTCTACAAAATATATTAAACACTTGTAACTGAGAGGCCATCTGAGAGATGTGAAAATTGCTATCACCACCAGAAGTTTTGCATATAAACCCTGACCAGCAGGTGTTACGTTGGGCACTGGTTCTCAACCTTGTGGCAACCATGACTCCATTTTTTTAATTCCTGAAATTGTAATCCCATAAAAGAAAAGGAAAACTTCATACTCATGTTACTTTCCTTTTCATTTATTTGAGTGTATCTTTGTGATTCATATTAAGATTTACTGACAAAACTTAGATACATGTAGGTTGCCAGATGGCACATGGGAGTTTCCATGAGATGAAATACACATACATCCAGCCGGGGGGGCCCCCCCCCCCCCCCCCCCCCCCCCCCCCCCCCCCCCCCCCCCCCCCCCGGGGGGGGGGGGGGGGGGGGGGGGAGGGGGGGGGGGGAG